>CAHIKZ030000618.1:32500-202500 GCA_903632075.3 Acanthosepion pharaonis | reverse complement strand
TTACGAACGTGACTGTAATTCGAATATCAACTCTACGATTTGTCACACACACACACACACACACACACACACACACATACATATATATATATATATATATATATATATATATATATATATATATATATACAGGTAAAAGGTAAGAACAAATGGAGTATAATTCCACTATCCGTAGCATTATTCATATTTTAAATTTACCTTGATTACATTTAATTTGTGATATCATTATAGAAGGAAATTCTTACACTTCTGAAAACCCTACAAAAACATTCAAAATAATTAAAAATTTAAACCGCAATTCCAAAAATGTGATTTATGCACTCAAATGCACAAAATGCAAGAAGTCATACATAGGTATCAGCCAAGCACTAAACCACAGAGTTTCCCTTCACAAAAGCAACATCAAATTACCCGAAAACAGAAAACACATCTTCAAATGTAATCAAGGTAAATTTAAAATAAAGCCAATATACTAACAGACAATTATTCATAGCTATAAATACAAGAAAAAAGCTTCATAAACAAATTTAAACCAGCAATAAACATATCAAGATCTAACACACAAAAACACACAGCATACACACATAATTATCAAAGTCGATTCTATTATGTTGATATAGAAGATTGCATGCAATATATATATATATATATATATATATATATATATATATAAACTCTTATCACAAGAAAGACATTTGAATCACTACCATGCAAAAAATTCATTTGTGATTTACAGTTCAAGTAAGTTTGATTTTGTCGACCTCCGTCAATATTGTTGTAGTTTTGTGTATTTATTTTGCTTTCTGTATGTGACTTCTTTTCCGTTATTTTGTTTTGATTTTTTGGATCGGTGCCGTGGAATCGCCACCATTATGGCGCAGTCCCAGCTTCTTGAATCGAAACCCACTGTAGTAAGCAAGAAATAGCCCCCCCCCTAAAAAAGGACCAGACTATTGTAATAGTCTAAAAAATAATTTCGAATAATTTATTTCCGGGAACGAATTATTACCGGTGCTGTCGCTTCAAGAGGCGGAAGACCCTAGAAACTTTCCGAAGGTCCTGGGTGTCATAACCTGGATTAGGCACACGGGGAGGGATCTGAAAGTTTGGGATCATCTTTAGGTAGTGGCCAAGGAAGCCTTTCCACACATTGAATGGTGGATGCGGAAACACCAGACTTCAAAAAGTTACAAAAATTCTGTGCTGTGAGGGTCCCTGTTATTCACCATTCCACGTTATACATGGCTCTAAATTTAACTTCTCCCACAATGTCGGCAGTATCGTCTTAGAGGGTCGCATAACGACAAAAATGGGGACAGCGAGCCTAAGACAATCCGCCGGGATCCTTTCTTCTGCAGATTTCCGTCTAGCCTGAGTAGGAGAATCAGACTTGAAAAATGTTTGAATGCGAGAGGCTTGAGGGATCGGAGTAAAGCTGTTCGCCTGCTTCTTGATCTCCTGTCTTTCAGCGTAAATATGGCTGCGATCCAAAAATCACACTTAGTTTCCGAGGCTGATGTGTACTGTCTAGCGTCTATGTCGTTTATTCAGAATACAGGTACTAACTGGGCAGAGGTGTTTCTTTGCTGGTTAAACGCACCTTGGTTGCGAGGGTGGACCTTGTCCATGTTGATGCGGGAGGTCGGTTGATTGTGGCCGATATTGCCGTGAGCACCCAACGACCAGACGGAGCGTGTCTCGTTTTTCCGTCGGTTAGGGACGTTCCTGGTGGATTCGTTGCGCATATTTTTAGTTGGGGACTGGAGTGACGTCCTGGATCCCAAGATCCCAAGACAGGAGGCGGGGAGCTGCCTGGAGGTCTTCGGGCGACGTAACCTGTTTAATTCTGATTAGTGAGTTTGCTTACATCGATATATACCAGGTCGATCACCCAGTCGGCTAGCAGTTAGTTAGGCATAGGTTAAACGAGATGGCTAACGAAGCCGTGAACATGGGCGCAGAATTGCGCAGGAAAGAGATTCGTCGAAGTTTCAATCAATAAATTCGTGCGGTCAAGACTTGGCATTTAAGAGGGTCGGCAGTCGCAAGTCTCTGAGATTTGATGGTTTACCCTATGAATTGTACTGCGTCTGTAACACATTTTTGTGCAGATTTTGACTGTCGTGTTCAACAACTGGTTCCGGCTGTGGTCCATTCCCAATCGGATCACCAGGGATGTGATCACGCTGTTGAAAAAGGGCAAGGATGGTGGGATGGAATTTGAAGATTACAGGCTCATAACTCTGCTAAACACAGTTAAAAATTTTGTCCAAAATCCTGACGGAGCGTTTGCAGTCAGTTGCTGAGAGTCTGTTGCGACATGAGCAGACTTGTGCTGTGAAGGGCCGAACAATTCAGAGCAACCCACATCAGGTCCACACAATCATACAGGGTGTAAAAGACGACGAGCAAACCACGCTGATCAGTATAAGTAACCCTGAGTTTTCGCTTACCTGGCTATTCATTCGGAACGTGCTATCTTTCAATGACATAGCCCTCAGATGGGGTGGGGCATATTTGACCGACTGTCAGCAGTGAGACCTTAGTTTAGAAGAAACGGCCTCGCACGCCTTCTACCATTGTCCTCAGGTGCTTCCGCTCTGGGACTATGTCGTCGAGTTAACGGCTGGTATCGCTCCAGATAAACTTGTGCTCATCGATCTCGCATACGCGCGCGATAATGTGTCACCCCCGTATTCTAGGATGAAACGAATGGTGTTTCTAACGCTGATAGCCGTGGCAACAATGGTGATCTGGACGACGTGAATGGAGGAAATCTGTTGATACACACGCTATTCTCCTCAGGCTCTGATTGTATTCTTTCGGTATCAACTAAAGGTGAAGATCAGAACTTATAGAAGGCGTTTGGTGTCTACAGATTTCAGCGAAAGGTGAGAGAAAGTAGCGACCTTGGTTTGTGTGAAAGGGTCGATCGTTGTATTCCTTTTTTTCCTTGGTCACAACGGGGCGTTTTCCTGTGAAACCCTCCCCTGGTTAAGTTTGACTCTCTTTGTGTACCTAGTTAATGTGAGTGAGTGTCATTCCCGGCCAGTTCTCGGCCAGTTCCCGGATTCTTCATTTTGTTATGATTCAAGTCGAGATTCCCTCCCAATTTGTTTATCTCCTCCTTTTCATCTCAACTGGTTCAGTCTTTGATTCCCCTGCGCCCATATTTATTTTATCCTTCCCACTCCATTAGAGAGTTAGCTTCTTGATTTTCTAAGAAGACAGAATACAGTGGCCATTTTTTGTGTGGTGGACAGGTTCTACTAATATCTATTTTGTTATATTTTACTTTGCAATTAGTGGTTCATACCCTGCCCCTCATTTCATACCATATTTAAATTTATATATATATATATATATATTCTAAGAAAATTTTAAATCACGGGGTGTTTTTGTCGGTTCCGTTTGTGTATGAGGTATCGTGGTAGATCTGGGCGTAATTCAAGGACTCACGTTTAGAGGTAAGACAACACAGCCTTTGCAACGAACACAATTCCAACGGTGAAATTTGGTGGTTGCAATATAATGGCTTGGGGATATTCTTCTGCTAATGGAACTGGTAATTTAAAGATAATAGATTGTAGAATGAATTAAAAAATATACCAAGATGTTTTGAACTTTAATTTGTTTGGGTCAGTAGTAAAGCTTGGACTCCCAAATGAATGGTTTTTGTAACAAGATAAATACAGCTAAGTCTACGAAAAAATGGCTTATTGAAAACAATGTCACTACACTCGAATTGTCATCACAGTCTCCAGACTTAAATCCAATAGAGAATTTAGTGTTTATTAAGAATTTAAATTAATAAAAGTAGCCCGAAAAACATCCTGGACCTAAAGATAATATGCAAAGAAGAATGGAGTAAAATAACAATGGAAACTTGCAAATCATTGATTAAAAGCTCCAGAAAAAAACTGATTGCAGTTGAATTGTGTAAGGAATATACTACATATAAATATTAAACAGGTATTATACGTATATATATTATATATATCATATAGTACAAATACTTTTTTCGCCTCCAAATTTTTTAATTTCATATAATTTCATTTATATAACAAGTTTTTGCTGATGTTTTCTTTTCATATTGCAGCATTATACCACGGTATACAAATATTATATAGATTATAAATTTCTTCTATAAAATCTATATTAAATTAAAAAAAAATCATTGTGTAGGAAAATTTATTTCCCCAACTCTCTCTCTCTCTCTCTCTCTCTCTCTATCTATCTATCTATCTATCTATATATATATATATATATTCAGCTTACTTAAAAAGCAATATCAACAAAGATATGCATTGACCTATCTTTGTATAAATTTTTCATTCTTTCTGTCTTTCGCCTACGCTTTATTTTTATTTAATTATTTCATTCCTTTATTTTCATTCTTTGTTTTATTTTCTATTTTCCTTTCCATTTTTTTCTCTTTTTCATTCTTCCATTTTCAAGTTTCATTTTTTATTCATTTTCCATTTTTCATTTTAATTATCTTTTCTTTTTTTCACATTTTTCCTTCTTTTTTCTTTCGTTTGCTTTTCTTTCCTTCTTCTTCCTCCACTCTTCGATTTAAGTTTTCCTTTCATTGATATTATATTCTTTCTTGAGTTCGTTGTCTTTATCTTCTTTTTTTCCTTCGGGTTTATCATCCATCCATCTTTTTTCTTTCTTTCTTTCTTTCTTTCTTTCTTTCTTTCTTTCTTTCTTCTAAGGATTATACCAACATCACTTTGAAGAATGAAAATAAAGGTACCCAAAAAGAAACAATATTTTCCGTTTACTCGAATCTATTTTCCAAGTGTGCACATATTTCTTTTTCCGTCTCATTTTTGCTGTTTCGATTTTTCGTCATTTGTCCTTCCGTTTTAACGCTCTGCTGAAGAAATGTTTCTAGACAGGGAGAAATGTAAACAAATTATTCGAACAACGCTTTGCCACAAAAATCCGAATAAAATGTTAGGTATTTTTCAATCCAAACATGCAAAAGTCACGCCGAATAGCATCACCTACACCGTATATACTCTTACATTGGTCGACTTTATAACAAAAAAAAATATGTCCGACCTAAGTGTGGTTATGTTTCATTCATTTTAAATTGGACTGTGATGACAAAAACAAGGATCATGTTCTAGCTTCAGTCATAAAAAAGACTATTCACAGGTTTACACCAGTAAAAAGAAACCAAAAAAAAAAAAAAAAAAGAAAACGACATGCACACAAAATAATATACCGAATGTAAAATTGTCCAAATCATGTAGCAGCAAAATTGTCCAATTGTTAGATTAAGTTTTGAATCGTTCTATTTTGGAAATGATTAAATTTATTTTACTGGAATTTGCTGAGGTTTTTATAACAATATTGGACTTTATTTTGAATAATATGAATGTATTTTGATCCAAGTTGAAATGATGACCCGTCTTGCTGTTGTGAGCTCTTGATCCAGTTTTTCTCTTTACTGTTCAATATTTTTAAACTTATTCACCATTCTCTTAATGGTTCTTGAATGGATTTGAGTATGAATGCTAGTATCATTACTGAAGACCTGAATGCTCAGTTTGAAAAACATAACAAAACGATTTGAACCTGTTCTCTTTCTAGCTGAATAACTCGAAGGGTTTTTCAGTGACTCTTACGAGAAATGATGTCAACATGGCTAAGCGTCTTATGTGAAAACCATGAAGAATGAAACTTAATTAGTTCGGTGGTTTTTAAGATGTTAAACAATTTGTGGGATGGACAATTATCCCATGCTGTTACATGATTTGGGCAATTTTGCTGTTACACGATTTGGGCAATTTTGCTGTTACACGATTTGGGCAATTTTGCTGTTACACCCGGTACTTATTATCAAGGAATCTCATATTACACTTGTCACAGTTTGTTATATCGGAAGAAAACGAGTAACTACCAATACCGAAGTTCGAGCGTGACTTATGAATATATGTTTTCCGGCAGGTGTATAAAAAGCGGTGTCAGGCTACTGACTGCTGTGATTATTGAGTGGAACTTTCCAGTCGAATTAGTGTGAACTATTGTGCGTCGGTGACTTGGGTTTTGATTTAGGATTTAACGGGCGTTAAGCCGAGCCGCGCTACTAACGAGGTATTAATTGAAAGGGTTAATCCTATTTGGTTGACTTTTTACTTCTTTGTTCTTGTTAAGTATTTATTTGGATTTGTAATACTGTTTTATTTAACATTGAAGTCTTGTGGTATATTTAATTATTAATGGCCACCGTACGTCACGAAACTAAATTGTAAGCTATCGTAGAATGTAAATAAGTTTATATCGAAATTCTTCTGACAAACTACTTTCTTAAAAACATAGGACACGCGGATGGTACCGTACTGATAGCGGGATCAGCAGGAAAATGACAAAACTCCTAGGAAAGGTAGAAGATGAAAGCAAGAAGAAAGGGTTTACTATTTAACTATAAGGAAACAATTGTAAGATAATCTGCAACAGACTCTAAAAAATGTGTGAGATTCGAATATCAGAATAAAGCACTATTGAACTATTTGAACAGACGACGGAAAAGTGTCACACAGAAATCCTAAGGCACCAAGGAATAGAGAAAGATGCCTTCAAGAAATTAAGCAAAGTATTACGACATAGAAAAATATTGTAGGAAACAAAGATAAGAGATTGGCAGTGTATCCTGGAGAATTTTCTTGATCTTCTGGAGAACTTGTTTATACTAACAACGTCGAATTTCTAAATACATATAAAGGGGATCTAAAAATCCATATAAATACATAAATATATAAAATAGACATAAGAAAAAGGGATGAAAATAAATATATAAATCCATATAAAATACATCTAAATCCATATAAAATACATATAAGGAAAAAGGGATCTAGAAATAAATACATATATAATTAGACATAGAAATGCATATATAAATCCATATAAAATACATCTAAATCCATATAAAATACATATAAGGGAAAAGGGATCTAGAAATAAATACATATATAATTAGACAGGAATGGGACTGTTGAAATACATCTAAATCCATTTACATATAAGGAAAATAAATACATTATAATTAGACATAGGAATGCATATATATGATCCAAATTCAGGAAAACATATAAGGAAAAAAGGGATAATATAATTAGACTAGAGTGACAGTTGTTTAAACGATCTCAAACTTAATACCAAGATCCAATGGCCAAGATGTTGTGGAGTTCTATGTCCAGAAGAAACATGGCACACAAAAAATGTTGGTAGTATTAGAGTAACAATTGTTTTCAGTTAAAATACTGATTTATATCTCGGGGTATTCCTATTGATGAAAAATGAATCTATCTATCCGAATTTGATGTACATAGAAACTATGGAAAATTGGGATATCAAAACCGTGATCTTTTGTTTTGATTTCGTTAATTAAGATAAGAAGCTGAAATCAATCTTTGAATGATTCCGGGGAGAAACACTAGCTAAAATTGTGAAGAGTTCCTCCTTTGTTCCTTTTTTTTTTCGTTTGGGAAAGGTACGTATCTATCTTTTCTTTCCCAAACTATGCGTTAATAGCAGGGTAGATTGGACACTCTAGCAATGGATGGCCGCGGTAATAACAATTTCAACCTGTTAAAAACGCTACTTGCCACAGAATCAGCAGTAGCAACAACATCTAGTGCAGTAAGGCTATGACCCGATACACCACAGTGGAGCCTAAAGGGCTAACACCCAGACACACACATACACACACACACACAAGCCCACACACACACATATATATGAAGTAATATTTTTTATAATAAGAATATTTATTTTTAATCTGAAAATTTTCATTATATTAAACGTTTTTTAAGTAGACATATGCGTTTGAGTAGACCGACCAGTACATTTTAAAACGATGTTTATTTAGTCTACGGCCCAGTGCGTTCGATATTTAATAAAGAAAATCCGGATAGTACATTTTCTTCATTAACTTTAACATATGACATTTATATATATATATATATATATATATATATATATATATATATATATATATATATATATATGGAAGATTTCAAAATCGACAAAATCGTGCATACGAGACGCTGGAAGCGAAAATCACACCACAGCTAATCACGTCACACATGACCACGCGAGAGTGTAAACGAGAAGTATTAAGTATGCGAAGCCGTTGGTATAAACCAATGATTTCTGTTATCAATAATTATACATATATATATATATATATATATATATATATATATATATATATATATATATATATATATATATATATATATATATATATGTGTGTGTGTGTGTGTGTTTTGTGTGTGTGTGTTAATAAATAAAACATATATATATATAATTATTTATTCAAAATTATAATAAAAATATGTTATAAAAGCAACTACAAAAATAGCCAGTTTGTGTTTTGTGTCTTTTCGAGTTATGGTGTTGAATTCAACACCATCACTTGATAAGACACCAGAAGTGCTGAAACAAAATGGATATTTTTGTAGTGATTTTATAACATATTTATGTTATAATTTTTGAATAAATTATATTTGCTCTACTCTGTATTAAGCACTCTTTTAGAAATAGTATTTTTTTGGTTATTTATTCCGTATACACCAATTCTATACTTTGCTACACACACACACACACACACACACACACACACACACACACACACACACACACACATATATATATATATATATGTATAAAGCGTTGAAACCTTAAACAGTAAACCCTATCTAAAAGCACGCTTAAATTCATGTAATCCAAGCACCAAGGAGGAAAGCTCATCAGACAAATTCCAATGAAAATATTTATAGAAAAGACAGAGGGAAGTCACCCCCCCACACACAGAATATTTTCATTCCAGCAAGTTTAGTTAAATAATTTACACGTATTATGTCTATTTATTTTAGTTTTAATCCTCTGAATTTCATAAAATAATCTATTGGTGGCTTTAGCTGATTGATAAAGAAAATTTTTAGTTAAGCAAGTACTTTCAATCTCATCTTAGATCATCTTTAGAATGTTAAAATATCTGTGTATGTGCCTATAATAGCTCCATAAATTCAAAATACTTTTTCACTGTTCGTGTACAGCATCTTAATATAATTTTTTTCAGTTATGCAAGGAAAGTATCATTTGTAATGTCTTTTAAAAAAGAAAAAATATTTATAATATTTTAATTAAGAATTTTTACATAAAACTTTGATGCTACAAACATTTAAGAAGTCATAGTTTGACTTTATTTTTGGTTACAATTCTCTTATATAAAGGGCCTCCAGAATTTAAAGTTTTCGCTTATTTTTATTTTGATGAAGTGCTAATGTATGTTCGCCTAATCTCTGCCCTAAAACTGAATGTGGAAATGAGTGTAAATGTTCTGAGATTGAACTATGCTCATTCAAGTGAAATGTAAGCCGTTTTGTCAACGTCGTCGTTGCAAAACCAACATATTAGAGATGCAATCTCCCAAAAATTAAATTTAAATTGATATACACATCCACATACATGCGTCTCTCTCTCTCTCTATCGCTCTCTCTCTCTCTCTATATATATATATATATATATATATTTATGTGTGCGTGCGTGAGAGAGAGAGAGAGTGTGTGTGTGTGTGTTAATTATTTCACCCCATGCCAGGCAATAAAATCTACTAAAACACAACAGAGGTGGGGTACTGCATGTGAAAGAATATAAGAAAAACAAAAGGGGAGAAAGCAATAAAAGAACATAAATTAAGACGGACGAAGATAGCAACTGACATTGCATTTAAAATTTTGAAGATCAAAGTTGAGTAGAAAGCAAGAAGTTGGAAGAAAGATCCACAAGCGAGAAGTGCAATAGAAGAAACTTCTACCATAGAACTTACGGTTACATCTAGCAATTTCAAATGTAAGGTGATGAGACCTAGCTTCCAATCGAGTACTGCTTTAAATTCGTAAAGATTAAATCAGAACAATTACTATGAACATATTTTAAAAAGTACAGAGATGCTACGTTATGGCGGTGGCAAAGGGAATGAAGCCGTGACTCCAGGTCAGGATAGATAATATTGCAAATTCTTCTTCAAATTTTATCAAGAATCTATTATATAATATAATTCTTGATGTACTGTCAGCAGATCTGCGTCGGGTTTTATTACTTCTGTTTACCGTAAACCGACGTTTACTGGTTTGTATACCCGTTGGGATTCTTTATGTCCCAGGAAACGCAAAATTAATCTAATTAAGAGGGCTCTTATGATCTGTTCTGAAATCAAGTTAGATGATGAACTTAGGTTTATTACTTCTACTCTCGGCAACAATGCCTACCCATTCGGCATTGTTCAAGCAATTATTAAGAATAAGATTGCTTAATTCAACAAAGTCAAACATGCTATAGTAAAAATATGTCATGTGTACCTATGTCTTCCTTGGCTAGATAGTACCAGTGATAGGTTTGCTAAGTAGGTTTCTACCGCAGTTCCACATGGTTACTTTACCGCGAACATTCGTGTTGTTTCCTCTGCCATGCCTGTCCTTCCGTCTATGCGTAAGGATGTTCTCCCGCCACATCATAATAGTTCCTTAATTTATTCTTTTAAATGTAGTTGCGGTTCCCGCTACATAGGGAGAACGACGCAAAGGCTGGATGCTAGAATAAAACAACACGTTCCAACGAAAATCCGAAACCTTAAGTACACTCCCTCGAGACATTCTGACCAACACATACAGGTCTTCCATCGCAGAACACCTAATAAATAGCCATAATTGTGCTGTTAGTTTTAGTGTGGAATCTTTTACCATACTTAGCAGGTCCCACTCTAATTACCACCTAAAAGTGTTGGATGCTATCTATATTCTACCATTAAAGCCTTCTCTATGTAAACAGAAGGACTTTGTATTAGGCCGCCAAATAATTACCACCTAAATTTTTTCCCCAATACACTTTGTCTGTTTTTCTTTTTTTTTAAATAATTTACTTTATTAACCTCGATTTAGCTCTGTTGGGCGAGGTTCGAAACCAGCCCTTTTTTCATTTTTCATTTTTATTATCATCATGAGTGGTAATAATAAAATTAATTTTTGTCTGTTCATGGCAGTCATAAAGTTTTGTACCACTAAACATATCTTTACATATATATATATATATATATATATATATATATATATATATATATCGTCTCCGAGCCCTTGTGGCTGACAAATTATTCTCCACTCTTCTCCCACAGGCGGGATTTGGCAAGCCTTTTGCATCTTTGCTACTTCCATGGAAAGTGCTCTGATGAACTACATTCCCTGGTCGCACCAAGTCAATCTTCACAAGAACACGCCATGCCACTTAAATAGTAGCAAACCACCCACACTCTCTTCATATTCCATCGGTGAGAAGTAAGTTCCACTTGAGCAGCTTCTTCCCACTGCTCTGTGCAACGGACCCCACAACTAGATGTTTCCCCGATCACTAAAAATCTTAACCTCTTCAAGGCTAGGGTTAATAGTTATCTTCCACTCATATACAGACAAATAGCCCCCTCCAAACGTAACCCTTAGTGTCCCCCGAGTTTTGTAAAGTGGGGAATCGGAGATCCGAGTTCGAATTCCCGTCGAATCCATCACTATCACTTACGTTCTAATACCCTTGGGAAAGGTATTAATCCGCCTCTCCCTCCAACTATGACAGGACAGATTTGGGTGGCAACTGGTCCAGGAGAAGGACAACTCTGAATTCAAAACCTGAGGAGGGTTGTTTGGGGACCTTGTAGCACGTAGTGCACCAGGTCTCTATATTCGAGCCTTCAAAAAGTTTTGTTGGTTCTGCACAAATCCTTCACCATCATAATCAAATCATATGTGCTTGTGTCTGGGGCTGTCGTTTCCTAGGAACTGAGCTGCTTGACCCTCATACGTCGAATACAACAGGAGAGTCTATCTTTTGTTTTCTTATTCCCGGTTCTAATGCTTTTATGAATTCACCGACCGACCAGACACAGTGGAGCAATGGATAGCGGCTGAGGAATCGGAGAGCCGAGTTCGAATTTCAGTTAAATCCATTATATTTACATACTTGCTAATACCCTTGGGAAAGGTATCTATCTTCTTCTTCTTCTTCCTCCAGCTATGGGTAAATAGCAGGTTCTATAGTCTTGGATGGCAACTGGTCTACCGCTGAAAGAAATGGCCACCTATTGCGAGAAAAAAATCTCCTTCGTCAGTCATATATAGAAAGATACATGATCGCCTAAGCGTGTATCACACACGGCACATAACTGACTAACTGACTATTCTAGGATGTAGTTTTTTTTTTTTTAATGAAAATAAATGAGAAAGTCAAAACAATGTCTTATTAGTGTTTCTATTCGGGGACATTATGGTTTAAAGATGTTATATCAGTAGAAAATTTCAAGGTAAGCCATTGGTTGCTGTGTATGAATTCTTTATCATGAATTTTGAAAATAAAGTTCCTCTGTTAGATTTATTAAATTAATTATGGAAAATATTAAAAGCACCATTTCGTGCACCAAATGATATTTAATGTACTTTTGTGATTAGATTTAATGTAATTTTCTGATGGGAACGTTATTAACAATAGAGGCTTTTATATTGGTAGTGATATGATTTTATTATACATTTAGATGGCCCTACGTGAGAATGTTGTGGTAGTATGTTTATCTTCAAGAGAATTTCTTTACGCGTTCAAATTATCCTGTTGTACATAAACATTCACTTCTTTCTTCATAAGAACTTATTCAATTTTCATTTTTTATCTTGGGATTTTTCAATATTTGTGTTAGCAGTAAAAATAATATTTGGTATTTTATTTTTTTAATAATAGACAGTTAATCGAATAGTTTGTTAGGGTGAAACTTCCACTCCCCTTCCTGCCATAAACCTCCTTCCAACAGAATATCTTTCTGTTATCAACGCGCAGACAGGGACTAGTTTCATGTTTTCTTTCGTGACGTCCATTAGAATGTAGTCTTTAATCATGCCGTTCAAAAATGCGCGTCTCCTTCTGAGTAAAAGCCGGCATCGATGCTTTAATTTCAGCGAGGAAATACCAAGTTAAATCGCGCTCACCTCCTCAGCTGCTATAGCCCACAGGAATCCTTTCTTCTGGCTGTACCAGAGCGACATGTCTGATTGCAACAGATGTCTCTTTGAATGAGTGAAAGCGTGTCCTCAATGAAGCAAAGTTACTGTTTGCTGATAGAATGAAACAACGTATTGCATCTCGCAAGTTTGGTTCTAGAGATTATTGGCAGCTCTGCAAGAGTGTGTTGAACAACAGCAAATCCTCCTCCCTCCTCTGTTCAATCAATTCGAAGTCCTAATATCCACAGCAGACAAAGCTGAATGCTTTGCTTGAAAATTCTCGTCGAACTCAATACTCGACTCATCCGGAGAGCCCACACTTGATTTTCCCCTAAGACTGAGGGTCTACTGAATGATATGTCCGTAACTCCGTCGTTGGTCTCGGACAAAATTTCTAAATTAGACACTCATACAACAACTGGTGGTGATGGGATACCAGCAGTAGTCCTAAGGAAATGTGCTCCCGAACTGGCTCCAGTTCTCTCCAAACTATACAGCTACTGCCTCGCTGATTCTTTCTTTCCAGCCCGATGGAAGTCCTCTTCTATTGTCCCTGTTTTTAAGAACGCTGGAAACCCTTCTGACAACTTAACTACCGCATTAGCAGTCCCCTACCACCTTTCGGCAATGTCATAACAACCTTAATCAAGGCTAAAGTGGTTAAGCATCTTACTTCCCATAATCAATATGGTTTCCACTTTGCCCGGTATACCGCTGATGTGCTTCAATTAGCTGATGATTGCATAAGGCATGAAACTCCGAGCTGTACTGTCAGCGTGTGATATATATATATATATATATATATATATATATAAATGAAAAAGACAATAGGAAAACTGTAATAGTTGCCGACGCCTTTCGTCCGATGTGGATTTTCTCAAGGCAAAACGAAATGAATTTATTAAACAAAGTAACTAATAATAACAAAACAAAATGTCCTTAGCAACTGGAAGAATTTAGAGAACGCTGTTTTCATACCGTTAATTGAAATTACGTCATTTACTGTGATGTGTGGAGATATTGTCTTTATTACGGATTCAACCATTTTCTTTTGATTTCTTGA
The DNA here is from genome assembly GCA_903632075.3 of Acanthosepion pharaonis. NCBI lineage: Eukaryota > Metazoa > Mollusca > Cephalopoda > Sepiida > Sepiidae > Acanthosepion > Acanthosepion pharaonis. The sequence continues at coordinate 188,385 of CAHIKZ030000618.1, read as the reverse complement.
TTCTGTTCTGTACGTGTGTTTCGGAGAGAAGTAAATCTGTTAAGAAAGGTGAAATAGGGAAAAAGCCTGGGCGTAGATTAATATTTGGGTAATATTCAATGGCGGCACTCTCGAGGTTTTCCTTCTGAGTGAGTTATTTTTTTTATTGAATGTAGCATTTTTAAAATCAAAATTGTGGTTGAATTTATTTCTATGTATGACTAGTGCATTAGCTAAGTTGTTTTTCTGAGGTCTCTTTTGTACTCATATATATATATATATATATATATATATATATATATATATATATATATATATATATATACGATTTTAAGCAATACATATTTATATATACAAAATATTGAACTATGTGAAACAAGCTTGATAACCTCTATTCCAAGGACCCTTATGCTGTATAGTTTACTAACCTTAGTTCGATGTGGCTTAAAGCCAACGGTGAGGAGCATCCTCATTGCATAACATTGTAAGATTGTTGAGGTTGCTATGACCAAAACGCGGTCAATTGTATTCATAATGCCGAGTTGAGCATAGTCATGAGATCATTGTAATATGTCAACCAGTGGATATCGATCTTACTACACAAGCAAATTTGTCTGTAAGGCGAATTTGCCAACCATATTGCCACAGTAAGACATCCAATGTTGTATGAATGCAGTGATAATAGGAACAATACTTGACTATAATAAAGAATGGTCTTTTTTTCGAAGACAAGAAAATAAACGATAAATCAATATTTGCTTCATTCTGTTGATGATTATGGAGAAAAATTAGCACCCTATCAATAAATCTTCCGATGTTTTTATTATTATGTTATAATATTATTATTATTATTATCTTATCGTATTTTGGAACACAAGTATTGTTTACTGACCTGGATTTTAAAAAAAAATATTTTTAATATAGCGATGTCCAATTTTTGAGATTTTCTGTGTCTAGGCCTATTAATCTGTCAATAGAATGAAAAAAATACTACGTTTTGTTATTTCGATAGATTGATGACTTGCTAATATTGTTTGAGAATCGCGAATGGAAGAAAGACGACTAGAGTTGAGGCCATGTTTGGGAAAAACGAATAGAGAAAAACAATGAACGAAGGAAGACAAAAAAAGGAAAGATAAAAATAATAATGCATATTAAAAATAACTTTAGATTTTTAGATAACAATCAAAATGATTCATTGTCATATTAAATAAGAAATAATTCTCACATGGTGAACATGTAGATATACGTGTGGGCATTATATATATATATATATATATATATATATATATATATATATAGTTTATGAAAAACTAGGTAATCCGTATGGGTAAACCTAAAGAAGATAAAATCCAGAGAGCTTAATGTAAATTCAGAGCAAATAATTTAAATAAAAATATTAGCTCCTTATAAAAAAAATATTAGCTCCTTATAAAAAAAAAAAAATACGGCCCGTCAAAAATGTGTAAATTTGCTTTTCATTTTTTGTTTGGAAGTAAAGTCTGATGATCCGCAGTCCTTTTAAAAGGGCCGTGGTGAAATAATTTATTACATGGAACCTTAAAGTGGTCTGTTTTCATTTAAATTATATATATTTTTTTTATAGCCATAATTTCTTAGTATATAATGGTCCATCCTCTACGTGTAATTACCATATTTTGTTTATTCAGCTTAAATATTGATATGCATTGCCATCCAGTTAGTATTATTAATATCTTATATAGATGTTCCACATTTTTTATTTTATCTACAGGCCCCTTTAAGATGCTTCCTGAATCTAAAATTTATATCAAAACATTTTCTGTTAACTCAGAATATTTAATATTTTACGCCTCCTTTCAACGCCGTTAAAAAAAAAATTGAACATGTTACAATTGTCTAGAATCCTGATACATTTGCCGCTTACGTATTTTCCTGTAATTGTCAATGCTTGTTCCCAAATTTCCTGTCTATGTTCCGGTTTATCATGACATGGAAAAATAACACAGCCAGCTGCAAGCTCTGAGCTTACTTTTCTATTCGACATCTAACTGGTTAATCATGACATACCCACAAGTCTAATTTTAATTCTGACCTTATTTCCACCTACATTAACTTTCGGAAAAGAGGCAACACTTTGTTATAAAATTTTCTCAAAAATCATTTAATCACCAGTTTCTTACCATCACATGAAAAAGTACAATCCTAAAACTGTAACATATTTTTATTATAATCTCTTATAACAAAAATAATAATAAGATTATATATATATATATATATATATATATATATATATATATATATATGAATAAAATGACAATAGGAAAACTGGTAATTTCCTATTGTCATTTTTATTCATAAATATTGTCTTCTACCGATTAAATCGGAGAAATTTTCATATATATATATATATATATATATATATATATATATATATATATATATATATATATATCAAATATAGGCTTGTGTATACGGAATAAATTCCAATAACCAACAAATACTATTCTTTAAAGAGTGCTCAATACAGAGTAGAGCAAATATAATCAGTTATTCGAAAGTTATAACATAAAAATGTTATAAAATCACCGCAAAAATAGCTATTTTGTTTCAACACTTCTGGTGCCTTATCAAATCATGATGTTGAATCTATGTTATTCTACATTCAACGCCATATTGATAATATTAGTCCTATAATATATATATATATATATATATATAATAAAAAAGCTCAAACACTAATATTCCCTGCTTACCATGGAATATTAGTGGTTGAGCCTTATATATATATATATATATATATATATATATATATATATATATATGTACACACACACACATATATATATATATATATATATATATATATATATAGGCAATCTGAGAATGAGCCCCAAAATATCTGGAAAATACTGGCTTTATTTCTCCTTCAGTTCAAATCCGATTAACTATTTTGGCTGTCACATATATGTGAATTGAGATCTCTTAAGCTTCCACCAGACGCACGCTCACACGCACGCTTATACGCACACACACGCATATATATATATATATATATATATATATATATATATATATATATATATATATGTATTTTTATAACTTCAAATGTCATTACATTTAACATTATGTATTTGAAATAGGCGCCACATTTTATTTATTAAACAGTGTGTATTACGTCAATCGGACCGCACATTCGAGAAATCTTAGTGAAGAAATTATCTTCGGCAAAGGAAATCATCCCTTTCATCCGTTGTGCTTTATCGCTCGGCCACAAAGCCCCTTACAGTAAACAAGGCTCTATTTCCTTTTTAACGAAAGCATATCTTCTTCACCATGATTCTTCTCGAAAAATTATAATTGATTTAGTTTGGTGGTTTGTTTTACGTTATAACAATCTTAATCATTTATTGCCGACAAAATTATTTATTGGTTATGTAATGTTTTTTTTCCAAAAATTATATTGTTTGTAATATTTTTTCAAAAATATATTGCTGGTAATATTTTTTTACAAAAATGTAGTGCTGATATTAAAACCTATTTTTATACTTTCATAATGTTTTGACCCCAGTTTGGGAGGAGCTTAACTATTTGCCCATAGCTGGGACTCTGACAGGTGCTACCACCCCGGGTCAGTGTGGACGTGGGAACATCAGCAATTAAGAGGTGGTTCCTTGCTCCTCAAAACCTAATCAAAAGCCTGCTGCTGGATGTAGTTTATCGTCTTACTCATAATTGCTTAGCTTCATACTCGAAAGTTAAACGAATTTCTAAATATTATATGAATTTATTTTTAAGCCGTCATTTATATTACAAATTATATAATGTATATTACATTATTATGTTTGACACTTCATTATTTGGGATAGACAATCCATTTTTGCTCAAGAAGATAAGCACACTACTCTTTTCTTACTAAATAAAAATATGGCGTCTATTTCATATACAAAGTGGAAAATTTAATAACGTTTGAATTAAAAAAAATGTCGATTAAAAATGAATTTATATATTCATTATTAATTCATTGATTTGCAGGTTATTTAATGTCAAAAATATATTTAGCTTGTAAAGATTTGCGCGGAGAAGATAATAAGGGTTTATTAATACAAGTCTTATTAATTAACCCGTAGTTGGGGGAGTGAAAAGGTAGATCCATACCATTCACGGGTGTATTTGCTCGTAAGTTAATATAACGAACGCAGTGGGAATTGGATCTTTGTTTTGCGATTAACAATAGCGAACAGTTATCCATTACAGTCCGAAGCGGCCCATTTATTCTTATATAAAGGGAAATTAAGGGGGCGTAGTCAAAACGGATTGAATTACTCCCGCCAACCGCAGGTAGAACTCTCCTTATATATAAATATGTAACCCAGACTGATTTTGGAGCACGTAAACGTAGTCGACTAGAAACATAATGTGGATTTGGTTGTGAATCTCTTACTCTCTCTACAGGTTTACGGCCATATCACGTCGTCTCACAGCGGCGTCTGTTTAAAATAAGCAGTATAACATGAGATCTATTGAAAGAATGCTTTATCCTCCGATTTACGTTTCCCCCATTATGGGCATTATTAAATCCGTGATATAATAACACTGTATTTTACGAATGGATCCCAATGACTGAAAGATAAATGGATGGAAAACATGCTTTGTTTTCGGAGAGACTTTTACACCACTAAGACATACACGTGGTCCACGCAGGTAACAATATATATATATATATATATATATATATATATATATATATATATATATATATATATATAGTTTTGGTGCTAATAAAATAGTACCTGATCGATGTATAACAGAGCCAAAATTAATATCAATATTATATAGTATTATTACAGAATAAAATTTGTTATGTTGCTGATTGATGTTACATTTAGTACCTCTATTCATAGACGAAAGTAATTGTGTAATTGTTCGGTCCACTCCTCAGGAGGTATCAGCAAATGTTTATTATTAATAATAAATATACATTTTTCCCTCACCGGTAACATAATTCTGAGTTTCATGGACGATGCAATCATCATTGAGTTTTCAACAAGCAGCTGACGGAAGCATCGTGTGTGAAATTCAGATTTATTTTACCGGTGAGGGAAAAATCTGTATTGATATATATATATATATATATATATATATGTATTTGGCATCAATCAGAGACTCTACCCCTAAGCTATCGGCGAGGGGGAATCTTTTAACGTATTATATGAGTGATGTATATATACATCAAATCAGGAACCAGGACGCTCAATTCATAACTGAAGAGCGATGCATTAAAAGCAGGAGCAGCGACTGCTAAAAATTTTCTTTCTGCATAGTGCTCAATCGTCGAACGAGAGCAAATCATCCACAGGCAGATTTTTCTGCTGCATCGCAGCTCATCATTGAGGCTAGACATCCCATTGCTTCAAGCCGTGATATATATATATATATATATATATATATATATATATATATATATATATATATAAAAAATATATAGAAAATACGAAGGAACTGGTTAGGTAAATAATCCAAATTCCCTTAGTATTTTAGTTATTATTTTTAAAAAATAGTGCTCGATACAAAAGTAGAGCATAAATATAATTATTTATTTAAAAATATGATTCCAAATCGCTACATAAGAGGTCTCATGTTTCAAAACAAGAGCCGAAAACTTCAATATAATCCTTTAAATTAAATTGAGTTTAAATTAAAGTAGTATTGAAAGTGGAAAATGTTTACGACTTCATCGGACTACTTATATGTTTTACGTTGATGTGAGTACACATGCACATGAAAGAAAGACGGTGTGAATTTTAAAGTTACAAATGTTTTTTAATCTCTGTTTTTGTTGTATAATCTATGCGATTTCATTGAGATATTTTTCTTTTAGTTCATGAAAATGAAATCGGTTAGATTATATACTCAAAACATACTTAAAAAAATAAATTTAAAATTCCAAGCGTTTCTCTCCCGTGCGCATGTGCAGTCGTATTAACGTAAATATAAACTTGGTTCGATGACGTCTTAAAGGGGAAAACGCGTCACAGGAAAATCGTTTTCTACTTTGTCATATTTCTTTCCCGTAAAATTGTTTTTGATATAAAACAAAAAGATATCGTTATCCCATATATATAAGGTCTATCTGAAAAGTAACAGGATTGGTGTTACAAATAATTTATTTCAATTCCAAATAACAACATACATGGCTTTTCTTTTAATGCATTTTTCTATCCTTCTCTGACATGCTTCTATGCACTTCTGGAAAGATTTCTTCTTGGATAGTTCTCAGATCCGTCGTTATGGCGCTTTTCATGGCCACCATGCCTTTAAATCCGGCCACTCTGATGAACCCCTTGAGCTTGGAGTGGTTGGAAAGAAGATTGCACAGAGCAAGATCTGGTGAATGGCAGGTGATTCCAATAGGGGGATGGTATTCTCGAACAAGAATTGCTAGATGCAAAGAGTGTTGTAAGCAGGTGTATTGTCTTGATGAAGCAGCCACAATTTGTCCTGTCACAACTCTCGCACGTGAAAAAATTACAATGGATGCAGAGGGCTATATAGTTATATACTCGCAATGATATCATGCTAGTTGATAACACAATCCGCTTGTCTCTCTTTCGCCCACATCTCACGCAGCACATCCAGTCCTGTTACTTTTCAGACAGACCTCATATATGTTATCTATCTATCTATCTATCTATCTATCTATCTATCTAAAAGCGAACATTGAAGTCCACACTCAGAGTCGACAGTTTCATGCTAAACGCAATCATCAGGCCAAAAAAAATTATCTTTATCCCATAACAAATACATTGAGTCAATTGCTTCGTCCACCGCAAGGAAAGTTGGCTCCCTGTGCCGCGCCAGGAAATTTTTCTCCCCGGAATCCATCCTCTAGATCTACAAATCAACAATTCGCCCTTGCATGGAGTATTGCTGGCATATATGGTCTGGAGCCCCTTCTGTTTGCCTCGGGGTTCTTGATAGGCTCCAAAGGCGGATATGCAATATAATTGGCCCTGATCTGGCATCTCGTATACAGTCACTTTCACACAGACGCGCCGTCTGTTTTACAAATACTTTCATGGTAATTGCTCCGAGGAGCTGCATTCGCTGGTTCCCAGACTTCATGAGTTCAAGCGCCCTACGAGGCTGGCATCCCACTCTCACACTTTCACTGTCGAAACTACTAAATGTAGCCGTCTCTTCTACTCCAATAACTTCATGTCTCGCACCTCTCGCCTGTGGAACTCCCTTCCCTATTCCAGTTTCCCTGAGAGCTATAATCTCCAACTATTCAAATGTAATGTCAATCGACATCTCCAGTTACCTTGGTCTATCCACTATCCTTCTCCTCATCCTTTCTTCTATCACTTCTATCTGATCTTGCTCCAAATTTTCTGTAACCCCTTGCGTCCTAGTGGCTTCTCGCCTTGCTTTGGGTGAAACGCTTAATATATATATATATATATTCGAGGTCTATCTGGAAATAATTTCTTTTAATTGAAAATAACAACCTACATGGATGTTTATAAAAATTTGAAAATATATGAAAGTGAAAAATATATATATATATGAATATGAAAACATATAAAGTTTATAATATATTATAGAAAATGGAAGACGGCAAACCTCGTCGTCACTAACCGAAATAACCCCACCAAATCTAAAGTAGCAGTGATCAATGTAGTGTACCAATTTCAATGCCCAGTATAGGACTGTGTTACTTGTGAAAAAAATAACTACATCGGACACACCTCTACCTTCTTAAGTTTATGCCATACATGACACCTCTCGAAGCAGAGTACGATTAATAAACATTTATTAAACCACAATTTACAAGAACGGTTAAGGAAATTTCTAGTTGATGACACAAAAATTCTTTTCAAATCAAATAGTCGTACACAACTCCTTATTAGGGAAGAATTATTGATACAGGTCCCTTGCTATTTTACACTGTTTAGCAGTGGAGACGGCGTGTTAAAGGTTTTCTAAAAATAGAAGTGATGCTTAGGTCAACCAATCACGCATGACACGTGACCGCCGAAAAAGGCATGCACTTCTTCGCAAATCTACGCACGAAATAAACTATTATATAGGAGTCAACACGTGATATTCACCACACCAAAACAATATACTTGATAATGACCGTAGAACTAGTCGAAAGCGCTCGGAATAATAACAACTATGGACATTTTTTATATTCTGAAAACGGAAAAAAAAATGATAGAATGCTGGAAAAACTCAATAAAAAGATTAATTAAATCTTCCTTATCGACCGTTTTCAATGAAAGATGCTTGAAAAAGAAATTGCTGCCACAAATATAAATTATATATATATATATATATATATACACACACACACAAACACACACAAATATATATATATATATCTTATAATTATTTTTTTAAATATGATTCCATCCCTACATAAGAGTTCTCATGTTTTAAAAACAGAAGCTAAAAAAAAAAAAATAAGCGCTGTTTCATCCTCAAGCGAATTTTGGAATAACTAATCTTGAAATTTACTGAGCTTTATAAACATATACATTCCTATACGAATGTATATGCTTATAAAGTTCCGTAAATTTCGAGATTAGTTATTCCAAAATTCCCTTGAGTATGAAACAGAGCTGTTTTTTTAGTTTCTATTTTTGAAACATGAGAACTCTTATGTAGCGATGGAATCATATTTTTAAAAGATAATTATAATTTAGGCTCTACTTATGTATTGAGCACTGTTTTTAATAATAAAACCAAAAATATTAAAGAACTTTTGGATTATTAACCAAACGGTCCTTTCCTATTTTTCTATATATTTGCGCGCGTGCACACACACACACACACACACACACACACACACACACACACACACACACATATATATATATATATATATATATATATATATATATATATATGATCAAGTTAAACATACACGATCAGAATGTCACAGGAATGACGAAACCAATGAAAATTGAAAAATCTAGTTCATGTATCCTGCTACGTCGACACATTTTATTCTTTTTAAGTCCAAGTATGAAATTTCATTGTCGATTTTAGATTTCGTAGACGCAAGAAGGAGCAATAAGGCTAGAGGGTAACACCGATAAAAGCGGTACGAAATATAGGAAACTGTGGAGTACAATGATCGGCCACGATATGAAGAGAAAAAAAAGCAAGGCACTGAATCTACACAGTCGATTTCGGTGAGAGTAGGAAACTGAAAACATGGGCGAGACGATAGACATCTTATCGAATCTATTCGTTCGTTCACATTGAAAAGCGACGCCTAGAATGTTCAAAAACTTACACGAATGTGTCTCACTATCGACTGCGAAACTCAACCCCGTGTTGGTTCAAACATGCGCCGAAAAGACTGCTTTGATAAGTTGACAGGATACATCAAATCCAGGCAAGTGTTTCTCGAAATATTCAATATGGTTTATACGTTCCAGACAGGCGTGTGACGTGTATCTGCACCACGGGACCACCGAAGCCTTGTGAATGCAATTGAATAGAGGAAAATGTTCAGACAGCGGCCATATTTGTACTAGCTTCCCGATGTCTTCAGTCATCGTGACTGATGATTTAAACGTACAGATTTTATCAAAACTACTGATTAAACAAAATTATGTGTTCTCTTCTAGAGATTGTAACTCTCTACTAAGCCTAGTTGCAGTATAAACTACAGGCGAGCTCTGTGTATTTTGAAGAAACACAAATATACCTGAGCAGCCTCCACTAACAGGGATTGGCTAGCCGCACCAGCGGAAACGAGTAACCGGTGATTATATATATATATATATATATATATATATATATATATATATATATATATATATATATAATTATTTATTCGAAAATTATAACATAAATATGTTGGAAAAATCGCTACAAAAATACAACACTTCTGGTATCTTATCAAGTGATGGTGTGGGATGATATTCAAGTGTTGAAACAAAATGACTATTTTTTGTAGTGATTTTATAACATATTTATGTTATAATTTTCGAATAAATAATTATACTTGCTCTACTCTGTATTGAGCACTCTTTTTAAGAATAGTATTTGTTGGTTATTGAATTTATTCCGTATACAAAATCCTATACTTGGATATATATATATATATATATATATATATATATATATATATATATATATATATATATATATATATATTTTTTATACGTTATTTTTTATAGATATAATTTGTTTAAATACATGCACTGGTTGTTGTTTAAATAATTACCTTTACCGGGTTGAATTTTCGAGAAATTTCGTACAAAATATGTGCTCCTCCGATAGGAATCAAACCTGTATCCCTAATGGGAGCCATCATTTGACGTGCTGTTAAACATTCCCTGATTAGCAAAGTCCGAATTACTGTTTATAAACACCCACCTTCGACGATTTTTCTCGATCGATCATTTCTGCTCACGAAATGTATCTTAACGTAAACAATGCCAACATATTATGAAATGGATTAAGTCCGACAATTATTTTAATATATTTTCTGTTTATAGTTTGTTTTTATAGATATAATTTATTGAACATAAACCTAGAATATATCAAAACAATTGTCAGACTTTACACATTTAATCTCACACACACACACACACACACACACACACACACACACACACACACACATATATATATATATATATATATATATATATATATATATATATATATATATATATATATATATACAGTAGCCATAATATAAGGAACGGAAACAACAAAGACATAAATATGTGTATTACTTAAAAAGTAATGCATGATTAGCAATGAAATTTTTACTGAATAAAGATTAGGTGTAATGCATAAATATAAGTTACAAAAATTTACATAATAGTTTTTTTTTTTAAATAAAGATTAAATGGAACAAAGGAAATAAGCTACTGGACAAAAGTTAAGGAACGATGTTAATAATTTGCATAAACTTTTAATTTACATTGTTAAAAAACTCGATGGAACTTTTCAACAATAAGTAAAAGTTCATTTATCATTAGGACTTGATTTTTAAGCAATATGGCAAATTCTACACGCAAAACGCTCTCTTTTGAAAAAAATAAACCTCATCATCGCTATCAAGAAAAAAAGTCAATTTCAGAAATTTCTGATATTGTTCATAGGTCTAAAAGTGTCGTTCATCGTGTAATTAGCAAGTATAAAACCGATAAAACGTTAGATGCAAAACCAAAAACCGGCAGACCACCAAAAACATCGCAAAGAGAAGATCGAAGAATTGTTAGAAATATACAAAAAAAAAAAAAAACGTTTTGAAACTGCTATATCAATTTCCCGTAAATCTAATGAAGATACAGATAATAAGATCTCGCGGAAAACGGATGCTCGCAGGTTAAAAAATGCAGGATGGCAAGCCCGGATTCCAGCTTTGAAGCCTCTCATTTCAAAGCGAAACCAAAGGGCATGCCTGGAGTATGCGAGAGAACATGTTGTTTGGACTGACGCACAATGGGATACAGTTTATTTCAGTTTACTATATTTGGTTCTGAGGGCAAAACTTACGTACGCCGTAGAACAGGTGAAAGACTGTCTTCTCAATGTGTCAAGAAAACCGTTTGGTGAGGGCAGTGTGATGGTGTTGGGAATGATTTCATCTGCAGCAGTTGGCCCTATCATCCGCGTACATGGCAATATCAATGCGGAGATTTACAAAAGGCTTTTTCAGCAGCATGTGGTACCAAGATTACACCATAATCTTTATGAATCTCCTATTTTCATGCAGGACAATGCACCTTGCCACAAGGCTCAGAAGGTTATGGCTTTATTTGAAGAAGAAGAAATCGCCCTAATGATGTGGCCAGCCCAGAGCCCCGATCTGAATCCAATAGAAAATGTTTGGAAGATAATTGGAGAAAGGGCTCAGAAAAGAAACCCGAAAAACCAGGATCACCTATGGGAGTTATTGAAAAACGAATAGGAGGGAATTACTGCTGATTTTTGCAAGAAATTAATTAGACCATGTGGTCGATGATGCAGAGAAGTCATTGAAAATAAGGGGATGTTTACCAAATATTAAATTTTGTTGATATTTTGTTCACAATCAAGTATTAACAAGATCGTTCCTTAACGCCGGGCCATGCTGCTAGTATATATATATATATATATATATATATATATATATATATATATATATATATATATATATATATATATATATATATATATAGTTGGCCACTCGTATTGGAAGACACCCGCCTACTAGGGCGACTAGTCAATCTCTATTGCAGACTCTCGCTCAGGCACATTTGTGTTTGTTCAAACTGTGGTTTATACTGCAACTATGATGAGTTGACCTTAGTTACAGTTTCAGGGAGAGAGCGTGTTATCTAGAATGATCAACAATCTGAACAACACCAGCACACTCAAACCCTCGGTAACGATGACTTGTGACTTCGTGCCTGCACAGCTATCGACGGTCCTGCCAAATTTCCCTCTACCCAATTTTACTCACAAGGCTTGGGTCAACCCGTGTTTTCAGGCACTTTCCAAAGGTGATGCCTGCTGGGATCATCCCCTCTTCAGACCGATAACATCAGGAATAACTGACAAAACGATCATTGTAAGATTCGAACCAGGTTCTCATGGTAAGAAAGTGAATATATATATATATATATATATATATATATATATATATATATATATATATATATATATATATATATGTAACCGCTGATTTTATAACTATAAATTGATGGATTGGATCAACAGATCGCAATAATAAAGCCAACTTTTAACCTCTTAACTCTTGTCTTACAATATTTAGACTCAATAACTTGTGAATGTCTTCTCTTTTGACAGTAGCACTAACCTAGCTCTTTTGAATCACAATAATAATATTATGTTGTCTTCTTAGTTGCGATAATAATGTCAAAGTAACTAAGATTAAATGGACTGGAGTTCATATGGGGTGAATAATATCAACATACTTTCTTTTTATCTATCTCTCTCTCTCTCTCTATCTATCTATCTAATTTTTATCTGCCTCTCTACTTATCTCTTTATCTATCTATTTCACTTTCAACATCTATCTATCTATCTATCTATCTATCTATCTATCTATCTATCTATCTATCACAGTCTGTTCAAATCTATCTATCTATCTATTTCAGACTTGAATCGTCGTTGTTCATATTTCAGACTTGAATAGTCGTTATATATCTATCTGCCTCTATCATCTATCTATCTATCTATCTTTGCTCTATCTATCTATCTATCTATTTCAGACTTGAATCATCTTTGTTCATCTCTCTCAGACTGTGCATAGCTTTGCTTATCTATCTATCTATCTATCTATCTATCTATCTATCTATCTATCTATCTATCTTAAATACGTTAGATTGTTTCTATCTATTCCACACTGTAGGATCAGTCTGTCTTTATTCTAGTCTATCTCAGACTATTTTATCTATGCTATAGATAGACAGATATGAACTGCCTCTGTTCATATCTATCTATCTATCAAGCTTTTTTTTGTGTGACATAGGTCAAAAATGAGAAACATCCAGTTAATTTTCGAATAATCTCATAGAATATGTCCGTAACCCTTGCTCTAAACATAGCTTTGTATTTTGTAGGCCTGAAAATTGGAGTATCTTACGTGAATCGGGCACATCACAGACCAGGGTACTAGTTATTATGTAATTACCGGGAATCCATACGTGTATAATATATTTATATTTTTGTAACAGTTATTTATAAACAAAAGTAAAATGACGTTAGTTTTTCAGAATTTTTAAGTTTAAGAACGCTCATGAATATAATTCAAGGTAACTGAATGTCAAGGCGAATTATGGAAGATCCTAAGTGATATAATTTCATGGCTAATATGCGAGCGTAAATATTTTTATTGTTGTTGCTGAATTATTTTATAATTTAATTATTATTTATATTATTTAAGTTTGAGTTTCTTTTAAATAACAGAAGGTTTTGAATTTAACCATTTTTTCTAATTTTAATAGTTTTTATATTCATGTATGTTTGCTTGGCAAACGAACAATTTCTTTTAGCAAAGGAGACATTTGAAAAAAATCCGGGGTGCAAATTTATATTATGGTACGATCCGATAGCGGCACTTTCGAAAATTTTCCTTTTAAGTTACTTTCTCTTTTGTAGCATTGGAAACGCGTCACCTAAGATAAGATTTCCTTCTGTTTTTATTTATATTGTCTTTTTCTATGAATTTTTACACACACACACATACACACGCACATATATATATATGAATGAATAAAAAGACAACAGGAAAATATATGTATATATATATATATGAATTTTACACACACACAAACACATACACACACACATACACACACGCATATATATGAATGAATAAAAACACAATAGGAAAATATAGGATATATATATATATATATATATATATATATATATATTATATATATCCAATAAAAATATATATATAAAAACAAAAATAATATATATATAAGAAAAATATTGTTCTTATGTACATACAAGTCGTCTTTGTCATGTTGTTGTATTGATAATGTTATATTTATGAATATGTCCTGAAGATGGTTTATCAGACCGAAACGTCCGACGTTGACATATTAACATTAAAACAGCATAATTGTATATAAGGATTTTTGTTTGTTTTTTTCCGTATATATTTTCTTCTTCATATATTTGTATCGGATCTATATCCATATATTTATATATATATATATATATATATATATATATATATATATATATATATATATATATATATAGGTTACTAGGTCGAGCTAAAAAAGTCGTAAATTTGGATGCATTTGTAAGTAGTCTAGTATTGTTAAATTTTTAATTGATAAATATTAACTTTCTCTTGCCCAATTATTATGTCCCTCTCTTAACTATTCATATGGCCGTTAGCGGCCATTCTGTGACGCCCTGAACAAAAGGTGTTTCCCGGACACATGGGAAAAATACTACCGCTTCGAAAACGATTTGTGAGTAAGGACAGATTTTTGTAACATGCACACGCTTTCCTTTTCAGAATCGGAGAGAAGGTCTATAATACATTTATACACTTTGCTAGCATGTTCTGTTTGTATAAAATTAATCTTTCTCTCCAATTCTTTCCTAGTCATCTTTATTTGTTTCTTTTAATATTTGGGTAAATATCTTTACATTCGGCAGTTACTGTTAAGGCTGCCTATATGCATTTTGTATACCCCTCTGATTTTTTGCTCGTTAACAGGCCAGTTTGATCAATATTATTTGAAAAGTGACATGTCAGAAATAATAAAATATAAAATTTATCCCTTGTCTATATTTCTGAGATGAAGCATTTTAACTATTTACTCTAATTGTCCTCATTTACGTCGTTTCGGCCGTTGAACGGTTGGACTTCGTCATGTGGTATATGTTGGAACTTCGAACCGAAGATTTTATTTAGTCCACGGGACTAGATTATTCTAATTCCACGTGCTATGCCTTTTCTGGATATCTCAATTTCAGTTAATTCCCTCTAGTAACTCAAATATCCAAATTTTTGCTCCTTCTGCTGTGGCCAGATATGGAAATCCCAACTCTTTGGTTTTGGATTACTACAACCAACGCTTTTATCCTTGGGGATATCAGTGAGAGAATTTTTGTGACTTATATACCTAATGTCTCAGTAATCATTTTAAAACTTTTTTTATGTTTTTCTCTAGCTCTCTGTGTTACTGGTTCCCATATTGTATTCCTGTCTATGCTTGGCCGACTTAGGAGATTTTTTTGGTTCAGCATATTCAGCGGTTCTTTAAGTTTTCGTATTGTTCTTACAACAACAGAGCGATATCATCGCATTTTAAAAACGATCTAATGAACATAATAAACAAAAGAGAAGTAAGGAAAACAAGCAACTGGAAAATACCAAAAAATGATTTAAAAAAAACTATACATAGAAGCCAACAAAATCAGAGCCATATATAAAATACAAACAAACAATTAGAAAAAATATATTGAAAAAGTGATTACCAAATTCTACAAATCCAGCAACAATGAATTGGAAAACAACATAAAAGAAGTAAAACCATAGTCGCCAAAGTAAAATTGAACAAGAGAACCAAACAAAAGTAGAACCATTCATTAAACTATAAGACCACAAAAAAACATCTTAAATAACCCAATATGCAGACTAATAAACCCTATAAAAAAAAAACATCGGAAAAATGATTACGCAAATTGTAGAGAAAATTATACAGAAATTTAAGGAACATGCTAAACATAAACCAATGGGAAAATACAAAAGAAACAATTAATTCATTCGACATCAATAACAGAAAAAACTGATCTTTTATACAACTAGATATAGAAAATTTTTACCCATCCATCAATGAACACACACTAAACAATGCACTAGACCTGGCGAAACAGTATATATATATATATATATATATATATATATATATATATATATATATATACATCCCAACCGAAGACCTAAACACTGCAGAAAGTCAATATCATATTACAACAACAAAATATGACAAAAAACGCAACGTTAATAATAACAACAATATCAATAACGACGATAAGTTGACAATGGGCATCTATGATAGTACTTGGTTTGCGAACTCATGGGCATATATATAATCAGTAAATTAATACACAGCATTAATCAAAAAAACATACTTATACAGGGACGACGTCCTAATAATCGTAAGAAATTGTAACGAGGGAACTACAAAAAAAAAAAAAAATAATTATAGAAGGTTTCAACACATTCAGATTCAAAATAGAGATAAAATCTGACCCAAAGTAGTAAAAGTACCTTAGGTATAACATTCAATGTAAACAACAGCACATACAAACCATAAAGAAATTCAAAAACAATCCTATATAAATAAATAAAAACTTCAACTATCCCCCTAAAGTATTCAAACACTTATATCCATAAACAAAAGAATATCAGCAAATTCCAGCAACATAAAATATTCAAAAATGGGTGAGTATATATATATATATATATATATATATATATATATATATATATAATAATTTGAGTGTATATATATATGAATACATGCGCATACATAGGCACACGCACAAACACAGGTCTGCACAAACATACATAAACGCACAAAAATACAATCGTGACTTTAAATTAAATCGTCAAAAGAATAAATCCTGAAAAAGCATTAAGAAAGATTAGCAGTAAAACAGAGATCAACGGAAAAGATAAGGAAGAGAAAGAGAAATAAAAGAAAGGAAAGGAAAGGAGAAGAAAAGAAATCAACAACAAAGTCACCTGACACCCATCACGCGAAAAAAGAAAAAAATAGCACACTCATTCCACAATATATAAATAGTAAAAGATTAAGAAATATCAACAGAATAGTCCAGCTCTGCTCTGATATATTTATATCTATCTATATATCTTTACTGATGGAATTGCAACACATTTAGCCCTGATATCGATTTTTAACTGATTACACTATATGTGTGCTAGAGGTTTTTTAATATTCCGAGAAAACTTTCTTCGGCCTTTTTGTGAGATCGTAAGAATCATGTTATTGCAACGTTTGCATCTGACTGTTAGACGGTGAAATTTGTAGAAATAAAGTTCAGACTTTTTACTAATATTTACCAAAAACAAGCCCCAAGAGCCACCCGAGATAGAGGATTACTGAACGAAGTTCCAATTAACGTAAGAAGAGAATGTAAGAAGTGTTGTGTATCAGTTCATGTGAGAAAGATAATGACTAATCCTAGACTTGAAGAGGTTAAGTGTGTTGAGATCGGGAAAGTACTCACATGGAACCTTATTCCACAAAGTTGTTGTTTGTGTGTAAAGAAGCTGAGTGGTATTTTCTTCTTACCAATAGAATATCTAGAGAATGGGCATGATCCGTCCCAGTGTTCTTATCATGGCGGAGCTGAACTACGAAGGTCCGAACTGTAGGAATTCTGTAGCCAGTCAGAACTTTTGCCATAGAAATAGCGCTAGAGTAGTGAGAAGCTTGTGACGTTTTTGGTTGTGGGTAACGGGCTATAGGGAGGGATTTAATTCATCACCAGCAAGGATGCGCAGGTGCTTCTGAACTCTATCAAGATAGTAAAGTTTTCCTGTAACATCAAGTTGCATATCACGGAGATTTTATTCAATTAGAGTCATTTCGAGGTTGGCAGTTTCGGAGAATTACAGCTTACATTTCAAATTAAACGTTGATCGAGCCTTGATGTTGGCCACAGTAGTCGACTCGATGTTCTGGCATCAATAAATCAGCTTCCGATAAGATACGTAGCGAAGACGCTTGACAACTTCAACACATTGTTAAAACATCATTGGCAGACAGCACGTCGTCTCCAGCACAGATCGGAGCAAATGTGCCTGGAGGAATGCCAACACGAACCGTTAGGAATCGTTTACATGTAGCTGGACTACAGGTCCGCCTAAATTTAGCCAAACATTCTACTTACGGCAAAAAGTCATCTTGAACGTTGGTTTCATGGGAAACTCATCTCAGAGATTGAGTGGTTATCTATAGGATTCAGCGATGAGAGCATGTGCTCCTCCCATGATGGCTGGATTCAACCTCTGGGGTCAGAATCGATTCGTTTCGAATTGAACCGGTAGAGTACGCACCGACTTAATTTGATTTTAGAAGTAGAGGCTTGTATAAAAACAGCCACACCTTTTGAAGAATTGGTAGCAGACGACTAGTGTCGTGCCACAGTGTCTCTAAACCGACTTCTACGTGTTTGAATTCTTGGACAGGCTGGTACCCAACGCAATGACCTGTCCTTATTAAACCGACTTGACGGAAATTTGAACTATGACATCATTCATGCCGCAAAAAAAAAAAAAAATGGGAAATGCTTAGTAAATTTGTAAACGCTTTTTTTTTTTCAACATATGACTACGTTTCTCTGCATTTTCGTCTTAATGTTCTTCGATGTGGTCGATACAGGGCGAAACGGAATTTGAACTCAACCTGCAGATTCAAATTTCTGCGATAATAACAATTAGGCTTACCGCATAGGTCGACATTCGGTGCGAAATTGATATTGTTATATCGTGGGTAATACGATATAAACAATCAGGTAATCCCGAGTGGGAAGATTACACTAACACAGGAATTGGGTTAACAAATAACAAGGATTTTATTGTACCGAAAGTACAAGGAGTAGGAGTTCGTAATAACAAGGAAAACGGAGATACGTCACGGAAGGTTCGTGGTGCTACTCCTACTACCACTACAATAGTTCGTCACGTCTTTTATTCTCCCAGTTACGTCACTTTTGGACTGACTAATCACTGTCGGGTTGTGTTAGGTTGTTCCACTATAACGGATATTTATTAAACTTAACCTAGGCTGTTACAGATGGTAAGAATTTAGTGTCCAATGAAGCTAGCTTACTAACCTTTAACGAAAACAAAAAAGAAATAGGAAAATGTAGAGTTTTAACTAGAGATTTTGAGTAGTCTATTAGTGAGTCTTGGCGGTGGGTGAGATTTTTCAGCGGCTGGCTTTTCGGTTCGAAATATTTATGTTATAAATATCAATAAAAATACATCTTTTATGCAAATCATGCGTGAAAAATAAAATTAAAAAAAAAAAAGAACTAACCGTGTCAAACAGCATTAATTTTCTGTCTGTGATAAATGCAAGTTTTTTTTTTCTTTCTTTTATATGAAGCTTCTGCAATTGTACGTAACAGAAATTTGATTTTATTTATGTGGCGAAGAAAGGAAGGGAGTAAAAATAATTCATAGCCTAACTGCATCACGCATAGAATATTTGTAGACGGAGATACTTTTCTATTGTGATTGTACGTGCCCAACTTGGAAATGTAGATTCTTTACTTGTTCACCTTTCGGGGAAGTAAGTTCATTATCATACCGGAACCCTTACCGAGCGCCACACACACACACACACACACACACACACACACACACACACACACACACACACACACACATATATATATATAATGTATATACATGAAGTTACTTTAAAATGCTAGGACCAACTAAGAAGCCAAATATAGATATCATATATATATTTAGAAGCATAAAAACATAATTTCACTAGTATATATATATATATATGCATGTATGGGGTGGAGTGTCTGTGGAGGACGTGCGTATGTGTGGGTATACATATATGCTTTCAACGAACCTCAATATCCTGTTAAGCCACATATACATTGATTGGTATATAATAACACACTTCGGAAGTGATGTATTAAATACAACCACACACACTAACACCCTACTCCCCATATATATATATATATATATATATATATATATATATATATATATATCAGGGAACTTATGCTTCTCAAGATATACATAGGGTGTTTTATTTCTGTGTGTTCTATCTATCTATCTATCTATCTATCTATCTATCTATCTATCTATCTATCTATCTATCTATCTATCTCTCCCTCTCTCTCTATCTGTTTCTTTTGGTAATCTATCTATATATCTATTTTTCTTTATACATACACACTCATATATATACATATATATACATATATCCATAAATATATATATATATAGATATATATATAAATAAATATATATATGAATATATATACACTAATATCTCTATATTTATCTCTTTCTTTGTCTCTCTCTTTCTCTCTCTCTCTCTCTCTCTCTCTATATATATATATATATATATATATATATATATATATATCATAAAACGCTATCGTGATATTGAACACTCTTCCAACATTTAATATGCCAACTTTTAAACAATATAATTATGGGTGTGCGTATGTCCACGTATGCGTGTATGCCTGCGCATGTGCGTGAGTGTATGTATTAGACGGCCATAATCAAACAAGCCAAACACTTCATGTGCGTATCTAAATGCTTAACTTCTTTATCGGCATACGAGAAAATACTTTTGTACGCTTCAGACTCGTACGCTGAATCAAGGCTCTAGGCATTTAACATACTCAGGAGGTTTAAAGGGGAAAATCCATACAAAAGCGAGAAAAGAAATGAATAAAAAAAAAATCACAAATATCTAATAGTAGAAAATGCATTTCTATTTAAACAAAAGCGGGATCAACGGACAGGGAAGAAAAATAAATAAATAAAAGAAAGGATTGTTCGAAAAATAAGCTAAGAGGAAACTTACTGAATGACACTGGATAATTATTTATCTTCGCACCTAGACTTCTCTACATATGGTAACGGCAACATTAGCCGTTTCCTTATAAGGAAACATTTGGCATTCATAGACCAAGCATCAAGTACTGCTTTCGGTTGAAATTTATAAGATCTTTCTCTTAAAACATTTTATAGGAAAATAAGTTTCTCAAATCCGGTATGTATATAAAACAGAACGGATAGAGAATATCTGTTATAACATTTAGTGAAATTCTTCTGGTTTGGTTTGGTTTATTTTGTTTTACGGCATATGAACATATCGTTGGGTTATTTAATGCTGACAAGATTTTTCTGATAGGTCCGTATGAATAGAATATGTATTGTTTGTAGGAAATCCCTTTATTGATCAGGTTTTATTGACGTATTTTAATAAAGAGTTTTTTTTTGTTCTAGAGTCAAATATATTGCTGGTAATATTTTTTCTCAAACATGTATTGCTGGTAATATTTTTCTCAAACATGTATTGCTGGTAATATTTTTTCAACTACGAATTGCTGGTATTTTTACTATGAAAATCTATTTTTATTCGTCCATAGTATTTTAACCCCTGTTTGGGGCTTAACTATTTGGCCATAGCTGAGATCTTAACAGGTGCTACCGTCCCGGTTCAAAGTGAACCTGGGAAAAACTTCTGGTGTAAAATAAGCTACTTATCGCGTCTGTCTAGTTTTTTTCTTTGAAAATACTCCAAAACATTACACACAATTTCGGCAAGTTCATTTACATGTTTCCATCTGACATCTTCGACACAAACCATATTAAAACGAATAATATATATAATATAATAATATTTTTGCCTAAATATACTTTGTTTAATATAAACTTAATTGATATTTACAGCGCGGGAAAATTAGGGGATAAATATTTTGCTGCAGATTGTTTAAGGCGAGACTGTCTGACTGCCATGAAAATCTGCATTCCTTCTCGAATTTTTCCCAAGTTCAACTGAAAATATCCGTGTGAAATCCCCAGCTTACCATAAGTCTATCTACTGTTCGTACTACAGTAATAATAGCATTGGAAATGATAATATTAGCCATCTCCCTACAAGGAAACATTTGGCATTCATTGACAGCTTTCCTCCAAGAAAACATTTTCCATTTATTGACCGTTTCCCTACAAGGAAACATTTGGCATTCATTAACCAAGCAGCCAAGTACTGTTGTCTGTTGAAATTCATAAAATCTTTCTCTTAAAACAAGCTTTCAGGAAAATAGATTTCTCATGTCAAGTAGCTATTATCGTTCTATCCAGTATTGATGATGGCTTCCTTCACAACCTTTTGTTTGATGCAGTATGGAATGGCAACAACTTAAGTCATTATTTTTCTCTTCTGGTAACATGTGCTATCCATTTTAGCTGTTTCTGCTGTTGGTAGTCATTAACTGATGTAGTTTCTGTTGATATAGTTCTTTGTGATTCTGTAGTGCAAGTCCCCAAGGTTTCAAGAAGTATGGTCTTGACTAAGACCTGTAGGTTTCACTTGCTCAACTAATTTCTGAACTAATTTGGCAATATATGTGTATGTGTGTGTGTTTGTATGTGTATGTGTGTATAAGGATATTGACATCCAAAAGTTTCTTTCACAAAGCGTGATTCTATGATTCTGACCACGTTATTCTTATGTATATATCCATAGTGATCATCTCTTTCTTCCCCCCCTCTTTCTGTATGTTGCTGTTCTCAGTCTGCTAATCATTCTTTCTTCCTTTCTTTCTATCTCCATTTTATTTTAAATATCCTACTCCTTCGGGACACTGATGATCCTGACTCTCCACAACTTACTCTTCTTTATCATCTGGGAAATGCCACGGCCTCTTAAGATAGTAGAATGGTTTCCAGTAGCCTTCTCCCGCCACAGAATTCAGAGTAGACTTTCTCCTAGACTGGTTGCCACCCAAAGCTAAAGATCCCAGTTTATCCTGTTTTTATCTAGTAGATTGAGAAGAAAAATACATCCATGCCTTCACGAATGGTATTAGTGCGAATGCGAATGCCGCAGACGTGTCTGAACTTTAAACTCTACGCGTCGATAATTGCGTCAATCAATTTACCAGTCTCTTAATATGTGCATGCCTTTCCGTATCTCAGTCAATTTGTCTTTTCTTACCAATTTCAATCTTTACGGCTAGATATCAATCTAGGTACCACAACGAAATCGTTAAAATTCAGGATACTGTGATAAAACATGCTTCAAACATAATGAAAACATGCTCCGAACGTAATGTAAACATGCTTCAAACATAATGAAAACATGCTTCAACCGTAATGAAAACATAGTTTTTAGCGTCAAAATCTTTGTTATTATTAAAAGAAAGGATCAAAATATTTTTTGAATATTTTAGGATTTTTTTTTTACTCCGTTTTAAAACATTCAAAATTTTGATTAAAAAACTTGTTTCTTTTGCGTTATCGGAGGTACTAACTTTTAGCACAAATATAACAAATTATAACCCCTTTTTAGATGAGACACATTAATTTGAAAATTCTTGCAAAAATCAAGTAATTGTCGGATTTTAATGAAATTTTCAGGACTTATTCAGCAATGAATAAAATTGCATAAAAGCAAGTTTTTTTTAGAAAACCTTGGTAAAAACATTTTTTAAATATGTTTCAGACCCTTACAGAATTTGATAAAAATTTGCGAAATTCAACGTGATAATTTTTAGTAACTGCATTAGATAAAAGCAGAATTCTTTGAAGAATTTAAATCACTGACGAGCCTGAATATTTTTAAAAAGAATTTCGATTTTTTTGTCATTAAACGTCCTATTTTTTTCTAAGAATGCCAGGTCATACATTATTATTAAAATGATTTAAGTGTTTTAAGGGTTATCCCTCCGACCTTTATGATAAAAAAACTTCATATAAAATTTATAGGCTGTTGATAAATCGATCAACACATGGTTAAGAAATGCTTGAAATCAAGATTTTATGCTATAAGTAATATCTGTTTAGAATCCGATTAATTAAATTTTGAATTTGCTAATTTTTCGTCAACTAACGTTTCAAAAACATATTTTTTATTTTTGCAAGATTTTTAAAACCAAGAATTAACTATTTTTCACAAATATGTCAAGGTGGCCGATGTTATCGATTTTACAGAAAAAAATCGATTCCGATCAATATAAATATATATGAAATGAACCACAGAATATTTTGCTTGCTGAAAATAGTAAATTTTAAATCTGTTAGGTTTCAATTAAAGCTAAAAAGAAAGTTACAACAAAGCTTTTTATATTTACAAATTCATTTTAAACCTTAAGTATCCCAAATTAGTGAAGCTACCTATACAATCTAAGTATCAATTTCTTACTATATATGAGTCAATATATTTGTACCTACCCAGATCACTTTTCGTATGTAATCTCTGTAATTGTCCCTATCCTTATCAGTCTGTTCATATCATCTTATTACACACACACTCGTTTTGGACACACATACATACACAATATATATATATATATATATATATATATATATATATATATATATATATATATGTGTGTGTGTGTGTGTGTGAAAAGTGTATATAAATATGTATTATTATTTATATATTATATGAGCGGTACTTATTAGAAAGCGCTCAATATCGGAGATAGAGCTAACATATTTGTTTGGATAGATGTGAGTTTGTGACCCTGACGATCGCTAAAGCGTGAAATCAAGGGTCACAAACTCACATCTATCCAACCAAATATATATATATATGTATGTATGTGGCGACCATCAGAAAACATTATTGTAAGTCGCCTTTGTGCCTTGAAGGTAACTGGCTCGTTAAACCGGATAAACTTTAGAATCCTCTGGCGCAAAGTTGACGCAAAGTAGATATATAAGAATCAGATTTATTTTTGTGTATATATATATATCCTTGGATTTTCACCAGAGCCCTTGTTAGCCGGCGTGTGTGTCAGACCTGTCCGCCTTGGGTGGCCCTACCAGGAACGAAGTTCCGGGCAGCATAGCTCTGACACTACCGTTTACACCCCCCACCGACTGTGAGTTCAAGGGTTGGACTTTGGGGGCTTACAGTACCAGGTGTTCCCAAGCGGTCCCATATCTAAGTACTGACCTGGCTCTACGATGCTTAACTTCGGTGATCCTACGAGAACCGGTGTTTCAGCGTGATTTGACCGTAAGCGTCTGCATCGGTAACCGGCGGCTTCTGGTCGTTCCTGTCTCTGCGTCTGTGGGAATCCCGCGGCAAGCAAGAACGTTATTCGAGTAGGCCTGGGTACCCTACTTCTGTAATTTATCCCAAGAATCTTCTTCTCATAACAGGAAGAAGCCGGCTCAATCCGCCCAGGGTGAATTCCGCATCAGTACAGTATAGTATATATATATATATATATATATATATATATATATATATATATATATATATATATATAGGGGTGTAATGTATAAATTTTCACCATTTTATATTTTTTTTTACTTTCGCGCATGCGCGTTGTTTGTTTTTCGTTTTATCTACTGCACAGAATAATAGCGTCAGTTGGATATCGTCTGTGTGAAAAAGAGCAACATGTCGCAATTCACTCCGATAGAAATTTGGAAACGGCATGCTGTACTGCTTGGCATTCGCACCGGAAGCTCCAATACGAACATTTCAGAGTGTTTGGGTATCAATCTGAGGACAGTCCAGAGGATTCGGAATGAGTTGGATGCTGATTACGAATATATATACTGTCCTCCTAATTACTCTTCTTTTATTTTCGCTCCTTAATAATTAATGTCTCTGTTTCTAATCCTTTCACATCCAGTAACGCCTTGTGTCTTAGTGACTTTACTGCTTCGCTTGAGGCAAACTCGACTAGAATATATATATATATATATATATATATATATATATATATATATATATATATATATATATATATATATATATATATGTGTGTGTGTGTGTGTGTGTAAATGGCCATTAAGGAATTGTATTCCTGATCAATCAAAATTCGTAAATAATTTTATAGGACACACTACAACATGTTTGACACGCAGACTCACTCTACGCCTTTCTGACCATAGCTCAATTAGATCTCATTTAAATATTAATGGAGACCTACTGGGCACTATTCGTAACATACTCGTTGACAACACTAAAATATTAGCATCATCTACAGGCAAAAAAAGGCTAAAATAATGGAAGCCTTATTAATAAAAACAAAAAAACAACACTTAATGATATTAATTTCGAACATGGACACAACATCTTGACCGTGTTTTGAAAAATGAAAACATTTTATAAAACATACATACAACAAATTATTTTTTATTTATTATTTGAAATACTTAATTCTTGAAAATGTTTAAATGTATAGTCGGAAGCACTCAGATAAAAAAAAACCCCAAAACATTCGGACAGTTTTTATATAATTTATCACCCGAAAAGAAAAAAAAGCAATTAGATCACATGAGAAATTGTATAAAAAACTAAATAAAAGCATCTTGTCTGTCGTTTTCAAAGAAATGTGCATGAAAGAAGGATTGCTGCCTAAATACACACTCGCACACACACACAAACACACACACACACACACACACACACACACACACACATATATGTAAAACGCTTGCTAATACAGAGTATGTATACCTATCCTAATCAGCCCTTTCCTATCCATCTTTGCTCCTTTCTATACAAAGACACACACACACACACACACATATATATATATATTTGTGTGTGTGCGTATGTATGTGTGTGTCTGTGTGTATGTGCGTGCGTTTATGTGTGTGCATATCTTTTATTTTTATTTAAAGGTTTATTATACGAAGACATATATTGGCTCACCAAGGAATCAATGCATTGTAATGGGGTGAAAACGAACAAGGCGAATTGAAACCCCTCTACGTGAGAAGAAAGGGATGAATATACGAATCCTGTCAGCCAGTGGCTATGTGACCCTAGAACATCGCAAAAAATGTTCTTGAAATTATCGTTTTATTAAGCCCCTTGGGTTACGGATCCGGTTGATTATACGACTTACATTCTCACAAAGCGCGTGCTGTCCGTTGACAGTAACTTCTTTAAAGAAGAAAAGATGCGATAAAAAGAAAGAAATGGCGAAGTAAGGAAAAGGTGATTTCGACAAATAATCTCTCACTGGGGCTAAACAGATAAAAAAATGGATGATATATAGAAAGAAACGGTAAATATCCGATGACAAGTAACATAGGACGTTAATTTTATGGCGAAATCAAAAATATTTTCTCTTCTTTCTTAAAACGCCGATAATTATTAGGTTGGTGCAAAAATAATGACGTAATAATGTCGTTTTGTGACGTATTTTTTAACGACATTATTATGTCATTATTTTTGCACCAACCTAATAATTCACTTCTGGTGATAGCGGAAGATCCTTTCTTTTTATTCTTTTTTGATCGAGTTCACCCCATGCAAGGCAGTAAAGCCACCGAGACGTAAGCAGTTGGAAATAGGAACATTGCCAAGGAGCAGGAACAGCGAAACAATAATTAGGAAGACAGTAGATAGCGATTGACTTTGCATTTAAATTTTTGCAGATTAAAGTTGGACGGAAAGCATAGAGAAGAAACGGAGTTCCACAAGCGAGAAGTACGAGGAAAGAAACTGTTAGAATAAAACATACGGTTACATCTACTGTTCAACTGTAAATTGGCGAGACCTCATCTCCAGTCGAGTACTGTGCCTTAACTCGAAGAGTCTAAGCCCCATAGCGAAGAGCTCATCCGGACAATTATATATAGAAAAGGCAAAAGGTGGCAACCTTACGGCGGTGGGAACGTGACTGAAGCCGAGACGCCAGATCAGGACTGATAATATTGCTGATCCTTCTTTGGATTTCATCAAGGAGCTCTAGATAGATAGAAGGAGCGCGGGACCATAGGTATGTGGCAATAATATTCTAAGCCCGGACGAATGGTACACATAAATATGTAAGATAGACTCCGGATAGAAAAACCCGTGTAGCACGACACTGGGAATCAACCATCCTGGCAGGTGATCTAGCAATGGATTCAGTATAGTCTTTCCACTTCATATCAACCAGGAACATTAGCCCAAAAAGGCGCAATAT
This sequence comes from Acanthosepion pharaonis, assembly GCA_903632075.3. Classification (NCBI taxonomy): domain Eukaryota; kingdom Metazoa; phylum Mollusca; class Cephalopoda; order Sepiida; family Sepiidae; genus Acanthosepion; species Acanthosepion pharaonis. Next base: position 160,221 of record CAHIKZ030000618.1, on the reverse strand, counting down.
TGTGTCGAATAGCGGCAAGCAAGCTTGTATTTGTTTACCGTCGGTAATTCTTGATATCCATATTTTAAATTTTGCGTTCTCTCGCCATTTCAGGTTACGATGAGACTATATTGTTTTTTTAAATTTAAATTCCCATGGTAAGAGAGAAAACAATGAATAACAAAAATAATGGCGGTGCAGACGTGATTTTTTTTTTTAGATCAATGATTTCAGTTGCAAGTCAAGAAACAGTGGTACATAGTATTTTGTTAATCAGGCCATCAAATATTGGAATAAAGTGTCACTGCCAACACATGAGTTTGAACATAGATCGCCAGTGAGCAAACAAAGGCGATCGCATTATTGAATTAAGTGGATCACGTGATTATGGGGGAAACGCATGTAGAAAGTAGCATGGCATCTAAATGCTCACCATTTCTAGTCTATCCTCTATTACTATACGGATCACTATTTCTACTCTATCGTCTGTTACTATACGGTCCGCTATTCTTTACATTATTCAGTATAGTATTTCTCTAATCGGATCACCATACGGATTACTATTCGAGTGAGTATTATCAAGCAAGTACTATTAGTACGAGCGATATTAGAAGGCGTGTGACACCAGTATTGTATAATGGCGTACTATAGTTGGCAGATTATATGCACGATTGCGTCCAGCATGAAACAGCCTATCGCCTCTGAGTGTTGACTTCAATGTTCGCATATATATATATATATATATATATATATATATATATATATATATTTAAGTCTTTAAATCGTCCTGAATACAGGCAATTTATTAGGGCAGGACCTAACGGCTTTGCGGATGTATGTCTCAGGCATGCTCAGGTCAATCGTGAAGAAGCACTCACTTTGATATGCTAACAAATATGAAGCCTTGTAAATGTGTTATGTGTGAGCTCACGCTGCTGTCGAGGGAAGGTTCTGTAAAACATATGGAAGTTTATCATAACAACATAGAAGCAAGCCAACTATGCCAACCTGCCTCATCATCTTGCCGACAAAACCTGTGTTGTCTGCAACAACTTTTGCAGATCATCATCTGGGCTTAGGAGGCACCTGGTAGTACGCAAAAGAGTTGCAGAGCATGCAAATCCAATCAAACCATTCACAGAATTTATACATCATATATGCACGATAGCCATGAAACCGATTGCTGATCTTAAGAGTCAGCTTAGGAACTAAGGACACCGAAACGAGATGGAGGCTCTCACAAGTGATGTGAAAGTGTTATGGACGGCTCTCATCAGAGCAAGGTGTGGCAATCATCATGTATATATGAATAATAAGTATCTACAATAAAATGGTTTTGGTATTTGAACAGTACGTCCGAATCGGATGTAGTATGAAATCTTGACTTCACTCTCTATGAGTAATATTTTTTTTGTCAGTCAACGGGGATAAATGATTTAGAAGGTGACTGCGGAACCAACGTATTACTGTAATTTGTCCGAAGTAATTTCTTTCAGGTTACATTTAAGTCATGGGCGATAACCCAATGTGTAGCTTTAAATGTCTCAAACCATAATATAAAATCTGTCCTGGTAGCAACTTGAAGTTTTAAGAGTTTGGGAATATATTTTTGATCGAATATAAAAATATTTTGCATAAAAATTTAATGATTTTAAAATTGATTCTTCCTCTTATTCCCTCAACAATTTAAATGCATCTGTGAAAAATATAATGAAATTAATTGAGTTTTCAGGCAACATCCAGAATATGCTTGATTACAGAGAAATTGTATAATGATTAAATTTAATGTTTTTACGCTTATAAATATTTTCTGAAACTGGCGGCCATATTTTATTTGTATTCTTTTCTTTGTTAAGTTGGATCGCGTCATTCCTTTTTTTCTCTTCCAAGCCATAAATTTATTTACCCATTGTAAGCACCAATCTGATTTATTTTATGTCTTTTTTTTTCTTCAATCTCTCAGCATTTCATTACGATCTGTAATTGACAGGCGGTCTATTAAAAGAAGAAAAATGCCGTAATCAGTCCACACCAATTGACGTTTGGTAGGACGTCCTAATAATTACAGTAAATAGCTGTCATTTATTCACTTACTCTCAGTCGTATCAGAAACACAATCAAAGTGTCTCAAAATTTCATTTCGTTATTAACAAAATTTATCGTTTTCATAAACAATAAGAAAGATTCCCTTGTCAAGTTTTATTCAGCTTAAATTTATATACTCCAAAATCAGTTTGAGTTTGATATTTATATATAAGGAAATTAAGGTGAGTAGTCGAAACACAATAAATTACCCTCCCCTAGTAAACTCGTCTTATATATAAATATGTAATCCAAACTAATTTTGGAGTATGTATACGTAGTCGACTACAAACGTAATCTAGAATTTTGAGGTGAACCTCTCTCTCACTCTCACATATGGCTTATGGCCATATCACGTTGTCTCACGGAGGTGTCTGTTTAAAATAAATAGTATAATTAGAGAACTGTTGAAAGAATTCTCCCATTTTCATTTCCCCCATTGTGAGCATTATTATATCCGTGGTATAATAAAACTGTATTTCAAGAACGGAGCTGGTGGGAATGACTGGAAAGAAAAAGGAATGGCAAACATACGTTGTTCTCAGAGACCTTTTATGCCACTAAAAAAAAGAAAAGCGTACCATTAGATTAATATAACTGACATTGGTTTATACAGAGACGATGGAATTATGTTTATAAAGATCTCTACTAATTTTAAAATCGATAAAATTGGAAAGATATATAGAAAGTTTAAATGCCTGAACTTAAAATTTATGCTAAGTACTAAATTGAAAAAAGTGAACTTACTTGATATAAAATTAGATTTAATGAAAACTATATATAATTTATAAAAAGAACCCAATACTAATCCTTTGTATATACACCCTAAATCTAATCATCCTCCATCTATAATTAAGCATAACTTTATCTATCGAAAAAAGAATAAGTACAAATTCAGCAAATGAGAATATTTTCTATGAACATATTAATTTCTATAATAAAGCTCTTAAAGATAGTGACTACAAAAGCCTAAAACTAACTTACATAAAAAATGAAACCATAGAAAAAACAGAAGCAAAAACTAATTTGGTATATGCCCCCATACAACCAAGTGTTCTAGAATAAATTAGGACAAAAATTTCGGGCATTAATCGTTAAACATTTTCCAAAAGATAGTAAACTCAGTAGTATTTTCAATTAATATACCCTAAAATAAAGTTACAGCTGTACTGAAAACTCAGAGAAAATTATTAAGGAACACAATGCTAATATCTTAAATAAATACTTAGACCAAAACCAAAGAAATTTAGACAGTATAAAAATAAAAAGATGAAGATAAACAAACTTATATAACGGAGAAATCCTAATAAATGTCCTCTTAAAATAAATGTCACACAGAATCATTAGTATACCAATGCAATATCTTATCTATCGAGGATCTAGACAACGTCAAAGTCTATATGGGATGCATAATCCATGAGTTCAAGAAAAGATTCAATCAACATCAAAGTTCATTTAGGATAAATAAATACCTAAATCAGACGTCCCTATCAAAATATTTCTGGTACTTAAATGAAACCAATAAAACACCTACAGTGGAAATTGATAAGAAAAGCTAGAATATGTAGGTCATTAAATGACCCATGTCCTTTGTGTATTCATGAGAAGCTATATATTACTAGGTTTATAAAAATGACTGAATCACAAATTTCACTTAAATAATATTTTTTTAAAAAAAGAGTGGTAATATACATACTTATATTTGATATTTAATAATAATAGTAATACAAACATTCATATTTGACATTATAAATAAATTAAGTAATTCTATTACATTTATTTGTTTTAAAATGAAATATAGTCTATTAGTAATTAAAAGTAAAAATAATATTGTAAAATTGTAGTTCAATACAACGTATTCTAATCCCGGGACGCAAATGTCGAAAACACAAATGTCCGGGACGCAAATGTCCAGGGACGCAAATGTTCAAGACACAAATGTCCGAGACACAAATGTCCAAGATACAAATGTCCAGGGACGCAAATGTCTGAGACACAAATGTCTGAGACACAAATCTCCGTGACGCAAATGTCCATGGACGCAAATGTCGAAGACACAAATGTCCAGGACTCAAATGTCCAAGACACAAATGTCCGAGAAACAAATGTCCAGGGATGCAAATGTCAAAGACACAAATGTCCGGGACGCAAATGTCCGAGACACAAATGTCCGGGGACACAAATGTCCGAGACACAAATGTCCGAGACAACAAATGTCCTGGACGCAAATGTCCGGGGACACAAATGTCCGGGACGCAAATGTCCAGGGACGCAAATGTCAAAGACACAAATGTCCGTGACGCAAATGTCCAGGGAGGCAAATGTCGAAGACACAAATGTCCAGGACTCAAATGTCCAAGACACAAATGTTCGGGACGCAAATGTCCGAGAAACAAATGTCCTGGGATGCAAATGTCCAAGACACAAATGTCCGGGACGCAAATGTCCGAGACACAAATGTCCAGGGACGCAAATGACGAAGACACAAATGTCCGGGACGCAAATGTCCAAGACACAAATGTCCAAGACACAAATGTCCAAGATACAAATGTCCAGGGACGCAAATGTCTAAGACACAAATGTCAGAGACACAAATGTCCGTGCAAATGTCCAAATGTCCAGGGACGCAAATGTCGAAGACACAAATGTCCAGGACTCAAATGTCCGGGACGCAAATGTCCGAGAAACAAATGTCAGGGATGCAAATGTCCAAGACACAAATGTCCGGACGCAAATGTCTGAGACAAATGTCCAGGGACACAAATGTCCGAGACACAAATGTCCGAGACAACAAATAACCTGGACGCAAATGTCCGAGACACAAATGTCCGGGACGCAAATGTCGAAGACACAAATGTCCGGGACACAAATGTCCAGGAACGCAAATGTCGAAGACACAAATGTCCGTGACGCAAATGTCCAGGGACGCAAATGTCGAAGACACAAAATGTCCAGGACTCAAATGTCCAAGACACAAATGTCCGGGACGCAAATGTCAAAGAAACAAATGTCCAGGGATGCAAATGTCCAAGACACAAAATGTCCAACACGCAAATGTCCGAGACACAAAATGTCCAGGGACGCAAATGTCGAAGACACAAATGTCCGGGACGCAAATGTCCATAGACGCAAATGTTCAAGACACAAATGTCCGAGACACAAATGTCCAAGATACAAATGTCCAGGGACGCAAATGTCTGAGACACAAATGTCTGAGACACAAATGTCCGTGACGCAAATGTCCAGGAACGCAAATGTCGAAGACACAAATGTCCAGGACTCAAATGTCCGGGAGGCAAATGTCCGAGAAACAAATGTCCAGGGATGCAAATGTCCAAGACACAAATGTCCGGGGACGCAAATGTCCGAGACACAAATGTCCGGGGACACAAATGTCCGAGACACAAATGTCCGAGACAACAAATGTCCTGGACGCAAATGTCCGAGACACAAATGTCCGGGACGCAAATGTCGAAGACACAAATGTCCGGGACGCAAATGTCCAGGGACGCAAATATCCAAGACACAAATGTCCGGGACGCAAATGTCCAATACCCAACACTAATAGAAGCATGCAGGCATTTATCCACAAGTCCAGGATTATTTGAATGATTTATTTTTTTTTCTGTTTTATAATAATGTCGCAAAGGTTCATATTATTGTAATATTATGTTAGCAACATTTGATAAGAATGTGAAAATAATTATTCAATGTGTAAAATTATTGTTGCTTCCTTACTAGACACTGAGAAATCAATGTCAGCCGTGCCGGGAATGTGTGATTTTTTGGGGACGTCTTCGGACGTTCGATCGTATCCTCGAGAGGGTGAGAGGAACACGAAATGTTTCATTTCAGATCAGGCGCTTATATAGCTGTTACCCTGTTGTCTTGTGTGTGTATATCCAAATTTCGACTGTCTTGACATCCTGTTTACGTCGACGCACCCACCGATCGTTTTTGAGGACCGATGTCGGTTGGTTGATTTTGTTTAGCGGTGTATCAACCACTACTTAATACCGAAATCTACATAATTTGAACACAATTTTATGGCTTCAAGTAAATATATTTTGAACGCAATTTTATGCATTCACCTACAGATCAAATGTATCGCTGGTCGGACTTTTTTTATGTAAAAATGTATTATTTGTATATTTACTATTAAAATTTATTTTCATACTATTTTTGTGTAGGGGGCTCACTATTTGCCCATAGCTGGGACCCTAACAGATGCTACCACCGCGGGTCACGGTTGACCTGGGAACAACAGAAATTAAGAGGTGATTCCAGGCGCCTGAAAACCTCCAATCTCCCGATCAGAGGTCTCTGCATTTAGTGGTTATGAATATACATTCTATATGAAGCCGCTGAGGTAATCAGCTCTTTTGATATTCTGATGTAGAACCGATTACAAAGCTTAATTTGACATCTCTTTGTGTGGTTCAAGTACATATTGCTGTCACCATAGATCAACTGAACTTAGATCAAAGGTTCTTCTTGACACTAACTTCCTTTTAGACCTCGTATTTCCCCTGACGTTAATCACATACAATTCCATAAAGTAGAGCAAAATTCTTGTTCGATTTCATCACTGGAACACAATAAACATTTTATGGACTTTCAAGATGTACTTGAGAACAAAGGAGAAAAATTATATATATTTTTTAATTTATTCTGGCCGATTCGTTTACTACGGCCTATAAACTCTTTGCAAGTTATTTAAAGCTAGAAAATATTTTTAGATTTGTAAGAATTTTAATGAGAGATAATAATGGTTTAGTGATAAAATTTTACTATTTAATCCATAGCTGGAGGAGAAGTAGTAGATTCATAGCTTTCTCAAGAGTATTTGCGTGAATATAACGAACCCAACAGGAATTGGAACTTGGCTCTCCGATTAACAATTCCGAGTCATTATCCATTGCACCATCTGCAAAGCTAAGGTTACAGCACCTGGAATTCACAAGCGGTCCCCCATCTAGGTACTGACCAGACTCGACGTTGCTTAACTTCGGCGATTGTATGTGTTATGGTAATTTACCCACGCACGCATAGACTCTCACAGCTATAAATAGGAGCAGGTACTGCCTTTTAGAGAGGGAAGTTTCCAGCAGTAAGCTCTGACAATTGAACCGAACATTCTTGCTGTAACACTTTCGTTTGTATATGTTTTGCCTGTCTTTGTGTTTTTATTTCTGGCTCCTATGAAGGCCACAGCAGTATGGGAACCCGTGTTTAATCGTGATGCGGTCGTAAGACTATATTTTCTTTTCTTTACTGTCATTTCACCCAATAAAAGGCCCAAGGGCCACTCAAGTTAGAGGGTTACTGAGCGAAATTGTTGTAATGGACGGAGAAAGAGGAATTATGAAGTGCACATTATAAGAACGTGTAGGAGAGACATCAGCTGATATCTTGGACTTGCAGAGACCAAAACTGTACTTATCACGAAGGTATCATCTTGGGAGTTTATTCCAGAGAGAAGCTGTCTGAGTGGAACTTACTAGTTATTAAATGGCCGCGAAGAGAATGGGTATATTTGCCGCCGTAAACATGGCATGGTGAGTCGTAGCTGTGAAGTCCAGAACTGATAGAACGCTTCCGAACATCTGCCATAGCGATAGTGGTGACGAGTAGTAAATAAAACCTTCATTAATGTATGCGTGATTATGAGGAATCAACTCTGCGAAAGTTTCAGTATGGGGAAAGGTGGGCAAGAGGTGACGGAAAGAAAAACTAATAACCCGAATGTAATAACATGATACGGTAAATAAAGAGAGGCAGACGAAGGAGAAAGGGAAAACAAAATCAATTTCTACCAATAGACAGACAACTGTGCCCTTGTGTCAAACTAGGTTAAGCTTAGTAAATAACAGACAAACACGGTAATAAAACAGCGGGAAAATTAAGGAGTTGGTTGGCATCGATTAGTATTCAGTCTAATTAGTCTATAAGAGTTAGTCTGTAAAAATGAGCCAAATTAAATATTTAAAATTCAGCATGGAACCATGGATGGCCGGGAGTGAAAAGCGCGGGAGAAAACCAAAGGCTACACGCAATGTAGCGATCAGTTATATTGCCGATGATAGATCGACTAACTCTGATTTAGAACACTATTTATATATCTATCTCAGTAAGTCACTATCTATCTATCTATCTATCTATCTATCTATTTCTTCTTCATATTTATCTCATTCTCTTTATATCTATCTATTTCATTCGCTTCATATCTATCTATCATTCTCTTCATATCTATCTATCTATCTATCTATCTAATCTATCATTCTCGTCATATCTATCTGTCTATCTATCTCTTCACATCTATCTATCTATCTATCTATCTATCTATCTATCTATCTATCTATCTATCTATCACATTCTCTTCATATCTATTTCACTCTGTTCACACAAATCATTCTTTATTTTGAAAACAAGATGTTCTGATACATTTATGAAAAAAATGTACATAATTGTTTTGCGTCACTTACTTTTGTTTTACTAATCATTATCCAATAAAATGCCTAAGAGCCTCGCAATGTAGAATATTGCTAAATGAGGTTGTTGTATGAGCGTAAGAGAAAGAGGTAACAAGTGGGGGATCTATAGAAAAGATAACAGTTGTTTCTAGACTTGAAGTGGTTAAGTTTGTAGTAATGATGGTGGAACTAATGAATGTACCTAGTGGTAACATTTGCCATGGCTATAGCGATAGAGTAGCAAGAAGCATGCGACGTTTCCCTCTATATCAAGCATGGGCCCCCCTTTTTTTAACAGTAGGCCTCATGAGGTACAGTACATCATAAGACAAGCCGCGCTAATGAAAGAATTAAGATATTCTTTTTATTAAAGACACTGCAGCCATTTCCTCAACAAAAGCGCCTCCATTAGAAATGGGGAAAAGTTAGTTCTTTTTATAATTAAAAAAAATTCCACATGTATAATACGCATTTTTTTTCTAAAATGCAACAAGCAAAATTAGGGATGCGCATTATGCACAGGTACAAAAATTTAAAAAAAATTGCCATTTCATCGGTCGATTTCAGTTGCGAAATGACTACTCACTACAAACATATGACAATTTAATATTAACGTTAGGCGATTGCGACCTCATAAGGATGTCAAATACAATCGTATGTACCTAACAATACTTACAAATATAAAATAAAATAAGAATTATCATAAAACTAAATTAGAATAATATTATTCTATGTTTAAAACCGTTTTATTTTAATAAGAGTAGAAAACTCTGGACGTAATGAAATTGGAGAAGTACAATTTATAAGATTTGATTACTAAATAAGGGGTGCGTATTATGCGTGAGTATAAGCATTTTCCCACAACTTCAGTGTAACTTTAAGGATGCGTATTATGGATGAAGGCGTATTATACATTGGGAATAAGGTATGTCATCTTCATTGAAATTTTTATTTTTATTATGGCAGACATTTGGAAGATACATTGTTAATCAAGTTTCAACCATTACATTTCGGCCGATAGATTTTCAAGTCTTTCTGGAGTTGTGAAAAGTTCTAAGATGAAGTAGGATTGATATTATTTAGTTTTACTTAACGCAACGTGAAGTGATAGAGTAACAAAGATTGTGTTACGCTATTCTTATAAGAAATTTTCGAGAGCAGCTGCAAGCTTTATTTGGTCAAACCTATCAGACTTACCGTAATTCACCATGTATAATACGCATCTTTTTCTAAAAGATAATTAGCAAAATCAGGGGTGCATATTATGCACAGCTACAAGAATCTTCAAAAGATTGCCGTTTCATAGGTTGATTTCAGTTGCGAAATGACTACCCACCACAAACATACGACAATTTGACACTAACATTCGGCGATTGTGATCCCATAATGATGTCAGATATAATCATATGTACCTAACAATACTTACAAATATAAAATAAAATAAGAATTATCATAAAACTAAATTTAATTTAAATTTTTTTTTGTGAAAAAATGCATACAGATACGGTAGATTATGTAGTTTATCGTCATACCCAGGACGGCTCTCATCCATAATAACGTATATAAACAATGATGTATATCGAACAAAAACAGGTTAATGAGTCTGCGCAGTAGGCACAATATAGATACTTCCGTTTCCTTTTAGAATCGTGATGATCGAAAATTTTGATAAATATCTTTAATTAGTTTGAATAAGAGTAGGAAAGGCTGGCCGTAATGAAATTGGGGAGGTACAATTTATAGGGTTTGATTACCAAACAAGAGATGCGTATTATTCATGAACAGAATCATTTTCCCACACTTTCAGCACAATTTTAGAGGTGCGTATTATGGATGAAGCGTATTATAAATGTTTTTGTTACGATTTTTTAAATTGTAAAAAAAAATATTTTAAATTAAACCTAATCTCCACTCTAGTAGATTTCAGTCATCGTCTCTCGTTATCCAATTCATTTAAAAATTGTGTCGTTCCTTCCTGTTCAGTTATTATATCAACCATTTGACATTTCTTTTTTTTTTTTCGTTAGACTATATAATTTTCAACGTTTTTCTTTTTGATTTTCTTCTGTGAAAATTTAAAGTTGCACTTGCGCGCCAACTGATTTTATGATTATTCTCCACATGATTTTTTTGCTGGCATTGCAATCTTTATCGTCATCGACACGGCTGTCACTGTAGCAAAAAACAACAGCAGCAAAAACAGGAACAACAACAACAAAAAAAATGACAATAAAGGCAACAAAATACCAAATACATTATGAAAATGTTCATCAGTCCAATTATCTCTTCCAACATCAGCTTTCTTGCGACGGAAGCCTAGACATTGGACAATGTTCAGCAATAGAGTTTAACTGATCATTGCTTTTAAGGAGATTTACCTGACCCCCCCACTGAGTCAGGTTGTGACACAACGTCGTTTTTTTAACGTGGGGACCCGAGTGCTTTCACTCGGGCCGCTGTTCGGGTGCTCAGAACTCTAATTCGTCAACGTTTGATTGTCATTCGATAAAGAAATAATAATATTAGCGATAATAATAATAATGTATTATTGGCATGGGAGTTTCTGTAGACTGTAATGTACCGATGGCGCTCTTTAAAAAAAACTATCAAAATACAAGACTCTTGATGCGGAAATCTCAAAAATATGACACATGAGGACATCAATAATTTCAGTTGTAGTTAGGGCGCTCGCACTGATTAGAAAAGACCATACCTTAAAGAAATAAAAAAAAAGGTTGTACTCATAGGTGTAGCTGATAATTTACGAAGGGCTTTATCTGTGTAAAATCGATGTAATCTTAGGTTGTGTATTTTTTTTACAAAAATGTTCTGTGGAAAATGACATTTCTGACCTTAGGTCTCTGTGACCAGGAAGGAAATGTGTGTAAAAAAGAAATCAAAGGAAATAAAATAAAATAATAATAATAATAATAATAATAAGAGCAACAACAATTATCTAGTTTTTTTTCACAGCTGGCGATAGACCTTTCCTAATCTTTGTCGCCATATTTATTACAACGGCCTTCTTCAGGTGGTTGGAATGTCAAATTGAACCCTTTATTTCGCTCACTGGGGTAGTGTTCTAGTTTCCACGTGCCATGTTTAATGGACGTCAGTTATCAGTTATCTTCTGTTAATTCCCCTCTCCGAGTTCTCCAGTGCCTTAACCGGGTATTGAACTCACACTCTTTGGGTACTGTCACTCAAGGACACATAGCACAGTGGATAAAGGCGTTGGTTAGGTCAAGTGACAGGACCCAAAGAGTGTAACATCAATACCCGGTTAAGGCATTGAAGAACTTGGAGAGGGGAATTAACAGAAGGTAACTGACATCCATTAAAACATGGCACGTGGAACTAGAGCAGTCTACTCCAGTGAGCGAAATAAAGGGTTCAGCTCGACATTCCAACCACCTGAAGAAGGCCGGAGCGTACAACAGCCGAAACTTTGTAATAAATATGGCGACAAAAATGAGGACAATATTCCGAATAATGTAAATAGTGTACATAATACATCATCTCAGAAATATAGGCAGATACCTTTCCTAATGTTTTCCTAATCCTTTTCTAATACTAATCCTTTTCTTAATCGTAGATATCCTGGCTCTGCTATTTCTTCCCAAGTAAAGACATCATTATGATTTTCCTACTGCGCTTACTATCTAATGAGCACCAATAAAGCAACTTTTGCCAATGATATCTACATGGTGTAAGAGCTCTTTGCTGATACTGGCTCGGTATATAGATTGCCAATGTTGGGCACTTTGATATGCTTTAATGATTAGCTCACTTTTCTTAAGGCATCAACTACGACTAAGTAGTTAGTTCGATCCCGAGTCGATGCCCCGTGCCTTCAGCTTTGCACAAAATTTCTAAACTACTCTTAATAAATCGTTATAAATGGCTAAAATGATCATTTATCCAAACTATCATACATGCTGACATGCAAGTGATAGTGCGTTTTGTCTAGAACTCAAATCGCAGAGAGTCGCGGGCCAAAGGAATTAATGTAAAGCTAACATAAATCAGCCTCAACATCGAAATTCGAACCTGGTTCGACAACTAAGTTTTCTATGCTAACAACTACTGCACCACCTTCAAACCTCTCTCATGGAAAGTTATTAAAAGGCCATTAATATGCCTTAAAACTCTTTGTATCAGGAATCTATTTATGGCTGCATTATGAGCAGGTTTTTGGCACACACACACACACACACTCCGCCATTTGCAATCAAACTGTCACATGTCCGTGGCTTCAGTCTAGAGTGCATGTTCTTCAATGTAGCCAGTGTTGAATCTTGTAGAATTAACGAGAGTATATTTTCTCCCACTTAAAATAGAACAAGACGAATGAATGAAGTGGTTGTCAGTTGAAAACGTTTATTTTTGTATTGATGTGTGTGTGCGCTAATGTAAATCAACGATTGTACACATGTTTTTCTTGTAATCATTTTCATTTGTGTCGAAGTCAGTTTGCTGCGTTGGGGCAGTCGATGTGTGTCGTGTTAGAAACGATTATATGACTTGGACAGTGAATTATCTCCATAAAAGTTGGACTGCTGGAAAGGTAGAGAACATTGGTCAGGGAAGAAAATAGAAACGATGCCAAACATGGCGCTTTGAAACCGATCAGAACACTGCAAAAAGAGTCCGAGGTTTAAGGAGATTTGCTGTCACAGTATTTCTAACAGATCACGACAGAAGTAGTAGTATTAGTTGTAGTAGTAGTATTAGTAATAATAATAATGATGATTATGATGGTGATTTGCTGTCACAGTATTTCTAACAGCTCACGACAGAAGTAGTAGTAGTAGTAGCAGTAGTAGTAGTAGTAATAATAATGATGATGATGATGATGATTGGCTGTCAGTATTTCTAACAGCTCACGACAGTAGTAGTAGTAGTAATAATAATGATGATGATGATGATGATGATGATGATGATGGTGATGACTGCTTGGTCGCTAGCAATGGTAAGCGGAAATTTCTGGTTTGAAAATGAAGGAAAGAAGAATGAAAAGCAAAAAAAATGATGCAAGCGAATGATAAAAAGATCGAGTTTATAATAATAATAATAATAAACGTAATAAGAAAAGATAATCGCCAAGAGATCATGATCAAAGACTACGAAAACAGAATGTGTTTTCTTACTGACATGGCAGACTCTATAACAAACCCAACTGGAATTGAAACTAGGCCCCCCGATTAACAATTCCGAGTCATTATTCATTATACCAGACGCACATCCGAGCTTATTACACCTGGTATTGCCAAGCGGTCCCTCATCTAGGTATTGACTAGACTTGACGTTGCTTAACTTCGGTTGTCGTACGGGAACCGGTGTTTCAACATGATGTGACCGTAAGCCCCCCAGTTATTGGAACAAAAAATAGTTTACCCTTAACTTTGAGAAAACTCATTAACATATCCGACCGTGTTTGGCTACTCAAAACTCTCTTTCGTCAACGTTTGATTATTATTCGATAAAGAAATAATAATAATAATAATAATATATAATTTATATGTATGTGTATGTGTATGTATTTGTACTTGTATATGTACCGGATGAAACAGCAAAAATGTCCCAAATCGTGTAACAGCAAAATTGTCTAAATGTTAAATTAAGATTTGAACCGTTGTATCTTAGAAATGCTTAAAGATATCTTACTGGAATTCTTCGAGTTTTTATAAACCTATTGGACTCTACTTTGAACAATAAAGACGTATTTAGCTCTAACTTAAAATGATGATCCCTCTTGCTGATGTGAACTCCTGATCCAGTTTTTCTCTCTACTGTTCCCTCATTTTTAAACCTATTCATCGTTCTATTTATGATTCTTGAAGGGACTTTGAAGATGGAAGCCAAAGTATGAATGTTGGTACCATTACTGAAGGCCTGAATGATCATTTTCCTCTTACCATTGCTCAGTTTGGAAGATATAGTGGGTCTGCCATAAAACGATTTTAACCTGTTCTCTTTTTAGCTGAATGACTAAAAGGATTTTTCAGTGATTCTTACGACACATGGTGACAAGATGTCTAAACGTCTCATCTGAAAACCTGAGAAAAAGTATAGTGGTATTTTGTGTGACAGACAGTTATTGCATGCTGTTACACGAATTGGGCTATTCTAAAATGAACAAAAGAAGCAGATGCAAACCAACAGAAAACACATCAGTGGTTGAGGAGCACGGGGTTGAAAGTTGAAACAGAAGGCCTAATTATTGCAGCTCAGTACCAACGCCTCACAACCAGATTCTATCACTGTCACTTAATTAAGGATGGAACTAACCCGAAATACAGGATCTGTGGAAAATATGTTGACCATAATGAGAATGTCCGGAATTGGCAAAAAAATGAATATACCCACAGAGACAACAAGGTAGCGAGATATGCAAGAAGCACAAAATCGAAACCACAGAGAGATGATAGTAACCCGAAACATACACAGTTACCCAAAATAACGATGTAACTATCCTCTGCGACATGCCAATTCAAACTGACATGGAAATAAAAGCCAACAGACCTGATATTATCATAAAAGACAAGAAATTTTGGAAGTGTGTGCTTATTGACATAACAGTACCATCTGAGAGAAACACCTCCATGAAAATTGTTGAGAAATTGTCCAAATACAAGGACCTGGAGGTCGAGATTCCCAGCACGTGGGGAATGAAGACTGAGACTGTACCAATAGTAATTGGAGTCCTGGGCATTGTGCGAAAAGGAATTGGCAATTTTACTAAACGTGCCCAAGGTATCATCAATGTACAATTTGCCCAGAAAATCGCCCTGTTAGGAACATCTCATATATTAAGAAAAGTGCTATTAATTAAATGACAATTCTCGTATAGGGCCTAAGGACCATAGTTTGGACCCGGCTCTACAAGATACAAAGCAGGAAACATAACACACAAATAATAATAATAATAATAATATCGAGGTTAACAGGATGTGGGGAATGAAGACTGCGACTGTACTAATAGTAATCGGAGCTCTGGGTCACGTGAGAAAAGGAATGGACAATTTTAATAACAATGTCCCAGGTAACATCAACATAAAAGTTGCCCAGAAGATCTCCCTACTAGGAGCATCCCATATACGATGAAAAGTGCTATCAATTAAATAACAATTCTCCTATAGGGCCTAAGTGCCATAGTTTGGACCCGGCTTTATAGGATACAAAGCAGGAAACATACATAAATAATAATAATAATAATAATAATAATAATAATAATAATAATAATAGCTGGCGGCAGCAAAAGTAGAGATCACAAATGCGTGTCTGTTCAAAAGAAGGAAAGAAGGCAACAAAATTAGTAGCAACAACAACGACATATAATAATAATAATAATAATAATAATAATAATAATAATGTGTTATTGACATGGCAGTTTTTGCAGGCTGTAATTGTATCTTTGAAGATCTTCAAAAAAACTATCAAAATAAAAGCATCTCTAAGTAAAAAGCAAAAAAATGTGGCACGTGAGGACATGAATAATTCCAGTTGAGCCCTAGGATTGACTGGAATAGTTACTGATAGACTCATTGAAGCGATTCCTGGTAGCCCATGCCTTAAAGAAATACAAAAAAAAAAAATGTACTCAAATGTACAGTTCACACATTACGAAGAGCTTTATCTATGTAAAATGTGTGTGATTTTAGGTTGTTTTATTTTTTATATCATTAAGCCATTTCTGACCTTAGGTCTCTGGTTGGGACCCGGAAAGAAATGTGTAGACAACAGAAATCAAAGGGAATAATAATAACAATAATAATAATAATAGAAGAAGAAGAACAGAGATCTTACCACCGATTGAAGAGTAGATCATGTCATCGTGAACAAAGAAAAGAAGATATGTCATACAGCATTTGTCGCTGTTCAATTGAAAGACAATGAAAATCTGGAATTATATCAGGATCTTCAGATAAAATGGGAAAAAACATTGGATAGATAATTGTTGGTGCGTTTGAAAAAAGGAAAAATTGGAAATCAGTTTAAGAATTGAAACCATCTGGCGAGAAGCATTACTAAAATAGTAAGACTTTGTGGAAAATTCCTGTATAAATGCATGTATACTATAAGCATCTGTGTGGATGTATATGGCTGTTAGTTCAGCAAAAAGTGTAAATCTGAAAGAAAGCGAACAGATAAATATGTATCTCGACGCTACCAGGGAGATGTAAGTTCTTATACATGAGGGTGCTGGTATTCCCAGACATTATCAGAGCACTGGGAATTGATATAAAGGAATCGGAGAAAAAATCTGGAAGGAATGGAAATGAAGGGAATGCAGTAACATCTAGCCCAGTCATAGATTCTGAACTTGCTTGGAGGTCTTAACATGTACCTGTCTTTTTTTTTTGACGAGGAGATAATTAAATATAATTAAATAATTACCACAGATTAGTTTGTCAGTTTCTTGACTATAACCAGTTCGGTATGCCTACCTCAGGTTGACGCTCTGAGTACCTCTGTTCATGAGCGGGAGTAGTGAGGGATAATCATGGGTAAGTGAGAAGTTTTTAATTTAAAGGCAACCAGGGAGTTACATCGAAATACTGGATAACAGCCTGAATCGGAGAAAGTCAGAATGAACTGTTACTTGGCCGAAAGTTTTGCCTAACTTCTAAAGCAGCTGTGTTCAAAATAAAAAAAAAGGAAGTTAATCAGCAAAAATAAATTTACGGAATAATAAAAATGGTAAAAAAAAAATATTTTCAATCCCAAGAAAACAACCGAATTATTTCCTCGGGAATATAACTTATGACGAGAAAACATCTGTTTTTATAAACATGCACGTGGGGCACCTTAAGGTAGTTTAATGGTTAGCAAACTTGTCTCGCTAGAACAAATACGACTGAGCAGTGAGTTCGATTCTCCCTGGGTGCCTCTTATTATCGGCATTGTTCCACATCCAAGCAACGCTTGGAAAATCACTATGAACATGCGAGTGTACAGTACCTTCAAAAGAAACAGAAATTCGTAGACAGTTCTACTAACGAGAGACTATGTGACAAAATCTTCAAACAATGTATTGAGATTCAGAAAAGCAGAGATAAAAAATTCCCAACTAAAATAGACGCCAAATGAACCGTTTAATAAATCCGTTCCCTTTATAATATTCAATGTTACCTATTTATACATTGATTACTCCTGGTATCATATAAATCGCTTTTTGCTCAATATCTTTTCATGTTAAAAATTTAATAGACAAAGGTATCTGAGTGACTCACGTGAAAGGCTTGAACAAATAAGACTGCAATCTAAGAAACGTAGGAGTAAATGAACTGATTATTAAACAGTTCATTTATCTCGGGAAATTATTTCGTCCAGATAGAAATAAATATTTATTTTATGTGTATAGATTATTGAAACAACTAAGGTAAGTAATCATTCATAAATTTACTAACTGAAGTTGATTTACCTCCCTTCCGACTAAATGAAACAAGAAATATATAAATAAATACACAGGAAATATATAGATAAATACACATTGGTAATTATTATATGGTTTAATTTGATTATATATATATATATATATATATATATATATATATATATATATATATATATTTGTGTGTGAGTGTGTGTGATAAGTCAAATACAC
Source organism: Acanthosepion pharaonis (assembly GCA_903632075.3). Taxonomy (NCBI): domain Eukaryota; kingdom Metazoa; phylum Mollusca; class Cephalopoda; order Sepiida; family Sepiidae; genus Acanthosepion; species Acanthosepion pharaonis. Next base: position 142,077 of record CAHIKZ030000618.1, on the reverse strand, counting down.
GTGAAATCTGCTTAACCAATAAAAATCAAAGACACAAAAAAAAAAATAGAAAATACTTTTTCTATATCCCATTCACGGATGAAGCTTTAATAAAAGCGAAACACGTTATTTAAAAAAATGTTTTCCTATTTGTTTTTATCCTATCATTTTCTCAGATTCCGTTTTCTTATTTGATCCCAATTCATATATATATATATATATATATATATATATATATATATATATATATATATATATATATATATAATGAATCATTCATACGAAAAAAAAGTAGATTAGTAAAGATAATGATATAAAAATGACCAAAAAGTTTGTATTTGTTAACTATACTACATTTAAAAAAAACATATTTCGATTCCCATTTATTTTTTTCGTCTCGGATGCTACCTGAATTTTACTAAAAACAAAATAATTTCCATGCCTGAAAATGACTGAATATACCGTTCAAAGTACTTGCGTATTAAAGAAAGACCTTATTATACAGCTTAAAATTTTTAAAAACAAGGATCATAACATTCATCGAGTGATTAGTAGGTTAATGCAACTTTAAAATTCTGTTCGCGAAATGATTTCGCCATTTTGTATCATTGACTTTACTAATCTACCTTTTGTATGGACGATTCATTGTAATATAAATTGAACTGCACCACTTATTTGATATATATATATATATATATATATATATATATGGGGGTAAACTTTGCTATATACACAGACATATATCGTATCGACATAGGAATCAACTCTACAGGGTAACTGCCATTTTCACACTGCAATACAATCAGAAATACACACACACACTCACGCACACACACATATACATACGAGAGAGAGAGAGAGAGAGAGAGAGTGAGAGTGTGTTAAAAATCTGTGAAAATGTTAATAAGAATGTAAATACAATCAGCGAGCTGAGTTCGAATTCTGTGTAAGAAGTTTGTATGCTTACTTCTTATTGATGCTCGTGTGAAAGATATAAAACCACTTTTCCTATGCCACGTCCTTTCTCCATATGTGATAGAAATCCCGTCACATGTCACAACATTTGATAGTGACGAAAGCAAACCATTCTCCCATAACAATATTACTTGGTCTGTCAGTAATGGCAAAGTCGAATGCACCATAAACAACCTAGACAATAAAAAAAACTATCCTGCCTTGTAGCCGAGATTGTCATGTATTCTAATGGCAGTGATTGGTGCAGTCATGATCTCGTTCTTTCGGCTGGTGTAATGGATAATGTCTCGGAATTATTTATCGGAGAGCTGTTTTCAAAATCCGGTGGTTTCGTTATGTTCATTTAATCTCAATTACTCTTGGGAAATGTATGAATTCATATATTCTCCCCCAGCTATAGGTTAATTAGTAAATCTTCTCTTACTAAAACCATTATTATCTAAAAAAAATTCTTAGAATCTAAAAACATTTTCTGGCTTTAAATAACCTGCAAAGGGTTGATAAACCGTAAAATAGCAAACTTCAATTAAATACAGTCTAAAGCACCGTATTCATGAATGCATAACTTACCGCGATATCACATTAAAACACCGGTTCACGGATGATCTCCGAAGTTAAGCAACATCGAGCTTGGTCGGTACCTACATGGGTGACCACCTGGGAATACCAGGTGCTGTAAGTATAAATGTGCTGTTGGTGTAATGGATAACGAGCCAGAATTTGATATCAGAGAGCCGAGTTTCAATTCCAGTCGTTATATTTAATTACTTTCAAATGCCCCCGAGAAAACTATATCTCAACCTCTTCTCCCCCAGCTATGGGTTAATTAGTAAGACGTGTATTATTAAATCATTAATATCTACCCGCCAACCCCCAAATATTAACATCTAAAAATATTTTCTGCCTTTAAATAGCCCACAAAGGGTTGATAAACCGTAAAAACCAAATCAATCTGATTGTTAGTAACAACTTCCTCAAACTACTGCTAATTTGCAGCAAGTTCGGTTATCTTGGGCATCCTACCTACGTTTGTGGATTCGCATCATAATAAGCTCGACTGCGTAAAAGGTTATCTATCTATCTATCTATCTATCTATCTATCTAATGAACGCATTCTTTTTTTTTTGTACGTGAGGAAGCATTGATAAAACTGACGCATATCTGTGTGGGCGAGATGGTTGATTTGTCTGTGTTTGTCGTATCGAATAAGAAGTCAGCATCGTTGCTGGAGACCTTATGGAAATAATGCAAAACAATAACGGCTTTACAAATGTCAACCTCCCTATCCGCCTTAATAAGCAACCACTTTGTGTTCTGTCAGACGTGCTCATTACCAATTCAGCCCACATACCGCCACTTCGGAACTACATCTCTTACGAGAAAAAAAAAACAAAAAACAAAAAAACAAAAAAAACTGGCAATGCCACACACAGAATCACGCTGACACACGCGTGCATTTGATAATTCTTTCTGTGTACGACCCACGTGTGTGAAATTAAAACGCAAGACTGTAAAATTGTTGGCTAAATGTTTGGTGGTAATATTTTTAATCAGACACAATGTTATTTATCTTGGAAAGAAAACACGGTTCTAAACAACTGTAAACATTCTTGTTAGAAAACTGATCAGACTTGTAAGTATATGCACAAATCGCATGCGTAGGCTTATGGCAGACAATCAATTATTAAATACCTTGATATATCCCGGAAAGGGAGATATTTGATCGAAGTAGCTAAGTGGTTTAGGCTACTGTAACCAAGTAGAACAATCTAGCAGGTAGCAGTAATGGAACTGGTACTCATCCAAGTAGCAGTCAATAGGTGTAGGAAAAAAGGCGTAGACCAATAGGATAGCCAATGGCGTAGTCCAATGAGCGTCCTCCTGTACGCCTAAATAAGCCTGTATTTATGGCTGACACCAGCCAATCATATTCCTGTGAGTGGGAATACAGGTGTATCCATATTCATTACATCATACCTGTAGTCGGCATTTTATAGAATATGATTTGTAAGATTTTTTTTAATCATTTCACCCCAAACAAAGCGACAATGCCACTAGAATGCGTGGGTTACAGGGAGTGAAAGTAAATGAGAAATTTTAGTGGGAAGAAAGGACAATACAAGAACAGAATGCAGCAAGACAGAAGATGGCGAATGGAGTTGCATTTAGATTTTTGAGGATTGTGGGTGGTAAGGAAGCATGAAATTTGGAAGGGGTTCCATAGACGAGAAGTGAGAGAAAAGAAGCTATTAGAATAGAAATGGCGGCTGCATCTCTCGCTAGTTCAACAGTATTGCAAGTAATTCCCAACCAAAGAAAGCAACTTTATGATTGTAACATTCTAAGGTCGTTTCTTGATTTCAAATTCGGACTAAACTAAAAGAATCGAGACTAGTGCTATAAAAAGAAAACTACAATACATATGAATTCGACATTTAATCTCCTTCAAAGTAATCCTCTTCTGAAGGATCTTCTTCCTTGCATTTCCTTCTATTATTTGATCTCGTGCCTTACTAATCTCAGTTTAGTAGGTACCCATATTAGACAGTTAGGTGTGAGCGGACAGAGTCAGATTTATCGGCGCGAAAAATGGAATCGATGTGCCGAATTCAAATCAGACCGTTTCTCTTTCGTTCACTTCGCTCTAGTGATGTTGGAAAAAATGGATTAATTTATGCTTCTCCAGTTATGGGTTAAATAGTAAAACAGATTACCTTTAGCCTTTTCATTCATTTTATCCAACGTCGTTTCTATTGAGGGAAGCATTCCTGAAATGATCTTTTGTTGTGAGCAACTTAATGGTTTAAGAAATTACAAATCAAGGGTTACAGATATATCATATATTAAACAGTACATACAACAGAAGAGTAATACACGACTAGTGAGTGTGTATCAGTTGACCAGCGTTCAACCTATTCGACTGTTGATATTTACCAGCCTCCCCACGAGGTAGGATGTAGCACAAGGCCGAGTTTGATGTGGGTCAATCTGAGACCGTAGACTCGACCAAAAATTCCCCGTAGACCCCGTTTTTTACGTGTGGCTCTTTTCTGAGACGGGACACTACCCTTCGACATAGCCTGGTCTGGGGATCCTCTTTGCCGGGAGGCAAAGAGTTTGATCAGCACAGACCAGATCTATTCGACTGTTAATATTTACCAGCCTCTCCACGGGGTAGGATGAGGCACAAGGCCGAGGTAGAGAGTTTGATCAGCACAGCCGAACAGATCTGTTATATTTAACAGCCCCTCCCCGCGAGAGATGTATGTGATACAAGGCCAAGTTTACCGTGGGTTCTCCGAGCCCGTAGGCTCGGCCAAAATTTCTCTTAGAACCCGCATAAACGGGTTCGGGATCTGTCTACCACACCGGACGAAACTTTGCCCTTCGGCAAAGCCTCGTCCGGGTTTCTCTCTGCTCAAGGCAAAGGGTTCGACAGTGAAGAACAGTTTCCCCAAGGCCTCCTCTCCTACTAATAGTAGACAAAAGAGTTCAACATAAACTCTTTAGAGGGAAGACACCACAATACTTTTATATAGGTATAGACAGTAGCTGTTTCGTAGATTGCTCTTCGATCTCTTCGACAGAAAACATTTTAGATGGTATGAGTTTTGGGAGATGATCATGATTTTTACTGGTACAAGTTTTCGTAATTAAACCACATCGGGGTGAGGGTGGTTTTGGATTCCTACCTTTCTCAAGAGTATTTGCGCGTAAGTAAATATAACGTACCCGACTGAAATTGGAACTCGGCTCTCCGAATTGCAATTCCGAACCATTATTCATTATACCAGTTGGACATCGAAGCTTACAGCACCTGGTATTCCTAAGCGATCACCCATGTAAGTACTGACCAGGTTCGACTTTGCTTAACCTCGGTGATCGTATGAGAACAGGTCTTTCAACATGACATGGCAGTAAGCCTTTAATGGTTTAGAATGTTTTCATAAAAAACGATAATAATAATAAGAGTTGTAAAACTAGTAATAAAAATAATCACAGGGATTGGCTTTTTTTTTCATTGGTTTCGTCAGACTCAGGATTTGCCACAGCTAACCAACTCCGATAATCGGTTTCAGATAACGCATAAACTCGTGTATAGGTCGAGTTTTATAATCAGGCTTTTAAGAAAAATAATAATGGTTCCCACAATACATAGTTAATTTTTTTATTATATTGGCAAATCTCCAACAATTACTTGATTTTACATGAATTTGTTGCATGTCATGCCTTCTTTGACTTGAACCATAAATTTTCAGTTTAGATCAGGACTTTGACTCTGCCAATTCAAGACTTGAAATTTCTGTTTTCGAAGCAATACTTTGGGATTTGCTTTAATGCTTTAAATCATCGTTCTGTTGGAAAAAACAGTCCCGACATAAACCCAACTTTCGTACCGAGGGATGACACATTCCTTCAAAATTGCTTGGTATCTTGCAAAATCCATTATCCCGTCAATACACACAATTTTGTTTGTACCAACTGCAGCAAATCATCCCAATTCATAATACTGCCGCCGCAATGTTTGATTGTTGGCATCAAATTCTTTCTCTGAAAAAGCTGTATTAGGAGGTCGCCAGACAAACATCCTGCATTTTCGGTGACCGGTTGCAGTATACAGGTAATTTTTTTTGGAGTGGTTAAATTCATGCAAAAAAATCAGCGGTAGTACTATACTAAAAATCGACTTATACACGAGTATATACGGTAAAATATAACCCCCCCCGGCAAGTATTGACGCAATCGAAACGTAATGAAATTAAATGATAGCAAAATAAAAGCGCATTGGATTTATCTTGTTAACATGTGATGTCTCTTCAGGAGTTAGGAGAATATGACTCTCCACAAGTTCCTTTACTTTATTATTTTTAAATTGGCATGGGTTCTTTGGAAAGATAGCGGAGTTGGTTAGATATCAAGAGAGAGAGCCCAGCCCGCACTGCATTTTAACCCATAGATAGAGTGAGGAGAAAGAATAGTTTTATGCCTTTTCCTAAGCGAATTAGTGCGAAAATGAATGCAATATACGAGACCGGATTTTGAACTTGGTTCACTGATTCCAATTTCCATATCAACAAACGCATTCATCTCCACACAGATCCTCGTGGGATAATTATTGCGGTCATAACAGCAAATTTAATTGCAGTGACATCAGTCATAAAATAGTTGTGGCGATAATGAGCAATGGCAGTAACTTTAAATTTATGAAGGTGGTGGCTAGCGGTATTGCACTGGGAGGTGCTGTACCATGAACTGAATTGTTCTTTAAAACAGTGTTAGGAACGACTAACAATTTCGTGTTCCAAGAGCTTTCTTTCATTACTTGAGACACGGAGACTTATTCCAAATACTAGTTTCATATAAATTACGTTCATAAATCTTTAGTAATTAGCGTCGAAAGTCATCGCAGGCCGGAAAAAAAAAACACCTTACCTGACGGATGCTAAATAATAGATATATTTTCTCAGACAATCTGATCTAAAACAACGCGAATGAAATGACAATAATGTTTCATGTCATTAAGCTTCGTTTGACTTGAATCTCCACCGGACCTGTCCGTGGAAGTTGACAAATGGCATTTTAATCTTGTGAACATTTTGAGAATTGGAACTTTGTACTTATCCATCGTCATGGCCAGCGGTGTCGTCTAAGGGGACATTAGTACAGTTGCGGACTTGCGTTCGAAATAAGATTTCATTTAGGCGTCACCTCGTGGAGTAACAATCAGTAATTAGCCAGTCAATTAGTCGACTTTTATTAACGTAGAGTGAGTACGATCTTTACTGAATGACCCACAAACGTTTCAGGACATATTAAGTACTATTAATCTTAGGAAACACAGATGCACTTAGAACCCCACCCCACCCATCACCCACACACATACATAGGCTTACGGCCGCATCACGTTAAAACAACGGTTCTCGTTCGATCACCAAAGTTAAGCAATGCCGACACTGGACAGTATAGATGACTGATCGCTTGGGAATACCAGGTGCTGTAAGATTGGATGTGTGGGTCGTTTGATGAATAATGGGACGGAATTGTTAATCGGAGAACCAAGTTTCAATTCCAGTAGTGTTCCTTATATTTAGTTACACGCAAATACCCCTGGGAAAAGTTTGGATTCACCTGTTCTCCTCCCAGCTATGGGTTAATTAGCATAAGCCACTTATTGGGATTCACTTCGCGACTTTCTTCGAGAGACTTCTTGGATTGATATTGTTAACCTTCCTATTGAGAAGTGTGCCACTGAGGTTTCTTTGTGGCATCAAAGATTTTGTGCTTTCTCAGAAATATCAGGTAAAATCAAAATCTTCATTGTTCACACCGCCCTGTTCAACAGCACTATTTCCGGCTATACCAACATGACAGTTCTCATCACAACAGACCCCTATTCGTAGCTGCACGTCAAAAATGTAAACGTATCCTCGAAGGAGCTAAGTTTGATAGAATGAGGCACCGTATAGCCTCTGAAAACTTTGGCTCTCGTGGCTACTGGAGGCTCTGTAATAGTGTATTAAATAAGTGTACGCTTTTTATTTCCATTCTTTTCACTCAATTTTATGTGTTAACATCTGTTGATAAAGCAGATGATTTTGCCTATAAATTCTCCTCCTCTACCTGAGACTAATCTGGATTAGCCTTGCCTGACTTTCCACTTAGAACTGAGTTTCTGTTGAGTGATATGCATACAAGACCTTCCAAGCTTTTGGCTATCATTTCTAAGCTGGATCCCCCGAAGGCATGTAAACCTGGTGGTATCCCTATGACGGTCTTTAAGCAATATAATCCCAAACTGGCTCCTGTTCTCTCTAAACTGTACAGAAATGCATCCTTGTGTCATGCTTTTCTGCTTTTTGGAATTCCTCTTCTGTTGTTCCATAATTTAAGAACCGGCCAACCCTTTGAGCTATCGGCCTATTAGAACTTCTAACTCTCTTTTTTTTTCAATTCTTAATTGGTTAAGCATCTCACATAATAGCGCCTTTATTCAAACAATCAATATGGCTTTCGCCTCTCTAGGTCAACTGACGGTGTACTAACGATGATTGCTGAAAGAGTCTAGCAAGCTTTAGATAAGACTGGTGAACACTATTTACATTATTTGGACTATTGTCCTCATCTCTGTCGCCATATTTATTACAACGTTTCGACCGTTGTACGCTCTGGCCTTCTTTCTCAAGGACACATGACACAGTGGATAAAGGCGTTAGTTAGATCCAGTGACAGGACCCAAAGAATGTGAGTTCAATACCTGGTTATGGCAGTGGTGAACTTAGAGAGGAGAATTAACAGGAGATAACTGATAACTGACATACATTAGACATGGCACGTGGAACTAGAACAGTGTATACCAGTGAGCAAAATAAAGGGTTCAGTTCGACATTCCAACCACCTGAAGAAGGCCGGAGCGTACTGAACTGGTGTATCTCGTGTTGTTGCTTTGGATATATTGAAAGCGTATTGCCATTTGGGACTTCTTCACAAGTTGAAAGGTTATGGTATTTCTGGACGAATTTTTAAACGGATTCAATCTTTCTTATCAAATAGCAAAATGAATGTTGTCCTGTGCGCCCACTCTTCTAGATCTTTTTGTACGAATGCACGTATTCCCCAGGGCTCTATCCTTGGACCTACTTTGTTCTTAATTTTCATCAATGACTTTCCTGATGACATTGTTTCTCAACTTCGTATCTCTGATAACGACTACCATTTACTCCTGTCTCAATTGTAAGTATGATTAGTTCAATAAGGTCAAATTGGTAGTTGATCTAAAAAATGACCAACAGTCTGTTGTTAAATGGGGTAATTAATATCCTACATATTAATAAGTCTGTCATTCGTCCTTGATTTGAATATTTCTGACTCATCTGGTCTGGTTCTCCTGTTATATACTTAGGGGTTCTTGATAAAATGCAAAGAAGAATATTCAATATTATTGATACTGACCTGGCATCTCGGCTTCAGATATTTTACCACCGACGTAACGTAGCATCCCTTCAGTATCTATCTATATTTCTGAGATGAGGTATTAGGTACACTATTTACATTATTCGGACTATTGTCCTCATTTTTGTCGCCATATTTATTACAACGTTTCGGCCGTTGTACGCTCCAGCCTTCTTCAGGTGGTTGGAATGTCGAACTGAACCCTTTATTTCGCTCACTGGGGTAGACTGTTCTAGTTCCACGTGTCATGTATAATGGATGCCAGTTATCAGTTATCTCCTGTTAATTCTCCCCTCCTTGAGGACACGTGGCAGAGTAGATAAAGGCGTTGGTTAGATCGTGACAGGAACCAAAGAGTGTGAGTTCAATACCCGGTTAAGGCAGTGGAGAACTTGGAAACGGGATTTAACAGGAGATAACTGATAACTGACATCCATTAAACATGACACGTGAAAAACTCTACCACAGTGAGCGAAATAAAGGGTTCAGTTTGACATTCCAACCACCTGAAGAAGGCTGGAGTGTACAACGGCCGGAACGTTGTAATAGATATGGTGAAAGAGATGAGGACAATAGTCCGAATAATGTAAATAAGGAAGCTTCCCTTTGTTTTTCTTTATAAGTACTTTCATGGTAATTGTTCTGATGAACATTCTTCTATGGTATATACAATTTGTTAATTTAAACGGAGTACTAGATTGGCGGGAAGGTCTCATTGTTTTGCCGTTGAAATGTCTAGATGTAACTGTAACTTTTATGTCTACAGTGTCCTTCCTTCAACTTCTCGCTTGTGGACCACTTTTCCGGCTTCTTGCATCACATTCAACTATGATTTCCAAAAATTAAATGCAATTCTAATCGTTATCTTCTGTCTTCTTAATTCCTGTTCTGTTAATGTTCCATCCTCTTAATAGTATTTTATCATGTTCTGTATTACTCAGTAACCCACTTGCTTCTTACTGTCTTTATCGTCTTACTTGTGATGAAATTATTAAAAACTAGCAGCATGGCCCGGCGTTGCCCGTGCTTGATTCAAAAATAGTACGACTAATACAGCAATCGCTATCACTTGACTTAAAATATTTTTGCCCTTCCTTGACTTTAGAGGAGTGCCCTTTGCCGTGCTGATGTTGTTACATGCCTTACTTCTTGCCTATATCACACTGCCAACTTTTTCTAAGCTCTATAGTAAACATTAAATCTGTTACGAAAAAAAAACTAAACAAAATAAACACAATACGACCAGCTTTAAAAAACTGGAAAAAACATTTTTAAGGATTGACCGATTGTCGATTTGCACTCTGTTTGGAGGGGGGTGCGCAGAGTTGAAACTTCACATGATGACTCCCAATGGCCTCTTCATAAATCCGCTCGATTTTCGCTAAAAACCGACATGCGGTTCAGACGCAATCTGGGCGTATCGGTTTTGGGGTTTTATCGATTTTCCACGCTGTTTAAGGGTCCGTGGTCATGAAACTTCTGGACAACACTTCTAATGGTAGACTCTAAGAGGGTGTCAAATTTGGTTGAAATGCGATCATTCCTTCTGTAAGCAGAATTTTTTCGATTATCGATTTTTCGGAACCTGATTCCGAACTCAAAAAATCGGGCTCCGTCATGTCCTTACGGCAGCCATTTGCAAACTTGTGTTGAAAACCGCATCGAAATCGGGTGAGAAATGCGGCCTGGGCGAAGTAACAACGCCCACGACAGACACGCAGACAGACAACATGAGAAATATAGATAGAAGATAGATATGACAACGTTTATCGCAAAGGGCAGTGGATTGACAAGGATAAATCATCCGTTAGTATTTCTTTTATGCCACATGTGACACAATGCTACCTCATTTATGATAAGGAAGACGAGATGGGTAATGCCGAAAAAAATCCTTTTATCTAGTATCGTGTCATCAAAAACAGCATTTCCGACCATGACATTCCATCGAATTTGTCGCCCTGGTTATTACAAATAAACTACATCCGGCAGCATGGCCGCTGATCAGGAGAATGGAAATTCTGAATAGTGTGGAAACACCTCTTAATTTATGTTGTTCCCAGCACTGCCTAACACATACTACCACCTCAGGCCCGGGGTGATACTACCTATTAGGGTCCCAGCTATGGGAAAATAGTCAACACCCAAACTGGGGTCAGAACAGTATGAAAAGTATAAAAATAGATTTTTATAGTAAAATTAGTAGCAATACATTTTTTTAAATATTACCAGCAATACATTTTTGAAAAAAAAAATCTTACCAAATTATTTACATTATTCGGACTATTGTTCTCATCTTTGTCGCCATATTTATCACAACGTTTCGGCCGTTGTACACTCCGGCCTTCTTCAGGTGGTTGGAATTTCGAACTGAACCCTTTATTTCGCTCACTGGGGTAGACTGTTCTAGTTCCACGTGCCATGTTTGATGGATGTCATTATCAGTTATCTCCTGCTAATTTCCCTCTGAAAGTTCTCCACTGCCTTAACCATGTATTGAACTCCCACTCTTTGGGTCCTGTCACTGGATCTAACCAACGCCTTTATCTACTGTGCCATGTGTCCTTGAGGACATCTGGGTATGAATTTCTGGGTATTATAACGGCACAGTGGATAAAGGCGTTGGTTAAAGGGTTCAGTTCGAAATTCCAACCACCTGAAGAAGGCCGGAGCGTACAACGGCCGAAACCTTGTGATAAATATGGCAACAAAGATGAGGACAATAGTCCGAATAATGTAAATAATGTACATAATACCTAATCTCAGAAATATAGACAGACTCCAAATTCTTACCAGCATTAAATTTTGGAAAAAAAAAAATATTACCAGTAATACATTTAACTCGACAAAAAACCTCTTTACAAAAATCTGTCAATGAAACCTGATCTACAAACTGATTTCTTACAAAGAATTCCTATTCGATTCATACGAACCCATTCTAAAACTATTGTCGACATTAAATAACAATTTGTTTGAGACGCCGTAAAACCAAAACTCAGACTCAATCGAATGGGTTACGCTAATAAAATCCTTAAAATGGCCAGTGACTATGTATTGTAACATTAGTAACTTAGTATCTCTCTATATTTCTGAGATGAGGTATTATGCACACTATTTACATTATTTGGAATATTGTTCTCATCCTTGTCGCTATAATTATTACAACATTTCGGCCGTTTTACTTTCCGGCCTCCTTCAGATGGTTGGAATGTCAAACTGAACCATTTATTTTGATAGTTTGTTCTATTTCCACGTGCCATGTCTAATGGATGTCAGTTATCATTTATCTCCCGTTAATTCCCCAAGTTCTCCACTGCCTTAACCAGGTATTGAACTCACAACTCTTTGGGTCCTGTCGCTGGATCTAACTAACGCCTTTATCCACCTCACCATGTGTCCCTAGTGAGCGAAACAAAGGGTTCAATTCAACATTCCAACCACTTGAAAAAGGCCGGAGCGTACAACGGCCGAGACGTTGTAATAAATTTGGCGACAAAGATGAGAACCATAGTCCGGATAATGTAAATAGTATAAGTAACTTAAATCGCAGAAGGGATTTGAATGAAGAACGAAAAGCTCCCAATGTAAATTTTGTATTTCGAATTCAGAGACGGAACAAGTAGAAGAGTTGGGCCAAGAAAAACAAGGATCAATTCAAGGCTACTCTTCATTTGTTCATTTGTGAAGGAACATCTGCAGATGACTGGCCAACATGCAGAAGATTAGGCCACCATGAAATGAAGTAATTTGAGACGACACAATGATCATATGCAGAAGCCAAACATGAAACACACAATCAGCGACAAGAATGAAGAAACCAAATCTCACTTGGCAATTCCCATGCATTGTTTAGGTAAAAGACATCTATCAAAAGATTGCAGTTCGAAGCCACAAAAGCAAATATTATTGAACCTTTTCTCTCCAAAACGCTGGGGGTGAGGGGAGAGATGATAAACCTATCGGATGTCATGTTATGCCAGAGACCTGAATAATCTACTTAATTCAATATATATATATATGTGTGTGTGTGTGTGTGTACCTGAAGCCGACATGCTAGATCAGTATCAATAATAGTGAATATTCTTCTTTGCATTTTTATCAAGAATCCCTAAGTATATAACATGAGAACCAGACCAGATGAGCCAGAAATATTCAAATCAAGGAAGAATGATAGACTTATTAATATGTAGGAAATATTCTGGCGAGAATATATATATATATATATATATATATATATATATATATATATATATATATATATATATATATATATGTGTGTGTGTATATGTATGTATGTATGTATATACAGTACTGCGCAAAATTAAGTGAACTCCAAAGATAATATTGAAAATAATTACCTCTTTTTCTTGCGCATAATTAACAGACATTAATTAAACTATATATTCATAAAAAAACCTTTATTAAACGCATTACAGCAACTTACGTTTCCTTATCGAGATGGAATAAAAATGTCAACAAAAAATTAGAAATTAAACTATATAAAAATAAGGAGACCCTAACATTTAGCATTTGGGGATTTCTCCTATTCATGTCACGGCGTCGAGCTGTCTTTTTTTTCTATAATTTTTCAGAAGTTTATGGTAAGATTCTCACAGTTGCTTAATATTACCTGGATTTCTTGCATATCCTGCCTTCTCTTACTTGTAAGACATATTTTCAATTATGTGTAGATCAAGACTTAGACTAGTTCATTCCAAGGCTTGACATTTCTTTTTTCGAACCTATTCTGTGGATTTGCTTTGATGCTTAGGTCCAGTTGAATGATCCAGCCCTGACCTAAACCCAACTTTCGAGCCGAGGCCAAGACACTTTCCTTCAAAATGTCTTGGTATCTTTCAGAATCAATTATGCTTGCTATTTTGCCTGTGCCAGCTGCAGCAAAGCACTCACAAATCATTTTAACTGTTGGCACCAAATTATTCTCTTCAATAGCCGTATTGGGGGCTCGCCAGATATAGCACCTATCCTGCCGACCAAAAAGATTTAGCTTGGTCTTATTAGATCATCAAGCTTTTTACCAGAACCGTTCTAGTTTATTAATATGAGTTTTGGCATAGTTGAACTGAGCTTCTATATATGCTTTTTTGTAAGCGGTTTTTTTCCCTAGGCAGTCCGCCATGTCGAATAACTTCGTTCAGATTTCGACGTACTGTAAATGAATGTACACTAATTCCAATATTAGCCAGGGTCCCTTGGAGAACCGCAGAGGTCACATCAGGATTCGCCTAGGTTTTTTGAACTAGATATCTAATTGCTCTTACATTTATTTTTCGTGGACGGCCACTACTTGATTGCAATACCGTCATACGAAAAGTGCTTATATTATTATAAATAATTTGTTGCACAGTGGAGACGCGCACTTCAAATCGTTTTGATAGCTTAGCCGTCAGCATTATAAGCTTCAAGTATGTACTTTTTTAAAGCTTCAGAAAGTTCCTTTGATCTTGCCATATTTATTTTTGATTTAGCGTCTAACTGCAACATATAGCATACACATTGTGTTATGTTGGTTGACTGCTGTATACACAGCTTACCAAAAAATGAAAACGTGTCATTTTGATTTTTACACGTGCACAAAAAATTATTATCGATAGAAACTATGGAAGACTAAAATACACAGTATAAATGCAAGGGCTCACTTATTTTTACACCTCTTAATTTTTAATTAATATTTTTAATCCAGCTTGATAAAATTTTTTGGAAATGGTTGTAATATATATATATATATATATATATATATATATATATATATATATATATACTCTCGACTCTCCCGTCGAATACGACGTATGAGGGTCAAGCAGATCAGTTCCTAGGAAACCGAAAGCCCGACACCAGCACATGAGGACCATCCACACTTTTTGAAGGGCCTAATACAGAGACTTGGTGCACTACGTGCCACAAGGTCCTCCGCAGGTTTTGAATTCAGAGTTGTCCTTCTCCTAGACCAGTTGCTATCCAGGGCTATAGAACCCAGTCTCCCTGCTAATTACCCATAGCTGGAGGAAGAAGAAGAGGATTCACACCTTTCACAAGGGTATTAGCACGTAAGTGAATGCAATGGATTCGACTGGAATTCAAACTTGGCTCTCCGATTCCTCAATCCAAGCCGCTATCCATTACTCCACCGTGCATATATATATATATATATATATATATATATATATATATATATATGAGCCTCACTAATTTTATTCAATTCCTCCTGTGTTCGTATCATTGTCCACTCCTCTGGATACAAATTGTACAAAAACTGTTCACATGTTCTATATATCCGAACGCTTTCGGCTATTCCATGAATCATCATCAAGGATTTCAAAAAAGAAAAAATAACCGGATATGTAGATTTTTTTATCCATGTGTATCTATATTGATGGGAGTGCTTCTTCATTGTCCAAACACAATCAGTACGCTGCGGCCATGCTCAGAGGTGACGTTATTGAGAGTTGGCTCCCTCTCTTTTATTAACGACGCTTTCATTATTTCTTGTCTTTTCTACCTCTGGATACGGCTATTATAGTCGCATTGTTGACGAATATGTTGTGGACGGAGTATGGTAGACCTCCATGTGTGTCTAAATGACTTGCAACTGAACTATTGTCAGAGTGATGGAACCTGAGTTCCCCCGATAGACATGAAGTGATATGTCCAATAAAATTATTGACGAATTTTGTTCTATCAGGGACCTAGTTACCCAAGGGTCATGTAAATTTACAGACAATATTGCTTCTCTGTAATTTGCATCCTGAGCTGCTTCTGTTGACGATGAGGCTAGCTGTTTTAAATTTATATAATAAATAATTTAATTTTCTTGTTCTTGTCGACTGGGGGCGCGTATTTCGTTATAATGTTTCAAGGGAATACCCAACCTGCTTATAGCTAATGGGTATTTGATTTCTACAGACAATGCTAATGTTATTGTTTATATTTGTATGTTCAGTGTTTGTTACTTTAGAAAGAAATCGTCCAGTTTAGCTATCTATGAGGCAGTTTAGAGAATTCGAAATATTAACCTGAGATTTGAGATTTGTTTTGTCAAGGAAACTAATCAGTAGATTCTATTCTACCAAAACTTAAATCCCATACCTACGATAAAATTAAAATAGGCTTATATTCATACACACTCTTTTTATCTAATAAGTCTGGGTGGGATAATAACTACTGAATATTATAAATCCCAGTTTGGATAAGGTTTCAAAGAAATTGGTACTGCTAGCACCTTTTGTATAAAAATATGGTTGTTGCCAGTCTAGTTGTCTGCCATACTGACAACACCTAGTTCTTGAAAATAACTGAGACGATTGAAACTATTTGAAAAAAAAAATTCAATCATGAATTTTGGAGAGTTTATCCATAATTTTATTTTGAAAAATTAGTAATGGATAGCGGTTTGAGATTGAGGAATCGGAGAGCCGAGATCGAATTCCAGTCTAATCCATTACATTAACTTACGTGCTAATACCCTTGGGAAAGGTAGTAATCCTCTTATTCTCCCCCACCACCAGCTATGGGTAAATAGCAGGACAGACCGGGTTCTATAGCCTTGGATGAAAATTGATCTACCACAGAAAGATATGGCAATCCACTGCGGGAAAAAAAATCTGTCTCATCAGTCATGTATCGACAGATACATGATCGCCTAAGCATGTATCACGCTTGGCACATAACCAAATCGGTCTTTGTTAGATATAACGCAAATGCGTCAATAACGATTTTACTATATGAATTAATATAAAATTTATTTTACAGCTTTGCATTGGAAAATTATTTTCTCTTGGAATATATATAAAATGGATAGAAAAAAAGAATTCTTAATGGTAAGAAATTGGCGCAAGTCTTGCTGAAAAAGAATATTATATACAGTTTTATTATATAAACATATTGCAGATTATTTTACGATAGAAATACATTGAGAATAAGCGGAAATAGATTGTTAGTGATCAAGAATTAATATAAGCTTTACAAAGAGATTTTGGCTATTATGACGGCAATGTAAATGATTTTCTAATGATTGATTTAACATACAGCTAAACAAAAATCAAAAGTATCTTATTATAGATTTATACTGAAAATTATTTTTACTGGAGGAATGTAATACAACTGAGTAAGAACGACGTTGTTAGTAGACCCGAAATTAGTCGTAAATTGAATAAGGCTGTTCTAGGTATGGATTCACCTAGAATGTTTTTATTATAAAAATAAATTGTAAATTATTTTTCTTATAGAGATGTACAGAAATCGCGTATCGGATGCATATCCGATACGCGATTTCTGTACATCTCTATAAGATTATCGGCGCCGAAAGTGTAATTAGAGATCCGAGTTCAAAATCCAACTTTTTCTGTTGGCTTCACGTTTTGCATCAACACCCTTGAGAAAGACACCAACCCATCACTTCTTGCATCAGCTATGGGTTAAACAGCAGAACAGACGAGTTTCTCTGGTAGCAACCAATGTAGGCGACGGTAAATACTGAATTCAAAACCAGCTTGTCATTGCATTTCACAGATAATAAAGAAAGTGAATCCGTTGAGAAGTAACGATCGTCTACGTCCTGAAGGGGCAAGGCATTAAAAAAAAATGGAAAAATGAGTTAAAAAGAATTGCTATTGGTTAAAGAATAAGGCTAGTAATGTTGAAAAAAGAGGGCAATTATAAGTTAAATGAATGGCTAAGAAAAATGTTTTAGCGTGTTTGCGCAATATTTTTAGCTAATTGGTATTTATTCATTTTGTAATAGTTTGAAATGTTCTTGCATTTTGAACAGAAAAGTAGCACAAGGACAGCTCATCAATGTTTCTTTAGCTGTCGCGTTGCCATTACTATAGGAGACCAGAGACACAGATTTCGTCGCCATTTTCATTTTACGCAAAAAAAAAAAACAAAAAAAAAAAAAAAAGAAAAAAGGAAAAAAAGAACTTTTTCGTCCTTTGGTTAATTTTTTCTGTGTATCTTGAGAGAAATTCGCAAGAGCCATGTTTTTTTTTTGTTGCAAGGAGGATTTTATTGTCTTTTGACGGGTGATTACAGTAGATATTCTGCATTTATCTCTCTCAATTGCTCTCATTTATTCCCTCTCATTCTACTGGAATATTAACGTGCATGCTGTAGAAAAATGAAATAAATGTCTTTCAAATAAACACCAACCTTATCTTTCTCCCCCCTCTCTCTCTATCTATATATTTCAGTCCATTCTTTCGTATCTATCTATCTATCTATCTATCTATCTATCTATCTATCTATCTATTTTAGCCCATTCTTTCTTATCTATCTATCTATCTATCTATCTATCTATCTATCTATCTGTTGTGGGGCTCTCCCCTTTTTACATAAGATGGACTCGTCCAAAGTATACTTATACTGACAGAGAGAATACCCGCTGTTGAGCTACGTCGAGATACAGTCCCTGTCACACTCTCTGCTTTGGCAGAGAGGAACCCGGGCGAAGCATTGCCGAAGGGCAAGGTCTCGTCCGGAGAGGTAGACATGCCCGGAACCCGGGTTCAAAGGGTATATTTTTGGTCGA
Organism: Acanthosepion pharaonis; assembly: GCA_903632075.3. Classification (NCBI taxonomy): domain Eukaryota; kingdom Metazoa; phylum Mollusca; class Cephalopoda; order Sepiida; family Sepiidae; genus Acanthosepion; species Acanthosepion pharaonis. The sequence goes on along the minus strand of CAHIKZ030000618.1, from coordinate 123,629 downwards.
GCCTACGGGCTCGGAGGAACCCACTTTAAACTCGGCCTTGTGCCACATATATTCCTCGTGGGTGGGATATTAAACACCGAGATACGTTGAGATACAGTCTCTGACTGTCTGGGGAAGTAGACAGGTGCCTGAACCCGTTTATGCGGGTTCAAAGGGGATATTTTTTGGATGAGCTTTACGCACTCGGAGAAATCCACGTTAAACTCGGCCTTGTGCTATATACATTCCTCGTGGGTGGACGGTTAAATATCGAGATACGTCGAGATACAGTCTCTGACTGTGCGACGTCTGTCGAAATCTCTGCTTTAGCAGAGAGGAACCCGGACGAAGGTTTGCCGAAGGGCAAAGTTTCGTCCGGGGAGGTAGACAGTTCCCGAACCCGCTTATGTGGGTTCAAAGGGGAAATTTTTTGGCTGAGCCTACGGGCTCGGAGAAACCCACGTTAAACTCAAAGCTGTATTCTTACGTTCAATACACTTATTTTTCTATCTCAATTACTGGCGTTGGTTATTTATTTGTGCAGGATTCCATTCACAGAATCCACAACACTATCTATCTATGTCACTACCTTCTTTCTTATCTATCTATCTATCTATCTATCTATCTATCTATCTATCTATCTATCTATCTTAGTCCATTCCTTCTTATCTATCTATCTATCTATCTATCTATCTATCTATCTATCTATCTATCTATCTTCGTCCATTCCTTCTTATCTATCTATCTATCTATCTATCTATCTATCTATCTATCTATCTTAGTTCATTCCTTCTTATCTATCTATCTATCTTAGTCCATTCTTTCTTATCTATCTATCTATCTATCTATCTATCTATCTATCTATCTATCTATCTATCCCAGTCTCTTGATAACTATCTCAGACTTTATATATCTACTGCACTCTGGGGTACATCGCGTTTGTTGATCTTAGTCTCGCTGAACACCTTTTTAGCAAATGCTTAAGGATTATTGTAAAATGATCTGTCGTTTTTTTTCTTTCGACGTTTTCTTTGGTTCTCAGCTCTAGAGATCACTAAGATCCTTTCTTTAATATCCTTAAGCAGGTCCTTAAGGGCTGCCCTTTCATCAGTTGTAGCTCCTTGCGTCGGCACTTCACAACTCTCTGCTCTGCTCTTAGCCTACCCTTCTGAATCTGCCATCTATTTGGTCGCGTCTCTTCTTTCCTTCCCCCTCTTGCAGTTGCAACACCAAACCATTCACGACAAACCTCGTGCACAAGTCTGCAGAAAGATCTGATCTGAAGGCTAATTGGGGCCCTTTACGTTGTCCGTAAGTATTAATGAGAGTTCCTGATCGTGATTCGGCCAAGTAGACCATGATTGCCTCTGGGCCATTGCATTCTTGGCTTGCTTGGAATTTCTCCAGGCTGCTGACGCTCAGGAATGGGATCCTTAATATATATATATATATATATATATATATATATATTTCTAACGTATTAATGGATTTATTTTTAATCCGACATTATGATTATTACTTGGAACGTCTTCTTAAGTGTCCACTATAATAATAACGTTTGCAGGTTTACAGGATGCGATGGATAAATTGTCGTCTAAATGACGCAAAAATGATAATAACACTGACATTTCACTTTAACAGATGTATTTACCAAAATAACACAAAAATATCTTGAAATACTAAAGAGTAAATTTATGCAATGAAATCGCCATTGACTTCAATCACGGCCTTCAGACAACTTTGGAATATCAGTGCGCAACTCTTCTAGACTGTCTCCTTGTTTAAATTGGTGAATGCTGCCATAATCCTTGCCTTTAATTCATCTTTGGTGTTACAAGTAATTTTGTTGGTCTCTCTCTCAACTGCGTCCCACGCATCAAGGGGCTTTCAGTTTGGGGAGGTAGGTGTCCATATATAAGGGATGATGTGGCCGTAGAAATTGTCTGTCAGCCATGATTGCGTTCTCCTGCTTGTGTGGCATGAGTCCTATTGCCAGACATAGGGTCTTCCATCAGCCACCCTCCTAGCCCAGGGAAAAGCTACATCCTCAAGACATTTGATGTAGGTCTCCGAGTCGAGCCTGAGGCCCTGTGGAAAGATGAATGTAGCTATAACGTCACTAGTGATCACTCTAAAAATCATGAGGTTGAATGGATATATCATCCAACTCTTGGGGCACCTCGTGGCGGTGTAATGGTTAGCAAGCTTGGCTCGCTAGAACAATTACGACTGAGTAGTGAGTTCGATCCTCACTGGGTGCCCCCTAATTTAGGCTTTGTGTCATATCTAATCTACGCTTGGAAACTCACTATATCATCCAACTCTTTCCGTATCTTCTGCATTATCCTCAAATTGACATCCAAACACTTTGAAATGTTCGTATTGGAGGTTCCGGTGTGAATGCCAAGCAGTACAGCAGGCTTTCTCCAAAGTTTTAGTGGATTGAATTGCGTCATGGTGTACTCCTTCTCACAGACGGTGCCCAACTGACCCTACTATACTGTGCAGTCGACAGAATCAAAAACAAAGAAAGCATGTGCGGAATTAAAAATATAAAAGAGTGACAATTTACCCATCGCAACCTATATATATATATATATATATATATGAAGAAAAACAGACCACTTTAAGGCTCCATTGTAATTTTTTTATTTCACCAGAGTTTTTAAAGTACCCTGGATCTTCAGACACCACTTTCAAAAGGTGAAAGTGATGTCTAAAGACCCAGGGTACTTTAAAAGGTCTCTGGGGAAATAAACTATTACAATGGAGCCTTAAAGTGGTCTGTTTTACTTTTAATTATTATCTCTGAATTTACATTGAGCTCTCAGGATTCCATCCTCCTTGGGACTTCCATACGGATTACCAAGTTTTTCGTTACGTATATATATATATATATATATATATATATATATATATATATATATATATATGAAGGGCGCAGAAAAATCTCTGTCCAGTTCGTTTAACAAAATCCGAGGTACGAAATAAATGACGAAAAAGAATTTTGAAGAAAATTCTTCGTCTTCGGTGCGAGAACTTTTTGGGTAAACTCTTATATTCGGTGCGAGCAAAAATTTGTAATGCTTCTTTTAATGAAAAGAAAAGATACTGAAAAAAAGAAAAAGGTTTTTCTATTATATATTCGGTCTTTAATTTTCCACATACGGAGGACGCTGTAAACCTTTGCGCACAGATAATATATAAACGCACATTGTCATGCTAATAAACACTCAACAGTCTATATACATAGACACCCACCCACATACACACTGATATAAACATAGACAAACAGTGATATAAATATAGACACACACACGCTGATATAAATATAGACACACATATACAGATATAAACATAAGACTCACTCACACTGATATAATCACAGACACACACTCACTCACTGATATAAACATAGACACAGATATACACTGATATAAAAATAGGCACACACTGATATAAACATTACACACACACACGCTGATATAAATATAGACACACATATACCGGTATAAACATTCACTGAAATAAACACAGACACACACATACACAGATATAAACGCAGACACACACATACACAGATATAAACACAGACACACACCTGCAGATATAAACAAATATACACACATACAATGATATAAGAATAGACATACACTCACACTGATATAAAAATAGACAAACATACATTGATATAAACATAGACACACATATACACTGATATAAAAATATACACACACACACAAACTGATATAAAAGTACGTACATGAACTCCCATTGTTGGGATAATTATCAGATATGCGTTAATCATTCACATACACGTCTACGTCTGGTTATTGGCATATCGATGATTCATTTATTGATTAGGTGCCAGTGATTACCGCTGTCACTAAACGGTTTCAAACGTTGCAAGAATAATGGGACTGGATTGAAGACGAGGAAGCTGGGACACTTTTAAGGAAGGCAGTTAGTCGCCATTGGTTGGTTGAGAACGAGGCAGAAGCAAAAGGGCCATCAATATGGCTGGTTGAGTGGTAGCATATGGCTATTAATTGCATCTGGAATTGTAGAAGGGTTGTAAGAGAAAATCTCTGGAGGGGAATTGGGTTGAGATTGACCGCATAACACAGAGGTTGTTTCATGCAGTGGGGGTGGCATTAATCGGGAGAGGAAGACGAATAAAGATGTCCATACGCACGTTTGCAAGTGAATTGTGCAGAGAGAGAGAGAGAGAGAGAGAGAGAGAGAGAGAGAGAGAGAGAGAGAGAATGGGTGCGTTAAAGACATCGTGGAAGAAAGTCAGTTTCAAAGGAAATATAGAGAAAGAAAAAGACGGGGAAGAAGGAGAGAGGAAGAAAGAGATAAATTGAAGGGAAATAGGAGGAAAGAGAGATATAAGAAAGATTGACTAGGTGAAAGGAGGGGCAAAGAGAGGAGATATGGGAAAGGGAAAGAGAAAAAGGATGAGAGACTAAGGAGATGGAAGGAGAAATTGAAGAGATATGGAAAGATAGCGAAAGAGAAAAAGAAATATAAAGCAGGTGGACAGAAAAAGAGTGAAAGTAAAAGGAGATTAAAGAAAGAAGAAAGAAAGATGTAAGAATGAGGCAAAAGAAACGCTGATGTGATACAGAAGACGAAAGGGGTTTTAAAAGAAGGAAAATGAAGAAAGATTGCGAAAAAAAAAAAAGAGATTGAAAGAAAAGAAAAAAAATGAGAGAGAAAGAGATCCGAAAAAAGAAAATATACAAGAAGGAGATATGATCAAATATAAAAGAAGCGAATGGAATAAGTTGGAAGGGAAGTAAAAGGAAATATTTAAAAAAACAAACAAAAAAACAAAAACAAAACAGGCGTAACAAAAAGAGATGAAAAGAAAATGAAGGACGATATGATAGCGGAGAGGGGAAGAAATGTCTAACAAAAAGTGAATAAATTTACTAGAATGTTGAGACAAAAAAAAAAAGAAAAAAAGAAAAGTGTTATGAAAAGTGCAAGAAAGAGAGTGTAGAATAAAGAGAGAAAAGAGAATAAAAACGAAGAGAGCAGAGATAAATAATGAGAGGGGGATGATAGCGGGAAGAAAGAAAGCGATAGAAAAGAGATAAAAAGAAATGGAAATATGAGCGAAAGAAAGAAAAAATGAACGAATGGAAAAAATGAAAGAAGGGAAAAAATGACGAAAGAAATGGAAGGAAGTGGTAGTGGAAAGGACGAAAAAGAGTGAAGAAATGAAAAAAAAAGCAAAGAAAATGAGGGAGAGACAGAACGTCGAGAAAAAAAGAAACAAATAAAGGATGAAGTAAAAGGAAGAAAATGGAAAAAGAAGGAGAAGAAAGAAAGTGAGAGAGAAAGAAAGAAAATGAGAGATAAACAGAAGTGGTGATGGAAAAAGGCAGAAAAAGAAAAGGAACATATGAAAAGAGCAAGCAAGAAAGAAAGAAAGAAAGAAAGAAAGAAAGAAAGAAAGAAAGAAAGAAAGAAAGGGAAATATTAAAGAAAGAAAGAAAGGGAAATATTAAAGAAAGAAAGAAAGAAAGAAAGAAAGAAAGAAAGAAAGAAAGAAAGAAAGAAAGAAAGGGAAATATGAAAATAACAATAGAGTAAGAAAGTAAGTAAGAAAGAAAGAAGCGGAAATATGTAAAGAGAAAGAAAAAAAGAAAGAAAAAAGAAAGAAATAGCGAAAGAAATTGAAATATGAAAAGAGCAAGAAGGAAAGGAATAAATAGAGAAAGAAAGAAAGGGAAATATGAAAAGAACAAGAAAGAAAGAAAGAAAGAAAGAAAGAAAGAAAGAAAGAAAAAAAGAAAGAAAGAAAGAAAGGGAAATATGAAAAGAGCAAGAAAAAAAGAAAGAAAGAAAGAGAGAGAGAAAGGGAAGTATGAAAAGAGCAAGAAAGAAGGAAATAAATGAAGAAAGAAAGAAAGAAAATAATTAAAAAACCGGAAAGAGAGAATGAAGATGAAGAAAATAAAGGGATAGGTAAGTGAAAGAGAGAGAGAGAGAGAGAGAGAGAGAGAGAGAGAGAGAGAGAGAGAGAGAGAAGAAGAAGAAGAAGAGATGAAAGCTAAGAAGAATAGATGGTCATATACAATATCTCAGGAAGGGAACTCAAAAAAAAAAAAAAAAAAAAAAAGAAAGATTTATAGAACAAATCAAAAAAGGGAACTAAATAGAACAAAATGGAAGCGAAAAGACAAGAGAGGTCAAATGAACGTAACGAGAAATATTGATGAGTAGCAATTTGAAATCGTAGTGTTCGATTTGAAAATGTACAAAGAGATTCTTTCTTTCAAAATCGATCGGTGAGAGGTAAGGTATCATTAGACGCATTTCGCTGGCCTAACGCATAAGATCAAACGAGATCAAACGTGACTTGGGTTTCAGTTACTCGAAGAGTTGGTTTTTACTAACTGGATCCAGTTGCAGCCTTTCTCACGCTCAGCGTCACTCACCTGTCCACACACCTACACAGTAACTTGTCACGCATACTTACATGCACGTATACCCCCAAGTAAAACGTTTCTTTTAGATTATCTAGTAAATACGTTGAGTCTTGAATCGAAGTAGCCATATTCGAACCCATGAATTCAATGATATAATCGTTCAAAAGAAATCACTTTCGTTATTCCTTATCGTTTTTGCATTGCTTCGTTTTGAACGTAGGTTATTGGGTTATATAAGACATTGCCTACTTTTGTACATTTAATAAACGAAATTCTCTAAGGTTTGATAAAAATAAGACTGGATGCTGTCCGTTTATGGTCTTGGGTTTTATAAATCTATGAATTATAATCATCAGAGCGTATTTAAGAAAGCTGGTTAGAGGCTGATGACTACCCATTTCACTCCAACACATGATCAGCCATGCACTTCGATCCAGTTCACAATGGAAAAATAAAATAATAATCAATTAGCCTACCTGGATATTCTAATAAGCCGCACTAGAATGGGTTCAAAACATACTGATATCACAAGCCAACCATCACCGGATACTAACTCAATCCCATCATGCATACAGTGTGAAGAACAGGGATCGTTCGATGCCTATAAAATCGGGCAAAACGTACCTTTCAGAATAACAACTACCCGGCAAACTTGACATCAAAATGTACACGTGGGAGCAGAAGGAACACGAATATAACCGGAACATGACCACGGTCTCTCCATTGTTTACCGGAAAAAATTTCAGATCTGCGGTTCATACAACATCAGGACATTATACAGAAGCATTTCTACTCTACGGAGAAATCTCTGCCGCGTAATGCACTAAAACGAGGGAGATATGACTAAGATCTGCATGTCCACTATTTCTTGCAGTTTTGGCAGAGAATATAAAAAGGAAACATGCCACCCTCTAAAAGTCACTGAAGGCTCATCGAGCTGTATTGAGAGGTGAGACAATGTAATCAGGCATGGCTGATTATGTATGGAAGGAAAGGAGTTTTCATTCGCTCCTGTGGAATACTGGACAAGGAAGAACAATGAAGAGCTATACGTCTTAAAGAATCTGCGTATAAGCTAAGTCTAGTATAGAAATAAATAATATAGGGGAGCCAGTAATAATGTAAGAAAAATGACCGCATGTCTTCAACCGCAGCACGAACAGCAGCAATCAAATCATGGACCTCAAGACATAACAGTTAGCAGCAGCAGTTGCAACATAATCAGCAGCTAGGTTAAGTTTTAAGGCTCTAAGTTTACTATAGCAAATTATCTTATAGGACATGGATAAAAGCGATAGTTTGTGAATTTGGTGACATAGTGGTTACATGTTCAATCTTTGCGCGTACTTGCAAGCAGTGGAAATTGAAAAGTACTAAATAAAAAAAGAACTAGATTATACGAGCAATGGAAAAAGAGCAGTCTACCCACCTTTAAACAAAGGGTTCAGTTCAGAATTCCCAGTAGGTTACCCAAATAAATACTTGAGGAAGGTTGAAACGTTGTGGTAAAAACAGTAAAAATGAGGAGAATAGTTTGTTCATATCTATCTATCTATGAATATTGGACAAGCTGAAAGAATCCCCTTCATAAGACCCTTAAACCCAAACACTACCACGCAGATACTGAGATACCCAAAACAAATGATCGAACCAAGTAGATGCATGCAGATGCAAATATAATGAACCAATAATCAACAATCTTGAAGCAAATAGACAAATAATAATAATAATAATAAATGGTATGAACACCACCCAGACCCGGTTACGGAGATAGGACCTGTTACAATTCTGTGGGACTACACAATACACACTGACAGAACAATCAAAGCCAACCGCCCAGATATTGTGATTAAGGACCACAAACAAAAAAAGTGCCTCCTTATTGATATGGCAGTCCCTGCAGACTGCAATGTATTGTTGAAGATATTCAAAAAGATGTCAAAATACAAGGACCTTGAATTAGAAATCTCAAAAATGTGGCACATGGAAACATCAACAATCCCCGTTGTAGTTGGAGCCCTACGATTGGTTGGAAAAGATTCCAGTAGACTAATTGAAGGGATTCCTGGAAGTCCATGCATCAAAGAGATACAAAAAGTTGTTCTGAAACGTACAGCCCACACTTTACGAAGGGCTTTATCCATGTAATTCTTTTTTTTTCTTAGTGGAAAGTGTCATGATTCCATTTCTAACATTAGGCCCCTGGGCGGGACCCGGAAAGAAATGTGTAAACGCCAGAAATCAAAGAAAATAAAAAAATAATAATAATAGATTTTGGCATTAAGTAACCCTACAAGCGCGGACAAGTAATAAAATCAATCAAATTCGCCTATCTATCTATCTATCTATCTATCTATCTATCTATCTATCTATCTATCTATCTATCATGATGGAAAGTAAAATTACAACATTTTGAAAGACGGCCCCAGTCTGCAATCTACAAGGATTATAAATATTTGGGCAAAATTTTTCTTGTGACGCAGATAGTTTCATGTCGGTGCACAACAGTTTTGGAAGGTGACACGTGTGATGAAACTCGTTGTCGGGAAATGTCTCGTGCCCCCAGGATTTTGAGCATATATCCCTAGCAGTCGTTTTCTTGGGTGAGGACTACGCCTGACTCAAATGGACTTCTCCTTACGCCTTATATATAAGCTGGGGGCATTTAAACGTTCTCGCCTCACTCCACTTTCCCGAAAATGTGTTTTTACACACACACACACACACACACACACACACACACACACACACACATATATATATATATATATATATATATATATATATATATGTGTGTGTGTGTGTGTGTGTAAATTCTCAACACGTGGCTATGAACAGCACCTAATCAGGGAACAAATAAATAAAGTAATTTCTACACCTAGAGAAGACACCCTAATGTATAAAATTAAAAATAAATCCAGATGCATCCCTCTAGTAACCACTTTCAACATCAATCTTCCTACACTACCTCAGATAATGAAAAGTCGCTGGGAAATACTACATCTCAAACGAAACCGAAAAATTTTCTCTGAGGAACCCGATCTTCTAGCATATCATAGACTTAAGAAGCTTAAGGAAATTATAGGTAGTAACCAAATTTCAGATGATAAGGTAACCCGTAACAGACCAAAAATGAAAACAACAGGATTTTGCTAATTATGTAACAACAAAAGGAGCGTATGCTGTAACCACATTAGACACACCAATTCGTTCATTAGCTCACTCACTAAATCTACTTTGAAAATCTACCATCACTCTAACTGTAGAAGTCATAATATAGTTTACCTATTAAAATGCACACTATGCCAGAAACAATATATGGGGTAATCTCAATGGCCCTTTCACTATAGAATCAATAATTATCGGAATTGGATCATGTCGGCTTCCCACAAAAGATTATTATCTGTAGAACAACATTTCTGCCTAGAAAAAACATGATTGTAAAAGCCATGCTAAGTTCACTGGAAGTGAAAAAATAGAAATAGACAGAAAAGATAATGTTAGAAAAATATTAGAAGGACATGAAGACAAATGGATTTTGCGCCTCAAAACACAGATGGGCTTAACCACAAATTTAACAACATAGATAGAATTAATATATAATCCCATAAATGAAACCCTACCCACATTTCTCATCCCCACATGACATACATGCTTGAAGAGGTGTTGATGTTTCACACTTCTACACACACTCATACCAATATATAAACTCACACACATCATACACACTCCCAAATAATTAAAATATAATATAAAATTAACACACATATCCCCCTCCCAGCAACCAATAAAACTGACCGTATGACCAAAAAGGGAAATCTGCTACTCATGAATCACCCCACATTCATATCAAATAATTTAATTTATAAAGTTTTCTTATTGGTTTTTGCACATTGCAACATTATGCAATGGTGGAGAAATATTGAATGGATTTCAAGTTTTTTTCATAAGTTAAAACTATGTTAATTAAAAAAATTCCCTCCCTCTTTCTCCACACACACACACACACACACACACATACACACACACATATTTTACAGAGTGCGATGGATAAATTATCGTCTATTCGTCAAAGGAAAATAACACTGACAGTATAATACTTGAGATGAATTTGTACTTCGCAATTTGCTGCAAATCCATCTTAAGTCATTATTTTATTTAATTTATTTGTTTTTGTATTAAATTAATTTCACCAATGCATCAAGTCTTTTTCTCAGAAGTAAAGTTGACAAACATTGAAATTTCACAACAGTCAGTTTTCAATTTTTGCTTGACAAATCTCCAAGCATGAAATTCAGAGCGAAATCAAACCGTGATGAGCAAATATATATTTATTATTAGGATATACATACATACATACATACATGCATACATACATACATACATACATACATATTTAAATGTTACCAGTATCTGAGATTGATATCCTTGTATTTAAATAGTCTACAGAGATTTGTGCATGCTAGTGCCTTTAATAAGGAGAATCTGCTTTTCAGCAGGGTTCGAACGTGCACTTCACAGCTATAGATTGTTCTGCCTTTAACCCATTAAAATAGCACCATTATTGTAAGAAAAAATCGTCGAAATCTGTTTATATTTTGTATATATATATATATATATATAGTGTGTGTGTGTGTATTTAGGAAGCATTTTTTCATTGATGCATGCTTCATTAAATAATGTAGACAAGTGCTGTCTCTTTATTTTATGTAAATTCTTTTCATATCGTCTGATAAGCTTAATAACATTATCATTAAACGAAGAAAGAAAATCACAATACTGATACATATTTTTTAATCTTATCTAAGCTTTCGAATTATATAAGCCATTATCAAAGATGGCAATTGCATTACAATATATTAAGCAAAACACGGACAAAACAATGATGATATTTTTCTGTTTACATGGAAGATTTCCAAGCAACGACAAACTCGTGCATACAAAACGCTGGAAGCGAAAATCGCACCGCAGTTCATGGCGTCACACATGACCACGCGAGAGTGAAAACGAGAAGTATTAAGTATGGGAAGTCGTTGGTATAAACCAATGGCTTCTGTTACCAATTATAAATTGGATTACTTACCCACAGATTTTTTTATATATATATATATATATATATATATATATATATATATATATATATATATATATATATAATATTGGACAATTCGTATTTGAAATAGACGCCCTAATATTTTTCTATTAAGCAGTATGTATTACGTTTATCGTATGCGTATCTCTGTTCAATAAAATACGAAGTAGATACTTCATTAACATTTGAATAAAAATGTCTGATTAAAAATAAATCCTTTGTTTTAGCAATAAGGTGTATTTCGGCAGCAAATATTTTTACATTCTTAAATATACACACACACACACGCACACACACACAGACACGCACACACACACACAGACAGACATAGACACTTTGGGTTTATATATGCATTTGTTAAATAATATAGACAAGTTTTGTCTATCATTTTTTTTTATTAAATCTTTCAAATATCCGAAGAAGTTGATTTGTTTTATCTGTAAATTTGCTCAAATTCATATTAACTTTTATTTTTATGACTTCTGAATATTTTGAATGTTGCTATTTTTGTTTTCAAAGATTCTTCTGTGTGTAATTATGCAACTGGGTTTTACTTAGGGCGTTCTCATTTTTGATGGAATCAATTTCAAGTCACTCAGAATGACGCCATAAAAACTGTCAATATTAAATATTTAATATTAAAAACGCTTAAATATACGATCCCCTATAGAGAAAAGACACCTTATTTGATGTTGTTTGCTTGTTTTTTTTATTACAACAACCGCCATAATTTCTAGTCTTTCTTTCTGTTATATATATATATATATATATATATATATATATATATATATATATATATATTTATTTATTTATTTATTTATTTATATGTAATATTTTGTGAGACAATTTTAACATAGTTCAAATTCTATGTTGTGTTAATAGGACTCGGCTGGATTATACCAACGGATTACTATATATATATATATATATATATATATATATATATATATGATGAATTATTATAATATATTGTATTGAGCAATTTAAAAAGAAAAGATAAGCACGTTGTATTCTTAATCTGTCTTTTCTTTCTCAGTGTGTGTATATATATGCAGAAAAACAGCACTGTCTGCGAATGATATATATATATCATTCGCAGACAGTATTGTTTTGCTGCACCACACCCCCGCAGTGCGACTAGACAACCGAATACCTCAAGTCTGGATCGAAACCCAACCGATTTGGTGTTAGTTAGAGCTTCTAAGCACTGAACCATTTTCACTCGACAAAACGTATCAGCCAAATTTAGTGTATTGTTTTTACAAACGTAAACACATGCCAAGCAACCATAGTGCTCCATTCATTTTACGAAAGAGCTTCGCATTTGCGAAGTTGTTTTTAGAATTGTCGTTCAACAGTGTTCAATTGAAAATATATTTTCAAGAGCTCTCTATCTCTCTCTCTGTGTTTATGCATTTAGGCATCTTTCTTTCATGCACATTTCATTGAATACGACAGACAAGGTGCTCGTAACATACATGTTAACAACACAAATATAATAGCATCATCTACACGGTAAAAAGGCTAGAAATAATGGAAACCTTATTAATAAAAACAAAAAAAATCAACGACTCAATAATATCAGCTATGAAAATGGACACGATACCTTGACCGTGTTTTGAAAATGAAAACATTATATAAATACATACATGCAACAAACTATTTCTTGTTAACTGTTAATATATTTCAACCTTGAAAATGGCTAAATGTATAGCCGAAATCGCCCGGATAAAAAGCACAGTTGGACAGTTTTTATCATCAAAAAAGAATTAGATCACATGAGAAGTTGTATAAAAAAATAATCAAAGCACCTTGTCCGTCGTATTGAATGAAATATATATATATATATATATATATATATATATATATGTATATGTATGTATGGATCTTGTATTATCCTAACAGTAATATTAGAAATTTGACAGTGACAGAATGAATATTTTCCCTTTTCTAAGATGCCTATAAATGCGTGCTAGTATATGTTTGTACAGTGCCAGTGACATTCCATTGCAATTAAAAATAAGTCCTTTAATCCGACTAAAATTAACGTTTCTACAGAAAAAATAAGATAAAAACCTCACTATGAAAATGAAATACTACTGTAGATACAATCTGAAACTTTTATTGTGTTTAGGGAATAAATTCTTCAAGCGGTAGAAACCGCTGAAAATTTTTTAAAAGTTTTTTTACTGCTTAAGATATTCGCTATGGTATGGTTGTCCTGATATGTTTAGATGGGGGTCTGTTTTTGTCTGAAGTCGGTAAAGATATTAAAGATTGAAGAATAATCCCCAAAAGTGAACTGAAGCCATTTTAATGGATTCCTGTCATTGGCATTAACTTCTAAGCGCGCATATACACGGAGAATGTGTTCCTCATAATTTATCAGAAGGTAATCGTAAAGCAAGGGCAAGCATTTGCACTTCTTTGAACTCCGTTGAATGCATTCCGTCAATTTTGGACAGAAATAATATAAAGTAAGTCGCATAGTTGAGACGAACGATACAACCTTAAACCTCTATCCAAGGAAAATTTGAGAAATGGTGTGTTGCATTGATATAGTCTACTTAAAGTTTCACCAGTTACGATGGCAGTAGAAAAGGATTGTGAGTAGTTGGAAGGTTTTGAACACTGCTTTGAAAGAAACGTTTTTTAATCTCATTAATCGGAATTTATCATGAAACTGAGGCGAATCTATAGAATGTGTCATTTTTGCCCTAATCTAAACATCTGATTCCTTACCAAAAAGTAAAGGAGACCTAATAATGCAAAAATACAAGACCATTAATAAGTACAATAAATAAGTACAATAAATTAAGTTACTTCAACAACAAAAAATGACATTTTACATATTGTATTTCATTTAAGCAGAATTTAAATTTTCGCAACGTAACGGTATCGTATAAATATTCGTTTCGGAAATTATGCTAACGAAACTAAGAAAAAACACCTTTTAAAGCATATGATCTTTGACTAGGGGAAACAACTCTTTCCATGTTTAATTTAGATTTTTTTTTAATTGGTCAGGGAAAAATGTCATGATGCCATTTCTAAACTTGGGTCGCTGGGCAGAACCTGGAAAGAAATGTTTACACACCAGGGATCAAAGGAAATAATAATAATAATAATAATAATAATAATAATAAAAAATTAAAAAATCTGCAACTGCTACGGGAAGGAAACTGAAAGAAACTGGTATGAACACCACCCAGACCCGGTTACGGAGATAGGACCTGTTACAATTCTATGGGACTACACAATACACACTGACAGAACAATCAAGGCCAACCGGCCAGATATTTTTATTAAAGACCACAAACAAAAACGGTGCCTCCTTATTGATATGGCAGTCCCCGCAGACTGCAATGTATCTTTAAAGATATTCAAAAAGTTGTCAAAGTACAAGGACCTTGAAATAGAAATCTCGAAAATGTGGCATATAGGAACATCAACAATCTCTGTTGTAGTTGGAGCCCTAGGACTGGTTGGAAAAGATTGCAGTCGACTAATTGAAGGGATTCCTGGAAGTCCATGTCTCAAGGAGATACAAAAAATTGTTCTGACAAGTACAGCCCACACCTTACGAAGGGCTTTATCTATGTAATTTCATTTTTTTTTGTCAGTGGAAAGTGTCATGACGCCATTTCTAACCATAGGTCCCTGGGCGGGACCCGGAAAGAAATGTGTAAACGCCAGAAATCAAAGAAAATAAAAATCATAATAATAATAATTTTCAGTGGTTGCGGTGAACTAGTACAAAAAGTTTACAAACGACTCCATGAAAAAGTAACCCTGAGTAAACACTGGGGACCATAGAGGTGGCGAGTGGGAAGAGAAGTGGTACGTGCATTCAGCACCATTTGTAGATGAGTTTGAGCAAATGAAGCTCATGTTAGATACAATCGTGACGGAGAGGCGCTTGAAGTACAATCATACTTGCAAATGCGAACCTTCATGAATGGATCTGATGGACATTGAGGTAACGTGAGATAAACAGAACGTGAAATACGAATATACCAAGAAGGTGGCAGAGAAAATCAGAGAAGCATACGAAGCAGCAGATCAAATTGTCCCTTTTTTGGCTCACCCGGGACTGTCTCCAAGAATCTCTCCATCTCGCAAGATACCTTGGACATAGCTGATATCATTGGAAGTGCACTGCCTTGAATGGCTTATATGTTAAGAAGTATGCTGTATCTTTAGACTGCGGAAGCTGAGATATTAGCACCTACACCCTGACAAGACAGCTAAGAGTCGGGGAGGATCTCAATAATAATAATAATAATACAAGGACCGGGACCTTGAAAGCGAAATCTCAAAAATGTGGCACATAGGAACATCAGCAATCCTTGTTGTAGTTGGAGCCCTCGGATTCGTTAGAAAAGATTCCAGTAGACTAATTGAAGGGATTCCTGGAAGTCCATGCCTTAAAGAAATACAAAAAATTGTTCTTACGAGTACAGCCCAAATCATACGAAGAGCTTTATCTATGTAAAATATGTTTGTGTGTGTGTTTTTTTAAATACTACTGCTAATAATAATAATAATAATAATAATAATAATAATAATAATAATAAGCAAAATCAAAAGAAATAAAATTTTAATAATAACAACAAAATAATAATGATAGAGATAGTGAGAAAGGTGCTGGTGATTTCGATCCTTTAATGAGACATCTGGTTTGAAGGGGCAAGTGCTTGAAATGCAATAGTAATATCAATTATTTTGTAAATATTATACAAACAGTTTATGAGCATTTGTTTTAGTGCCGGGTTATAGAATGTCCATAGATCTTTACTAATCGCACATATTCCAATGTCTTCCTCTTCCTTTTTTTCGCCTTTCTTTTTTTGCTTCTTCTTCTTCTTCTTTTGCCTTTTCTCATACTTTCTTTTGTTTTTTCTCTCACTTTCTTCTTCTTTTGCTACTTTCACTTTCATCTTTTTCTTCTTTTTCTTCTTTTTCTTTTTCTCTCACTTTCTTCTTCTTTTGCTTCTTCTTCTTCTTCTTCTTCTTTTGCTTCTTCTTTTTCTTCTTCTAAAATGCAGTTTGTACTTCAGTAAGAAGTGGGTGGGCGTCTGCGTTGGGCTATCGAAAGATAATGAAAGGAAAAAGGATTGGCCGCCTGGGAAGAACATGACGTCAATTAATTGCAAAATGACGTCAACTAATTACAAGAGAGAATCGGATGCAAAACTCTCGAAGGAAGATTGTACAGATATCGAAAGAAAGAATAATTGGCAGAGAAAGTAAGTCGAGTGCTTATCTCTTACTTTAAGGTGTGCTCTACAGAAAAGCAGATACACTCAAAACATTCATAATCACCTATACTTAGGATGAACGATAGCGTCTTCACACAAAACACACACACTTATATATATATATATATATATATATATATATATATATATATATATATATATATATATATATGTGTGTGTGTGTGTGTATGTGTGTGTGTGTGTACGTGTTTGTGTTTATTCTATTATAGATAATTTAGATTCTTATTTCCTCGAGGTCAAAGTATAATAAAAAGCAATAATAAATGATGTAAAACTAGTAATAAAATAATAGTTGTTAAATACTTAATTTAAAATGCAGCAATAAGATCGATTAAAACTAGTAAGAAAATAATAATAGTAAAAAATCTCTTTACTTAAGAAAGCAACGATAAAAAGATGGAGTAGAACTGGTAATAAATTAACAACAGTGAAAATGTATCCTTTCTGAAGGCAAAGATAAAAAGATGACGTAAAACAAATAACAACAATATAATGCTGAAATTCTTCATTTTAAAAAATGATAATAAAAACGACTAAAACTCGTAATAATATACTAATTGTGAAAATTCTTTATCAAAAATAAGAAACAATAATAAGATATTGTAGAAATCATAATAGCAATATTTTCTATAAAACGCAACACAAAGATGTAGTAAAACTAACAATCATCAAACCATACAATAATCAATATGAATATAGTTGTATATTTCCTGCGTATTTATTCATATATTTTGTGTGCTATCTACAACGAGAAAGGAGGTATATCAACTTAAGTTACTAAATTTATCAGTGATTACTACCCTAATTTGTTTTAATAATCTATACCAATAAAATATTTACTTGAATTTAGATTAGTTTTCTAGAAAAATTAATCGTTTAATTATTCAGTTCTGTTACTCCTACGTTTCTTAGTTTGCAGTCTTATTTGCTCAAGCCTTTCATGTGAGGAAGTCAGATGTCTTTGTTTATGAAATGATCGTCTTGTTTCAATTTGATCTTGAAATAATCTTTTTCTTTCGAGAGATATTTTCATTTCACTGTTATATTAAACATAATTTTTTTTTAACATGGAAAGGTATTGAGCAAAAATCTATTTATATAATACCAGGAGTAATCAATGAATCACAGATACTACTGAACGCCTAAAACATATAAAATGAAACACATTAATTAAGCAGTTAAATGCAGGCCAATTTTAGCAGTGAATTCCATATGTTAGCTTTATTGAATCGCACTATCTAGTTTCAAGAGTTTTGTTTCATTGTAAGTCATTATTAAATCTTTATTCAATTGTCGTAATATTTTGGGTGGTGCAGATACACCAGTAATAATAATAATAATAATAATAATAATAATAATAATAATAATAATAATAGATTTTAGCATTAAATAACCCCCCAAAAGCTAACATGTCATAAAATCAACCAATTTTGCCTGCCTGAATGAATTGTCTTTTCTTTGATTGTTTCCCATAGGTATTCATAAAATCTGTGTAAAAACAAGATGGATGAGATAAAGGTTTGAGCACTATTTTGTATATATAAACTAAAATATATAAAGTGTAATATATATATATATATATATATATATATATATATATATATATATATATATATATATATATATATAAAAGGCTCAAACACTAATATTCCATGGTTCTAATTTATTACATTGGAATCGTAATCACGATCCAATTCATCAGACCTACAAATTCAAAAAGCCTTTATATATATATATATATATATATATATATGTGTGTGTGTGTGTGTGTGTGTGTGTGTGTGTGTGTGTGTGTATATGTGTGTGTGTGTGTATTACAGTAAAAAAAGAAAGAACAGCAAGATATATAATCCGGTGTTCTTATTGATATTTTTATTTTTACAAACCATTGCTCAATGCAAATTTACAGAGCATAAATTCCAAAATTCCAAAATATATATATAAATAACTATATAAACTGTAATTGTACTTATGTTTTACGATTTTAGTTATCAGCAATAAATGTAAAGATTTTGTCTAACAAGTTTTCACATCAAAAGCCGTGGAATTTCACTCAAAAAATATCGAAGTTCTGCCTAATAAGTGGCAAGAAATTTGAAGTAATGTTGAATATTTAATTGAATGAAATGTAATTGTTGTTTATTTTGTGAAAGAACAAAATTGATAAGCAAAAACACAAATTATTTAGAACTCAGTATAATATTTAGACATATATATATATATATATATATATATATATATATATATGTGTGTGTGTGTGTGTGTGTGTGTCGCCATATTGTGTTATTCAGTTGTTGCGTAAATGTCTGCGTTCGTTCCTCCTCTTAGTGTGACATCTGCTTTAGACTTGTGGAGAAAGTTTCGGAAATACCATTTTGATGTAGAAACCGAAAAAGTGTCTGTAAAAGAAAGAAGACCTAAAACTTGCTTGAAGTAAAAGAGGCTTCAGTCGACACAGCTTCAGAGAGTGTAGGCGCTGCTCCATTCTGAAAGTGGTTTGCTGATAACGACGAGGCGTTTTTTTTTTTTAGAATAGGCTGCTGCTCAATATCACAAATGCTGGGCAGTTTCCGCTACTTATGGTATTCCGGTATGCCCTCTTCAGAAACAGATAATCCCCTCGGCACGAAGCACTAATCCGTTAATCATTCCTTTTGAGAGTCTAATTGCAGAACCAATTTCCTTGCTTGACAGTTTTATATATTAAACAATCAAAGTGCGCAACATATTATGCCTTGTCTGAAATCGAAAAACAAAAACTGAAATGAAATCATCTTTCATGTTAATGATTAATCATATTACTCGTTTATATGCAAGCGGGGTCTATTGACAAGCCTGTGATATGTCAATCAAGGAATAGGATGTCACATTTATTGATTATAAGTCAATTTTATTTAGTGATATTTATTTATTGATTCAGTCAGTTATATGCTTTACTTGATACACGCTTAGGCCTGTATATTTCTGTTTCTAACGAAGCAATTTTTTCCCCATATTAGTTCGCCATTTCTTTCTGCAGGAGACCAGTAGCCATCCAAGGCTATAGAACCCGGTCTCTCCTGCTTACTTACCCATACCAAGGGGGAAAAGAAGAGGATCTATATCTTTCCCAAGGATATTAGCATGTAAGTGAATGTAATGGATTCGACTAGAATTCGAACTCGGCTCTCCGATTCCTCAATCCGAGCCGTTATCTATTACTCCAAGGGTATTAGCACGTAAGTGAATATATTAGCACGTACGTTCACTTACGTTTCTAAAACCCTTGCGTAAGCTATGAATCCTCTTCTTCTCCCCAGCTCCAGCTATGAGTAAATAGGAGGACAGACCGGGTTCTATAGCCTTGGATGTCAACTGGTCTACCGCAGATAGCAATGGCAACCTACTGCGGAAAAAAATCTTCTGCCTCGTCAGTCATATATCGGAAGATACATGATCGCCTAAGCGTGTATCAGGCATGGCACATAACTGACTGATTTACCAATTATGAGTCTGATATATCCCAGAAAGGGATTTATTTGAACGAAGTAAAAAGTGGTTTTGGCTACTATAACCAAGTAGAATACGGTAGCAGTAATCGACTGGTACGCGTCGTAGTCGCAGGTAAGAAGTGTAGATCAATGGCGTAGTCCAATGGGCGTCGTTATAGACTTAGATCTCAGACTAAGGCTCTTTGACTCGCCTACACGTCCGTCGGTATTTATAACGGACACCAGCCAATCATATTCCAGTGAGGGGGAACACAGGTGTACGCATATTCCATTATATCAGAGTCAAATTTATATTCGCTTTAATAAATTGAAAATTTATCGATTTACTATTTATTGTACGACATTCGTGTCGTCATCGTTTCCTGCTTCGCCCTATCAAGGTGTATGTCTGTAACTATGGATGACGATATTTCTTCTATGGAGGGAGATTAAATACGCCAAATATGGGAATAAACATACATTTGTGTGCGTAAAGGGCTGTTCCGATCCAGTTTCATTTGCGTATTGCTGCAGAGATCAGAGATTATTCTGACTGTAGCCTGTCAGTCCAACTGAGTGGTACTGCATCTATCGTTTAGAACAGTGATTCTCAACCTTTTCAAATTCAGGACGCACTTGTAGAATTAGTAAAACTCTGGGGCGCACATTAAATTTTAATAATGAGAAATTAATAATGAAATTTGAAATTATGAAATTTTGGTTTGCCATTCCCAAAGACAAATAGAAGTAACGTTTAAATTTAAAGGGATTTATAAAGAATCTGCTATTTTTCTTAAAAAGATACCGATAATGACAGATTTAAATCTACCGAGAAATCAAAATGGAAAGTTTTAACTACGCCGTTCGCAAAGATTAAAGAATTTAGCATCCAGTTTAAAATATCAAATGACAAAGACTTGATACAGATACAGAAGCCATGTGTTTCGTTTGTATCAACATTTAAAGATAAAGATTTTTAAATATAAAAATAATTAATAACTTCTGTTAAACTGGGGCGTACCTGGATACCTTTCAAGTGACATTAGTACGCTCTGTCGTACCAGTTTAGAAATGTTGGACTAGAGGAAAAATATGAGTGACTTTGAGAAAGGCCAAAACGTTTTCGGCAGAAGATAACGAGGATAAGTCGAAAAGAATCTGCACTTTCGCCATAACACATACTAAAGTTTGTCACACTGGCTCATGCGGGCTTATAATCAGTACTATTGTGGTCACGTGATCAAAGATTAAGATTGCCTACGCCTGGTTTCTTTCTGCTGTTACAGTGTCAACATGGCCGCTCCGCTACCAGTGTGTACAAAGGAGGAACAAAGAGCAGTGAACCGAAACTGTACAGAACATTTTAACTCATTCATCATAAATCGCCGGTTCGTTATTACCATCTTTCGAGCTTGCTGAATCTTCTCGTCAGTGATGGCGGTTGACGGGTGTCCTGCTTTTTCATTTTGCATCACGCTTGTTTGGCCACATTTAAACTTCTCGATCTACTCATGGACATGTCTGAACGGTAGTGCACAGTCGCCATATTGTGTTAAAAGCCTCTGATGACTTTTCAGCCCTTGACACGCATTCCGATCAGAGAAATAGGATTTGTTTTGATGAAAAATGTTTTTGGGGATGATATGTGCTGTTCCGCACAAAGCGATCTTTTATAAACTTGAGATGCTGCTGTGTCTAGAAATTTTACCCACCTCATCTTCGATATCCTTTTTTATCACCCCCAATTACCAAGTGCACTGCCGCCATATTGTTTTAAAAGCATCCGATGACTTTTCAGCACTTGACACATTGGATTTTACCCACATTATTTTCAGTATCCTTCTTTATCACACCCAATGACCCTATCACAACAAGGATAATTGTAGTTTTAAGTTTTCCACTTCTTGTTCGATTTACAGGTTCTTATAGCTTGATAGTTTTTGAAATTCTTTCTTTTAGAAACATTGAAATTCTTGACAAGTCATATCAATTATTTGGCAGGTTTCTTTTTTGAAATCTTTTATGACTATATCTGGTCAGTTTTCGTCAATTTTCTTGTATGTGTTCATTGGGAAATTCCACTCAATCCATCACCATTTGTAAAATATTATTATTATTAAAATTTCAATCGTCTTTATTGAATTCTGCTGTTTTATAGCAGTTCTGAAGTTGTTATTTTGTTACTGCATTGCTTATTCTTTGCGAGCGCGATAAACGTTTATCTGTCTGCATAAATTTATCCTTTGATGCGCTGTGATATGCCTCGTGTGAGTCAAGGTAAAAAAAAAAAAGGTTAAAAAAAAATTCATTAAATAAACAAATCTCCATTGGTGACGAGAACATGTCATTGTAACAGAGAATGACTAATGATAAGAAATGTCGTTAAAAATATATATGAAGAACACTACAATGTTCGTTGTTTGCTAAGTGTTTTCCATGTCTGCAGGATTTACTTGGAAGAAGTTAACTTTGTATATCAACGAAAATTGTTTTAATCCGTGGAAGTAATTTTGGAGTTTTTATGATAAGTGTTTTTATAAAATTCAATGGAGACATAGTGGCGCCATCTCATGTGAATGTGAAAGTTGTTTGTTTTTAGGTTTATTTGATTCGATTTTTACCGAAATGTGTTGGCGGAAAACAAAAAAACAAAAAAAAAAAACAAGGATAATTTTATAGAAAATATATAGGCTTAGATTGTCATTTAAAATCAGAAACATATTGGAATTTCTGGTACATATTAGGATGTAAGAGGGACGGGGAATTTTAACGCTTACAGGATATATTGAAGGAAGGAAGAGTAGAGCAGAGAGAACCTATTTAATGTGTTTTTGTGTATGGATAGCATAGCGGGGTTAACTAAAAAAAAGGCACTGATATTTAAAATATAAAAGGCACAGTTAAAATTTCTAGTACACATAATGAGGGAGGAAGGCGTGGATGGTTTAGCACTCACAGATGCAAATGGGAAAAAGGGACGAATCTAATGAGTACGAATGGACGGCTGAGCAAAGTCAACTAAAAGAGCAATACTATTGAAAATCTGAAACGCCCGCTTGAAATTTACGGGATACATTATTAACAAGGAGAAAATTCAAACCTCACCGAATAAATTCAAGTAAGGAATGTTGGACGATTTCCTCAAAGATGAAGAAGAAATTCGAGGCGATGGAAATGTGGTTCTACAGAAGGATGCTAAGGATATCATGGATCGGGCGTGTGAGCAAAGATTAGGACTTAGAGAGGATGCAAACAGACAGGAGGTCTATACTTAACATCAGGAAAAGGCAGCTGAAGTTTCGGGGACACATAATGAGGAAGGAGAGCCTGGAGAATTTGATACTCACGGGTCGAATTTTTGTCCGATTTTTAAGGTGAAAATGTTGGACAAACTTTTTAAAAAGTGTTATCCAATAGAAAGAGACACAAGGGAAAACAACGCATGACATACCTAGCGGCCTTAAGCAAGTGGAAGACAGAACGTGGTCTGGGGATGCAAGGGATAGAGGGAGAAGGAGAGCCATAATCATCTAGTTGCTGAAAGGATATGGCACATAGAGAGAAGAAAGAAAGAAAGAAAGAAAAAAAGAAGGGCAGAAGGTAACAAGAAGTAAGCAACATTTGCTTGCGTGTATAGACGAGTGAAATGTCAACTAAAATATACTAATGAATAAAATCTGAAAGAGTCATATGAAATTTGGGGTAAGTATAATGATCATGGAGGGCTTGAAAAATTCAACACAAAGAGGCCCTATTGAAGTAAGGAGGGCATGAAAACTTCAACACGAAGAGGTCTTATTGAAAAAAAGGAGGGCTTTAAAACTTCAACACCAGGAAGTCCTATCGAAGGAAGGAGGGATTGAAAACTTCAACACCCGGTCCTATTGAAGGAAGGATGGTGTGAAAACTTCAACACCGGGTGGTCCTATTAAAGGAAGGTGGGCTTGAAAACTTCAACAACCGCAGGTCCTATTGAGGGAAGAAGAGCTTGAAAACCTCAAAACCCAGAGGTCCTATTGAAGGACAGAGGGCTTGAAAACATCAACACACGGAGGTACTATTGAAGGAAGGAGATCTTGAAAACTTCAACACCCGGAGGACCTATTAAAGGAAGGATGGCTTGATAACTTCAACACCTTGAGGCCCTATTGAAGGAAGGAGGGCTTGAAAACTTTAACACCAGGAGGCCCTATTGAAGTAAGGTGGGCTTGAAAACTTCAACACCCGGAGGAAATATTAAAAGAAGGATGGCTTGATAACTTCAACACCTTGAGGCCCTATTGAAGGAAGGAGGGCTTGAAAACTTCAACACCAGGAGGCCCTATTGAAGTAAGGTGGGCTTGAAAACTTCAACACCCGGAGGACCTATTAAAGGAAGGATGGCTTGATAACTTCAACACCTTGAGGCCCTATTGAAGGAAGGAAGGCTTGAAAACTTTAACACCAGGAGGCCCTATTGAAGTAAGGTGGGCTTGAAAACTTCAACACCCGGAGGACCTATTAAAGGAAGGATGGCTTGATAACTTCAACACCTTGAGGCCCTATTGAAGGAAGGAGGGCTTGAAAACTTTAACACCAGGAGGCCCTATTGAAGTAAGGTGGGCTTGAAAACTTCAACACCCGGAGGACCTATTAAAGGAAGGATGGCTTGATAACTTCAACACCATGAGGCCCTATTGAAGGAAGGAGGGCTTGAAAAATCTTTAACACCAGGAGGCCCTATTGAAGTAAGGTGGGCTTGAAAACTTCAAACACCCGGAGGACCTATTAAAGGAAGGATGGCTTGATAACTTCAACACCAGGAGGCCCTATTGAAGGAAGGAGGGCTTGAAAACTTCAACACCCATAGGTCCTATTGAAGGAAGGATGGCTTGAAAACATCAACACCCGGAGGTTCTATTGAAGGAAGGATGGCTTGAAAACTTCAAAACCCCGAGGGCCTATTGTTGGAAGAACGGCTTGAAAACATCAACACCAGGAGGCCCTATTGAAGGAAGGAGGGATTGAAAACTTCAACACCCGGAGGACCTATTAAAGGAAGGATGGCTTGATAACTTCAACCCCAGGAGGCCCTATTGAAGGAAGGAGGGCTTGAAAACTTCAACATCCCGAGGGCCTATTGTTGGAAGAACGGCTTGAAAACATCAACACACGGAGGTCCTATTGAAGGAAGGAGGGCTTGAAAACTTCAACACCCTGAGGTCCTATTGAAGGAAGGAGAGAAACATTGAGTTTAGTTTATATGAAAGGATAGCAGTGATGTTGCACATAAAATATGCACACGAATCAAACGCTGCTTAGAATTACAAGAAGCGGAAGTTGTGGAGGGCACTAATCGGTCACATCTTCAACTGATATGGCACATTGGAATAACGTAGTTAGATCTTTTTTTTTGTCTTTTTTTTACAAGAAAAGTGTTTCTTTCCTCTTGGATATGTGGAGCCTATTCGTCAGTCTATTTTGCCGGTTGGAGACAGCACGTTGGCTGGTATCGGCAAAATCTTGTGATATCTGACTTTACGAACTCTTATTCTAGTCAGATCTGATCAGCTAACGATTGTCACCAGTTTGGAGATGACAACATTGTAATGATCATAGAAAAGTAAACTTGGAACTGCAACAAAATCAACAAAATAAGATGAAAGTAATATTAATTCTGAATTTGATGCTTTTTTTTTCAATTAAATCCCAATCTATTGCTACTAGTAGAATAAAAGCCTACAGTAGTTAAGATAAAAGACAATACGAGTAAACAAAATGGAAGGTATTACTATTCAAAAAGATGAAAGAATACTAATAAAAAAAGAGAAATAGAGGTAGTAGTATTAAAAGTATGGAAGGTAATACTATTTAAAAAGATAGAAAGCAATACTATTATAAATGATGAAAGGCAATACTAGTTAAAAAAGAAATGAAAGCAATGCAATTCAAAAAGATGAAAGTCAATATTAGTTCAAATTGAAGGCAACAATAAACAAAAAGTTGAAAAGAAATAATATTCGAAAAGATGAAATGCCATTAAAATTGTGAAATTCAACGTATTAAGAAGATGAAAAGGAATACGTTAAAATGTAAGGCCAAACTAGTCAAAAAGTTGAAAAGCAATCCTAGTAAAAAATAAAAGGCAATACACGTCTAAAAGGTGACAAACTATACTAATAAAAAGATGAAAGACAATACTATTCAAAACGATGAAAGGCAAAATTATTCATAAAGATGAAAGGGGATACTAGTCGAATAGAAAAAAGGCAATACTATTAAAAAGGGTGGAAAGTAATACTAGTAAAATATGACAGTCAGTACGATCCAAAAAGATAACAGTATTTGAAAAGAGGAAAAGCAAGACTAATAAAAAGGAGGAAAGGCATTATCCTTAAAAAGATGAAAGGCGATCCTAGTAAATAATGAAAGGCAATTCAAGTAAAAAAAAATGAAAGGCAATAATATTAAATGATGTCTGCTACCACAACTGTGTCATCTACATATTTATGTTATTAAAGATGCTTCTTTGCCTATCTAATTACACCTTCGGATTTCAGTGTCACACATTCCGTCTTTTTGGTATCTCCAATTTTCAGTTCGCCTTTTGGGCTTATCTTCTTGTTTACAAGCATGGATTATGTCTTCTTGCAACTTATGTTTAATCCTTTGATCTCGATTTCTTTCACTACCTTCTGTAGGGTTTTTTTTGTTTTCTTTCTTTGTCTGCTATCAACACTGTGTCATCTAGATACCTTATGTTATTCAGATTGTGGCCACCAATAATGAATCCTGATAGGACTTTATAGAATCACTTCGCTGTTTAGGTAGAATAAGTCCGATGAGAAGACACAAGCCTTATTCTTACGCCCCTTAGGAATTTTGTAAATCTGCTGAACTCATTTTTTTATCCGTATGCAGGTAGTTTACTGCCAGTATATGTTCTTGATTATTCTAATATCCTTCCCCCATTTTTCAACGTTGTTGAACTGTTCCAACAGAACTTTGTGGCGTACCTTATCGAACGCTTTTGTGTAATCTATAAAACACAGATTCACGTCCTCCTGAATTTGTCTTGCTCTTTCCGACACCATTCTGAGCGTAAATATCGCGTTTCTTAACTATCAAAATTTGCTTTAGATAGTTACTGAGCTTGGCCGATTTTGACAAACAGTTACACGAACTGAGCAACATACCAGGATCGAACCCATGACTTCATAGATATCGTTGACTGACTGATTAACGCATAGCACATTTCGATATCATACACGTACCTTTCCTATTTGGTTGGTGCAAAAATAATGACGTAAGAATGTCGTTTTTGACGTTAAAAATACGTCAAAAAACGACATTATTACGTCATTATTTTTGCACCAACCTAATATATCATTTTTTTTTATTTATTATGCTTTCTTCCATTTTCGTCTGCCCGTTCTAGTCTGCTTGTCCTGTGTATACTTAAATGTCGACCGACAATGAGATATCAGAATATTTTCGTTTTATCAAAAGATCTCTTCGCCTCTACAAGTAAAGGTCGATGCCTGTGCAAACTATTCGTTACGGTTAATCGTTGAGAGAGATTTTAAACTGTTAAGAGAATGGCCGAGTAATTTTTAATTGGCATGATTGTTTGTCCTCTTCTCTTTTCCCTCTTTTTTTTTTTTAATTATTGGTAATTGTGCAAGGACAAGTAGAAGATAGAATTCCTCTTCTGTTTGAAGAATGGTAAATCGTCGTGCGTCACTAAATGAACACAGAATATCAACTTGTGCATGTACAACGTTTGTGTGCATTTGATGATCTTTTATCTTTCGGCTTGCTCCTCGTAAGAATCGTGTGTTGGGGCGCGCCATTTTCTTGCGTGTATGCATGGGATATGAGATCTGCCTTAAAATAGTTGAATTGATTTTATGTGTATCGAAACATGTATGCCTGACTTTGTATCGGTGTTCGAATAATTATGATTCATGAAAGTTTCACTTATATAGAGACTAGCAGCATGACCCGGCGTTGCCCGTGCTTGATTCAAAAATCGTACGACTCATACAGCAATCGCTATCACTTGACTTAAAAAATATTTTTACCCTTCCTTTTCTTTAAAGGAGTGTCCTTTGCCGTGCTGATGTTGCTACATGCCTTACTTCTTGCCTATCTCACACTGCGAATTTTTTCTAAGCTCTATACGAAACATTAAATCTGTTACGAAAAAAGAACTAAACAAAATGAACACAAAATGATCAGCATTAAGAAAAGTACTCGTAACTGGAAAAACCGAATGAAAAAAGAATGTTAACAACAAATACTTTTTTACACCCAACCCAGTTCTGCGGAATCAGAATCAACGTTGAGTTTAAGCAAGCAAATGGGCCAATTGGAGTAAAGTGCCATGCAGATTTAAATTTTTCCCACTTGTGACCAATGCAGCTATCGATTTTTTTTGCATGCTAGCATGCTAGTTAATATTCGTGTCAGTCAGCTGTTGGCTCTCACGCTGGCTAATAGAATCTTCCTGCCTATTCATGGCAGCCAGCTATAGGCTCTCACTCTGGCCAGTAGAAAATGGCCGCAAACTACATGAAAACTGCCGTAGAAGCATAAACAAATCGATTATTTCCACTATCGATGGCAGTTGGGAAATGGAAAGTCGGCCTTCCCGCTAACTTGGAGTATGTGCATGTAAAATTTCGTCGAAAATTGTGGCCATGCATTCGTTCGTTACACACACACACACACACACAAACACACACACACACACACACACACACACACACACACACACACACACACACACACACACACACACACACACACATCCTGCCTTTATAGATAGAGATATTTAGAAACTGGCAAAGGTGAGCGGATACAGTGAGAAGATGCAGAGAAATAAATATTTAGCTAATGAGAGTAGCAGAGGGAGAGGAGATCGACAGGTAGATATTTCTCGTTCTCATTATGGCTCTCCACAATTTCCTTTCTTTTATCGCTCTGATTAACTTTTAATGTGAGAAGCGAGATTAACAGATCCACAGATAGACATTTCACGAGTTCATTCATGTTCCTTTAAAGACGATTAAGGCTCTCCACAACTTTCTTTCTTTTATCGCTCTGAGTAACTGTTAATGAGAGAAGCGAGATTAAGAAATCGACAAATAGAAATTTCACATCTTCATTCATGTTCCTTTAAAAGCGATTAAGGCTCTCCACAACTTCCTTTTTTTTCTCCCCTGAGTAACATCCTTCTTTTTCCTTCTTCTGCAATCTATTCACTCAACCTCGCTAAATAGCTTAAATAGTGTTTCCTCTTGGTTCACTTTCTTTCAATATATCCTGTAGGTGTTAGATTCTCCAGGTCTTCTTTCCTCATGATGTGGGGCAGAGCTTTTCAGCTGTCTCGGAGGTATCTAAGAATTATATCTTTTATTGTAGATCCTAAACATGGATATCAATTTATAAAAAAAAGATAGGGCTATTTTTTTCTGGAAGTTAAAATTAATTAAAACATATTCATAAATGCTCCTGCTATTTATCTCTAGGCTCTTGACAAAATCTAAAGAAAGATCTGTAATGTAATCGATCCTGACCTGGCATCTCGACTTCAGTCACTTTCTCACCGACGTAACGTGGCTTCTCTCTGTCTTTTCTACAAATATTTTCATGGCAACTGCTCTAACGAGCTTTTTTTCCTCTGATGTCCGACTACATGAATTTAAGAGTGCTACTAGATTGACATATAGATCCCACATTTTGACTGTTGAAATAGCCAAATACAACCGCCAGTTCTACTCCAACATTTTCTTTTCTCGCACTTCCCACCTGTTGAACTTCCTTCCGATTTCTTGCTTCCCTGTTAACTACAATCTTCAAAACTTTAAATGCAACAACAATCGTCATCTATCTTCTTGAATCCCGTTCATATTTTGTCCTTTCTTCAATCCTCCATTACACTCAGTTTTTTTTTTCTCTCACGTTCACTCCCTTAAACACCCTGCGTACTAGTGGCATTCCCGCCTTGCTTGGGGTGAAATTATACAAAATACAATCACGTAATATCTGCATGAACTGATATCCCCCCCGCCAAGAAATGTAAATTGTTTGGACTCCGCTTTTGAACTTGAGTTTTTAGTTTATTGTTTATGGCCGTTTCAGTTCACGAGAATGATTAATCAAATTCTAACAACGGTTGTCGGCCTATAGTTAAAAAAAAATAATATTTTAACTGTATGCTTAAGACCTTTGTCCTGTTGATGGATCCAAATATCTTTGTAACATCAAGGTCTTGGTACACCATTGAGGGTCAAGCTCCAAAATCTATCAAGATGCAAGAACCATCAACTTTGTCTTCTATCAGCTGAAAGGCGCCATTTACTTCTGAAGAAGAAGAAAAAAACATTCAATTAATCTTCTTCCACCAAACACTTTGTTTGGTATACATAGTTTATGTTTCTATATAAATGGTACACCTTTTTTTCGATGGAATAAGCCTGTGTTGATCCTTTCTACCTCCATCACGCAAGAAAGACACGGGCTTCTCAAATTACGATTTGGCGAATATTGAATTTATCTTGAACAAAGTTTATGTTCCATTAGTCGAATTTTCTCCATAGCACACATCTTATGAAGACCATGAGGACTACTCTTCCAGTTTCCGTTATACCAATGTTATAAACACAATGATATAGATATGCACAGACTGAGATAGATAGATGTATAGATAGATATGAACAGACTGAGTTAGATAGATAGATAGATAGATAGATAGATAGAAAGAAACAGACTGAGATAGATAGATAGATAGATAGATAGATATAAACAAACTGAGATAGATAGATGTATAGATAGATATGAACAGACTTAGATAGATAGATAGATAGATAGATAGATAGATAGATAGATAGATAGATAGATAGAAACAGACTGAAATAGATTGATGTGTAGATAGATATGAACAGACTGAGATAGATAGAAAGATAGATAGATAGATAGATAGATAGATAGATAGATAGATATAAACAAACTGAGATAGATAGATGTATAGATAGATATGAACAGACTTAGATAGATAGATAGATAGATAGATATGAACAGACTTAGTGTGTAAGCAAATATATGGATATTGATAGATATGAACATATATATAAATATATATGAATATAGATAGATAGATAGATAGATAGATAGATAGATGTACACAATATAAATTTTATCTGGAAAGAACATATTCATTTATCATGGATATATATTTTATAAGTGTTTTTTGTGCAGGTCTATGAAAATTTGTCTTTAAAAAGAAGATATATTACGATCTTAATGGGGAATTATTGTTGAAGAATTTAAATTATTTGTATCCCTGAAGAACAGACATTCTTACCAATGTGAAGGGCATCATGTCTCGACAATATGATTTCATAATTCAATTTCCAGCACCGATGTCTACCGTAATTTTCATTTGTTTCACTCAGGCCACAATTTTGAATATTCTACATTGTCGTCCATACTTGTCTCTATCAGCATTAGCGTCATTGGCAGACTTCATCTGACTATTAATCGGAACAATTATTTTAATTCACAAAAGTTAGTATCATTTCTACTGGGATGTTCAGCCTTCTTCATAACTATCGTCCTTGTTGTCATTATCAATTAAATATACCAATTATAACCATTGCTACTGCAATTAATGTCCGATTTAAAATATCACTAAGCTATATTATAGCCATGACAGTTCGCAGAAGAAGCATTTCTTTTTACTTGTATTTTTTTTAAGCATTTCACCCTATAGAAGGCGGGAAGCCACTAGCACGCAAGGGGTTACAGAGAGTTGAAGCGAGAGAAAATAGGAATGATAGAGAAAAGGATGAAGAGAAGGATAGGGGATAGATCAAGGCATCTGGAGATGTCGATTGACATTACATTTGAATAGTTGGAGATCATAGCTATCAGGGAAACAAGAAAGGTGCGAGACATGAAGCTATTAGAGTAGAAGAGACGGCTACATTTAACAGTTTCGACAGTGAAAGGGTGTAAGCGAGATGCCAGCCTAGTAGAACGCTTAAATTCATGAAGTCTGGGAACCAGTGAAAGCAGCTCATTGGAACAGTTACCATGAAAGTATTTGTAAAAAAAAGACAGAGGGAGGCGACGGCACCTCTGTGAGAGAGCGACTGCAAACGAGATGCCAGATCAGGGCCAATTACATTGCATATCCGTCTCTGCATTTTATCAAGAACCTTGAGAAGGGGCTCCAGCGAGAAAAATTTCCTGGTACGGCACAGGGAATCAACTTTCTTTGTGGTGGACGAAGCTATTGACTCAATGTATTTATTTCATCTCAGTTTCCTTTCCTTTTAAATTTATGTAGCTTTTTTTTTATTATTATATTGGTAATGCTGACAGAAAGTGCGACACCGAAATCCGAAGTCCCATTGGAATAGCCAAATATGCCTTCCAGAAATTCAGTAAAGTATTAAGAAACAGAAAAATATGATTAAAAATGAAACAAAGAAAAGAGTACTGAAATCTTATGTAGTATCAGTCCTCCTATATAGCAATGGCGTGATGAAGTAACTGAAATATGGTTAGACAAAAGGATGATGAGAATACCTCTGACTGAACATGTAACGAACGATGAAGTTCTAGAGGGAAAAAAAGGACACTTATACTTAACATCACGAAGAGAAAGTTGAAATTTCTGGGGCACATAATGAGAAAAGACGTCTTGGAAAATTTGATACTCACAAGACATGCTGAAGAGAGACGGAGAAAAGCGACACACAACGTACATAGTAAGCTTGAGCGAATAGATTGTTTTGGGGGAGATGGCAAAAAGACAAGAAGACAGGAAATTGTGGAGAGGCATGGTCGCCAATGTCCTGATAGTGGAAAGCAACGGAATTTTTGTCCGATTTTTAAGGTGAAAATGTTGGACAAACTTTTTAAAAAGTGTTATCCAATGGAAAATTACAAATTGGAGATTCCAAAATCCAACCAGCACAACAGTGTAATTATATCTAGGAAGTGTCTAAACAAAAAAAAACAAAAAAAAACGGAAAGTTCGAAACTAAAATCAGAAGGCACGTAAGGATAGCGAAATATGCTTTTCAAAAGCTAAGCACAGTATTAAGAAACAGAAAAATATCGTTAAAAACTGAACTGTTACGTAATATCAGTCCTCCTATATGGCAGTGAATGCTGGGTAAAATGTTCTCGAAGATGAAAAAGAGACTTGAAGCAACAGAAATGGAGTTCAACAGAAGGATGCTGAAAATACACAGGGTTTGAAAATATGAGCATTATTGAGAAAATGGAAACAAAAAGGAAACTTATACTTAGCATCAAGAAGAGGTAGTTGTAATTTCTCGGAAATGAGGAAAGAAGGTTTGGAAAATTTGATACTCACAGG
Organism: Acanthosepion pharaonis; assembly: GCA_903632075.3. NCBI lineage: Eukaryota > Metazoa > Mollusca > Cephalopoda > Sepiida > Sepiidae > Acanthosepion > Acanthosepion pharaonis. Next base: position 89,988 of record CAHIKZ030000618.1, on the reverse strand, counting down.
TCGGATTGAATTCAAGAGGGACAGAAGAAAACTTAACTAGCAAGCTTAAATAAATGGATGGCGGAACAATGTTTAAGAGGGACAAGCAAAAGACAGTTTATTAAGAGCTACAATAGAGAGGAAGTTGCGGAGAGCCTTCATCGTCAACGTCCTGAAGGGACACGGCGCATAGAAAAAGAGAAGCATTCCCTCTTGATGTTTTTTAGTTATACTACTATAAATAATTTCTTTCTTTTTACCAGATTATAAGAATATCATTCAAAATATAGTTCGAAATTTGTCCCTATGTACGTACCAACTAAAGAACACATTAAATAAATTTTACTCTCTTAGTTTCAGAAAGTTGGTTGGTTGTAGCATATCAACACCTCTATGGGTTATTTAATGCTGAAACCTAAATATTTTGAAAACAATTTTATGGCTTCAAATAAATATATACTATAAACAAGTATTGTTGGTAATTTTATTTAATTTGGTATCGATTTATATAAATATGTATTGTTGGTGTTTTCTTTATATAAAAATGTATTTTTATACTTTCTTGATAGAATCTCGAATTGAAGAAAAGGAGGTCAGAGTTCGAATTCCAGTCGAATCTATTACATCCACTTACATGCTAATACCCTTGGAAAACATTATTTACATTATTCGGACTATCGTCCTCATCTTCGTCGCCATATATATCACAACGTTTCGACGTTTCGTATAGACAGACCCTTGGAAAAGGTATGAATCCTCTTCTTCTCCCCCCCACCCCGACCAGCTATGGTTAAATAGTAGGACAGACCGGGTTCTGTAGCCTTAAATGGCAACTGGTCTACTGCAGAAAGAAATGGCAACCTACTTCAGGAAAGTCTGCCTCGTCAGTTATGTATCGAAAGATACATGATCGCCTAAGCGTGTATCACGTATGGCATAAACTAACAGCCTGACGTGCTAATAACCTTAGGAAAGGTATGAGTCCTCTTCTTCTAATGGCAACCTACTGCGAGAAAAAAATCTGCCTCGTCAGTCATATATCGAAAGATACATGATCGCCTAAGCATGTATCACGCATGGCACATAACTAACTGAATTTTTTTTGGGGGGGGGGTGGAGCGAGTTCGCTAGATTGTTGCGAATCATTCCTTACTCAATTTGAAGTGACCTTTTTTCAAGTGGATTGTTACTGGTGATGAGAAATGGATCCTTTACCATAATTATTAATTGCTCTCATCCGTGGATCAATGGGACAACAGAGAGGAGGACGTCATTCAAAGTGTATGGTGGGATATTCAAGGATTAATCCATTATGAACTGTTAGACATGAGAAAATGAAAGCTGGTCTATACTGCCAACAACTTCATCGTATTAAAACGGCTTTGAACAGAAACGACGGCCATCCATATCCAACAGAAAAAGAAGTAATTCTCCATCACGTTAATACCCGCCTTCATAGTCAACAATTTACTCAAGATTTCCTAGAGGTACTCGGTTAGGAAAAATTGTTTCATCCTCCATATATTCCCAACGTTTCTTTTTGATTATGACTTGCTTAGAGCTTTACAGAACCAAGCCTAAGGTTTACATCAAGAGAAGAGGTTCGACATGGGTAGGTCACGTATTTTACATCAACTCCTGTAGAATTTTACCAAGTGGCACCTATAAACGTGTTCGCAGACGAAATAAGGTCATAGGAAGCAATGGAGGTTATATCAATGATTAGATATTTCTATAAGTATAAGTATCTTCATTTGTAATGAAATCGGACAGAACTTTCGTTTTCAGCTGATATTTCCCCACCGGCGCCAGTGGACAATATTTATTTGGCTTGTCCAGATATTCTTATACGAGACAACGATAGTTGCCAAAAATATTTGGATGTCTGATTTTGGCCGTAGGGAAATGGTAAGCTGGAAGGAAAGAGAAGGAAAGATAAAGAAAGAAGAAAACAACACAGAGGGTGGGGGGAAACAGTATGTGCGAGAGGAGTGATAGGAGAAAAGGAAAAAGAAAAAGAAATGCGAGAGAAAAATGCAAAGATTATGATAGAAAAAAGAGAGGTGATGTAAAAAGTTTAAAAAAAATCTCTGAAGAGAAAGAGTCAAAGTGAGAAAGAGTGAAAGAGAGGCGGAGTGAAAGAGAGGAGGAGTGAAAAAGAGGAGGAGTGAACGAGAGGAGGAGTGAAAGAGAGGAGGAGTGAAAGAGAGGAGGAGTGAAAGAGAGAAAGAGAAGAGGGAAAGGGAAAGAGAAAAAGAACTAGTCTATGAAAGAAAAACAGTATAAAGCGAAGTCGGCTGATAAAGAGTGATAGGATAAAAGACAAAACGAGGAAAGAGAAAGGAGAAAGAAAAAGAAAAAAAAAATGAAAGAGTTTTAAAAAAATAACGCAAACAGAGAAGGCAGATTCATAAAATGGCGTAAGTTGCAGAGAAGGCGAAAGAGTCAAAACGAAACAAATAAACAAAAAAGACAAGGATAGTTATAGTTTTAAAATAATGATAAGTTCAAAGAGAGCGAGAGAAGAAACAAAATGAGAGAGATAGAAAAGAAAAAAGCAAGCAAGAAAGAAAAAAAATAGTGACATATGTTGAGAAAGAGAGAAAGATAGGGAGGGAAATAAATAAAGAGAAATAAAGAAAGAGAAATAAAGAAATGAAGAAAGAAAGAAAGAACGAAAGGAAAAGATAAATCTTTTGAAATAGAGATAAGGGTTGAAAAGAGAGATCGAAATACATAAATATGTGATGCATGAATATGTGGTTAAAGCATTCTAAAAAGAAATTTCTGTCTATTAATCAACTGAAAGATACCTTCCTACCTCCCATCTATATGGCTAATGCTAACCCCCACGATAGTGACTCGTTCTACCGCCTTTGTTTAACATTCTCGGCTGAAATAAAATGGAAGGACTGTAATATAACCATTGCTAGGACTGCTGCTAAAAAATGGGTACATTCTGCGTGCTAGACAGTTTTTCTCTCCGAAATCCAACTTGCATATTTATAAGACTACCATTCGTCCATGTTTAGAATATTGCTGACACATCTGGTCCGATGCTCCTGTTGAATATTTAGAGATTTTTGATAAAATCCAGAGATGAATCCGATATATTATTGGTCCTGATCTGGCCTCACAGCTTAAGTCACTTTCCCATCGCCGTAATATAGCTTCTCTGTGCCTTTTCTATAAATACTTTCATGGTAATTGTTCGGATGACCTCTCGCTATGGTACCTAGACATTATAAATTTAATCGCAGTACTAGATTGGCGACAAGGTCTCATCAATTCAGAGTTGAATTGGCTAGACGTAGCCGTAATTTCTATGCTAACAGTTTCTTTTCTCGCACTTCTTGTTTGTGGACATTTCTTCCGACTTCGTGTTCTCCAGTTAACTATGATCTTCATAAATTTAAATGCAAATGTTCATCTATCTACTGTCTTCTTCATTGTTCTTCTATTCTTCGCTTTTTTTCTTCTACTTCGACACTCAGTAACCCCTTGTATCTTAGTAGCTTTACTGCCTTGCTTGGGGTGATGTGATTAAAAATAGTTGGATTCCTGGTACTCAAGAATTTAATACCTGTCTATGTAAGTTTAAAAAAAGTTATATACCTTGGTCCAGATAAAGAAACGGAAACAGTTGTATTAATGTCTACCTTGGACGGCATAGTGGTAGACCATGGTTCCAGAAGTGCCTAGTGTGCTAACCGACTGGCTCAAATCGCATTACCTCAAATGTTGGAGTTTCTGAACGCATATTCAGCAGGTCTTTAACTTTCATGGGATATAGGAACAGGATATTCAGCAGACTACGCCTGTCAACATCACGACACCGGACACATCACCGGACGCTTCACGCATTAAACCGGGAATGTGTGGAATAGTCCGATTCGATAGTCCGTGTGGGCTGACTTCATGTGGTCTCGGTTGGGTTCGCTTGTCCTCCTAAACGTTTCATTCTTGCGTCACTCATACGGTGCACCGTTGCTAACAATTTACACCCCTTCATGTTGTCCAGCAATGACGGCTTCTTAAAGGTCAGTAGACAAGGAAAAATAGCTGATAGGGGATATAATAAGATGAATGGGGAGAATCTATACAAATGAGGTGACCATGAAGATTTCGACGACAGATGCAGAAAGAAGGTACGAGGATAGTACCCCAAAATGATCACACTAAACCCAACAAAAAGTCATATGACATTCATAAAATATCTAATTTCAAATTTCTTTGTTTTGTGTCACGCTTACAGCTAGATAACGTTAAAACGTCAATTCTCCCGATCACCAAAGTTAAGCAACGTCGAGGCAGATCTGTACCTAGATGGCCACCCTCTTGAGAATACCAAGTGCTGTAAGCTTGAATGTGCTGGTGATGTTATGGATAACGCGTTGTAATGAGAGTTACACACACACACACACAAAAAAAGACAAACACACACACATATGTTCGGATGTTTTTAGTTCTTTCTTTTTTATTTCCAATTTTTTTCATCGGTTACCGATTTGTTTTGTCATATCTACAAGTTGAGGTTTTTTCCAAACGAGTATTACTATTAGTATATATATATATATATATATATATATATATATATATATATATATATATATATATATATATATGTGTGTGTGTGTTTAAAATAGGACAGAATCCCAACAAAGTTTTTAAGAAATTTAAAAAATTTATATTTTCTGTGAAACATTTTCCATTTGTCAAATTTTTTAAATGTCAAATTTCCTCAATAAATTTCTTAGCCAACGATCAGATCAAGTAGAGCAAGAGGAGGAGGGGGAGGAGGAGGAAGGGGAGGAAGGGGAGGAGGAGAAGGAGGATTACTATATTTGCAGTAATGCATGTACGTCATTTACTTCTCGCCTGTGGAACTCCTTTCCCATTTCTTTCTTGTCTGCCGCATACAATCTTAAGAAATTTAAATTCAGCAGGCATCGTATGCCTTGAAACCTGTTCCTTTATTATCCTATACTCACTTCTCATTGAAGACTTCTCATTCTTTTTCACTCCCTGTTACCCCCCCAATACGTTATAGTATCATTGTTGCCTTGTTTAGGATACAATTATATATATATATATATATATATATATATATATATATATATATATATATAGATAATGGACTCTCACATCGGTGTCGACGTATGAGGATCTGACAACTTAACCAATTGATTCAGTTATGAATTGTGTGCGATAATCTTACGTGGCACTAAAGACCCTCAAGTGATTTGCAAAGGATGCCAGATATGGTGCAAGATTGTGGGATGAAGTCAGTCTTAGATTGGCTGACCTTTTATATCTTGCTCTCGCTTCTTGAAGGCGATTCAGGCTAGCAGATTGAAAACTGCAGAGTCCACTAAAACACGTTGATCTCCACTCTACCCGCCCCAAGGCTAAACGCTCGAGGGTGTTATATATATATATATATATATATATATATATATATATATATATATATATATATATATATATACATCATGATACTGTGTTTCATCAATTTTCAACATAACACGGAGTGTTGGGCTTTCACGCAATAATAATATGCTTATTATCTAAGCGTAGCTTAGGTGTAGTACAAGGCCGAAAGCATGGGGCACCCAGTGAGGATCGAACTCACTATTCAATCATAATTGATCTAGCAAGACAAGTTTGCTAATCACTGCATCACTTTGAAGAACCTGCGATATTCTAAGCGTAGCTTAGATGTGACACAAGATTGAAAGCGTGGAACACCCAGGGAATATCGATCTCACAGTAGCATTCGATCTAGCGAGACAAACTTGCTAACTATTACACACCGTCAAAGTCCTCAAATTCTAATAATAATACGTGTGAGCTTAAATTTGTTTTAGTATAATTTATTATGCGCCTATTTATTGCCTAGTCTTGCCCACTATTACATTTCCTTATCTATCTATCTATCTATCTATCTATCTATCTATCTATCTATCTATCTATCTATCTATCTATCATATATACCTATATAACTTATCTATCTATATATCTATATACCTCATCTATCTATATATCTATCTATATATTTTATCTACATACCTTATCTATCTATCTATCTATCTATCTATCTATCTATCTATCTATCTATCTATCTATCTATATATTCCTTATCTATATATATCTATATACTTATGTATCTATATATATAATCTATATAACTTATCTGTATATACTATATATCTATATACGTCATCTATATAACTTATCTATCTATCTATCTATCTATATACTTATCTATATATCTATATACCTTTATATATATATATATATATATATATATATATATATATATATATATATATATATATATATTTATATATGCGTATATCAAACCGACTGACTACTGTACGTCACCCAAGCAGGTTAAATAAAGGCTTGGTGCACTTCTGGATTCTAAATGCTATTTGTGCTACTATGAATTATTTATGGCAAAAATTGCTGTATCAGTTGATATTCGATGTTAGAAAGGACATATTTCAATGAAATGAGCATTGAAAGCTATTGATAATAAGCGGTCGCGAATATATCCTATATATACAATGGCCAGATTTGGATTTTCAGTCAAGCATGCTTTGATTCCTGGTTACTGATTATTCAGATTCATAAATTTCTAAAAAAATTACATCCTAAAATAATGAGTGCACATGTACATTATAGAATCTTCTAGAAAAAAAATAACAAATAATCCTATAAAATGTCCTTCAGAAAAATACTATAAACAGGAACCAACCATTTACTCAGCGAAATTATTTCGATTCAGTCGACTTCAGGACAAACACAGCAAACCGAAAATAACCGATATTCTCTCACACACACACGCACACACACACGCATATATATGTATGCGTGTATATATATATATATATATATATATATATATATATATATGTATGTGTGTGTGTGTGTGTGTATCTACATATATGTATGTATATATATATATACGTATGTGTATATATATGTATATATATATATATATATATATATATATATATATTGATTTAAACACACTATGCATTACTAAGTGCTAACTAATATAAAAAGTTTAGTACTTTGTAAAGCTTAAATAAATATATAACTTAGAGTATCTCTGACCACAAGGGTGAAACTGATTTTATTTTTTATATATATATATATATATATATATATATATATATATATATATATATATATATATATATATATATATATATAAAGTCAACCTATTCTTCAAACTATGTAAATATACAGGATGCGATGAGTAAAGTGGCGCCATTTTATATTTTTTAATTTCGCAAATGCCCGTTTGTATTTGATCTTGATTACACATCATACCAGGGTCAGTTCAGAAGCGTCTGCTTTAGTGGCATGGTGCAGAGTACTGTTGCCAGACAGATTTTTTCCAGCAGACACCCGCTTGACCCAAGGCAGCCCTACCTCCTCAAGGCACTTGATGTAGGCCTCCATATTGAGTCTGAAAGCCCCACCAACAAATTCGGCAGTTCTTTTCTTATGAGAACGATTTGAGTGAATTTTCCGAGCTACCGTACCTTCGTAATTACCATTAAACTCATCCAAGACTTTCCGTATCCTCTTCGCTCTCCTCAAATTGATACTCAAATACTTTGAAATGTTCGTATTGGAGCTTCCGGTGCGAATGACAAGCATTACAGCATGCTGTTTCCAAATTACCTTTTTTTTTCTTACAGACGGAGGCTAAATGACTCTGTCATACTGTGCAGTCGACAAAACCCCAAACAAACAACGCGCATGCGTGAAATTAAAAATATAAAATGGCGAGAATTTATCCATTTATATACGCACACACACACACACACACACATAGACACACGTATATATACATATATTTATATATTATCCTTCACCGATTGTAACACTCGGAGTTATATGCATAACGCAACCTTCAAATGCTAAGTATAGTCTATAATCAGAATCTGAAGATTACGCAGTGCATGAAACATGTTATCGTTGAGGGATAATGGTGATCTTCCAAACGTAGCTTAAGTGTGGCACAAGGCAGAAAGTATGGGACACCAAGTGACGATCGAACTCACTACTCAGTCGTAATTGTTCTAGCGAGACAAACAAACCATTACACCGCCCTGAAGTGCCCCAGGAAAGGATAATATCTATATTAATATATACATAATAGCTTTGCTGTATTATATAGAGCACGTTCATATTAACAGCAGCAGTATATGTACAACATATATATATATATATATATATATATATATATATATATATATATGATGTTTGTTTGACCTATCAACTTCCTCTCTTTCGATTTCTCTCTTTCCTTCCTTCCTTCCTTCTATCTATCTATCTATCTATCTATCTATCTATCTATCTATCTATCTATCATCAAGTTAATAGTTTTATTTAAAATCAAACAAGGAGATGCAAGTTCGAACTCTGCCGGAAGTCGCAAATTCTGTGTAAGGCTCTCGATTGCTCAGGCCGATAAACGTAAATTTACACTGTTTAAAAAAAAACAAACAGGAATGCTTTCTAATACACGTATATATATATATATATATATATATATATATATATATATATATATATATATATATATATATATATATATATATATATATATCTACTTGCATCTCCCCATTAAGCTTAAATATCAGAGGATATATGACTTTGCATGGCGTCAGCAATGTATTGGAGTCATTATACATATATATATATATCTGTCCAGGAAAGTTTTATGGCTTTCTATAACTGAGGCTTGTTTGTGTGGTTAGGGCCGAAATTAGATTGTCCTATAGGTGGCCAAAGATTTTAAAGTAGGCCGAGTGCAGGGTGGGGGGCCGCGTGGACCATATGTTTCCGGTACTAGCTTATTGGTTAGTTTAGTTTAGGTTAATTCAACGTTATATCAACCTTTGTTCTTTTTATTTATTGTCAGATATAAGTCTTATATTTGACATTAACATTTCGGCGACTACACTAGTTCCTTCACACCAGGTCTATTCTGGTGTGGAAGTCATTACACTTGAAACCTAACAAGATTAAAGAGAACGATGTGTATTCACCAGAGACTAAACATCATCGCTGTAAACCACTGATTAGACGGATCAGTGTGCAGAGAAAGACTAACGATAAGGCACACATTTCGTTTTAATGTCGTTTGCCACTTAACGTCGAAAAATTCTTAATCGCTTCTGGAATAGAACTATGACTATTTTTCATGTGTAGGTGGGTGTGCGGATGGTGTAATGATTGCTGAGTTCGAATGGGTTGTGTTTCGATCACTTTCGCGAAAATTCCTTTTCAGAAAGATCTGAATCCAGAAATTTATAGATTAAATATAGGAATTATCAATCCACAAATCCATAGATTAAATATAGGAATTATCTGGAGAAATCGTTGTTATTCTAGAAAAAATATAATATGCAATATTCATTGGCAAAGTAATATTATTCTTATAATCCAAAATAATTCGGCTTTAAAATAATCCACAAAGAGTTGATAAGCCGTAAATACAAAACAATCAGTCAACTAACTCCATGTGCAGTGGTTACGAGCAAAGAGGAGATCAACCGAGAGATGGCAACTACAACGTGTTTCGACCGAAAATTTACTTCCCCGTTGAACTGCAGTCTTTGAAAATGGCGGTTATTTTTGATAAATAATATTTAAATAAATTTAACTAGCGCACCTCGAGGCGGTGTAATGGTTAGCAAGCTTGATTACTGGAACACGACTGAGTAGTGAGTTCGATCCTCAGAGTGTGATCCTTACTTTCACCCTTCTGTCACATCTAAGCTACGCTTCGAAAAATAGGGCACCTTGAGGCGGTGTAATGGTTAGAAAGCTTGTCCCGCTAGAACAATTACGAGTGAGTAGTGAGTTCGATCCTCACTGGGTGCCCCTTACTTTCTACCTTGTGCCACATCTAAGGCACGCTTGGAAAATCGCTATTTGAATAAACTTAACTTGTGATTGTTTGTATATACTTTCTGGTAAAACGCAATTAACATCTTAACCCAATAAACTTTATGAAAATAATTTACTTGCCACCGTAGTGCGAGGATGCGAAACGAACAGGGTGCGGCAGAAATATCTCCCACATAATGGTATGTCATTAGCTAGGTGAACGTAACATTGTTGCTAATGTCATACCATTACTTAGGCGGTATTTCGTGGAGGTATATGTGGGAGTTATTTCTGCTACACCCTGTATATTATTTTTCAATTTAAACTGTTTAATTTTTTGATTTTTTTTTGTTAAACTACTTTCATTTATTTTTAATATTGTAGCCATGTGTCAGACGATGTTAAATATCTCCAGTATAAACTTGGAACTAAACAAATTTATGAATTGCATTCTATGGCGTGGTCCGAAAGTCTTGTCACATATGTCTATTATAATTTTCCATTTCAGATGGCTGACACGAGTTTGGAAGAGAGGGTTAGGATGACAAGACTTTCGGACCACTCTAAACATATATTTAAGGCCAGAATTTGAAATGAGAATTGAGGAAGCGGTTATAAATACAGCAGGCAGCCTCTACCTAAGAGGACAGTTGTACTATAAATTGCAACCTCAGCTAGTGGGTTGCACATTCGTTAGGAATTTGTGTTCGTTTGTGCACGACTGATTTCCTAAAAATACATAAATAAATATAAACAAACAAACAAAAAATTATAAACCCCCGTAAACCTAGAGGGAAGACAACGAGAAGAAGAATAAAAAAAAAGTCTTGTCATGTTTCCTGTAATCAGAATTTGCTTTCTCAATTCAATTACGTTTTCTTTTCTTTTTTTCTTTTTGATCGACTCGCCTTCTCCGTTTGTTTATTGATACAAGTGTCCCGCCTGGCCAGTCGGCCATATTTATTTATCGGGAACATCGCGTGACGGTTACGTTTTCCTTCTTTTATGATTGGCAGGACGAGAAAAGGGGGGAAAATTATATATATATATATATATATATATGAAAAAGTGTGGAAATAAGAGGCGCTCTTTAGGGATAGTCAGAAAATTGGGATCTTATATCTTGAACGCGATACGTTAGGAAAAAATCTTGTTTAATAATATAGTTGATAGAGTGAATATAGGGGTGAAGGAGATGATAATAAAAAACAAAACAAAGCGGAACAATGACGTTCAAAAATAAAAATGATAATGAAAAAAAAAAGAATCACCTCATAATGATAATAAAACATAATGGCGGCAACATTCTTTTTTATCAAAAATACTAGAGGCTCTAATCAATTCTGAATTGGTTACACATCTCACTTCGCAGGGTTTTCTTTCAGATAAGCAATTTGGCTTTCACTTCTCGATATAAACCGATGATGTGTTAATATGTTATTTGCTTTGAACATCTCGAAAGCATTTGACAGGGTTTGGCACATTGGTCTTCTTCAAGTTGAAAGGTGATGGTATTTCTGGACGAATTTTTGAATCTTTCTTATTGAATCACAAAATGAATGTTGTCTTGAGAGTTTGTCTATATTTCTGAGATGTGGTATTATGTACAGTATTTACATTAGTCGGACTATTGTCCTCATCTTTGTCGCCATATTTGTCACAACGTTTCGGCCGTTGTACGCTCCGGCCTTCTTCAGGTGGTTGGAATTTCGAACTGAACCCTTTATTAGTTCCACGTGCCATGTTTGATGGATGTCAGTTATCAGTTAACGAATTAATTTTTCCCTCTGAAAGTTCTCCACTGCCTTAACCAGGTATTGAACTCACCTTCTTTGGGTCTGTCACTGGATCTAACCAACGCCTTTATCCACTTGAATGGCCACTTTTCTAGATCTTTTTCCATTAATGCAAGCGCTCCTCAGGTTTCTACCCTTGGATTTACGTTGTTTCTAATTTTCATAAATGACATCACATCAGTTCACAAATCAGTATTTATGCCGATGACGCAACAATTTATTCCTGTCTTAATAATAAGTATGAGCAGTTCGATAAGATCAGATTGGCAACTCATCTCAAAAATGGCCTACAGTCTGTTGTTAAATGGAGCAAGAAATGGCTTGTTAATTTTAACGCATCCAAAACGAAAATTCTCTTTATTAATCGTGTGAGAGAACCATTTTTTATCTACCGTAGGCGAAGCAGATGTTAATCTCCAGGAGAGTGACTCATTGCACCTTCTCCGACAAACGATTTCCGGTGAGATGAAGTGGAAATTTCATATTGAATCATTTGCTAGATCCGCTGCCAACAAAATGAGTCTTTTGTGTCGTGCTAGACAATTTTTCATGCCAGAGTCTAGCGTTCATATTTACCATTCGACCATGCTGTGAATATTGCTGCCACATCTAGTCTAGTACTCCTGCTATATATTTTGAGATTTTTTATACAATCCCAAAAGAAACTGCAATGTTATTGGTCCTGATCTGCTATCCCGGTTTCAGTCCCTTTCTCGACGCCATAATGTAGCTTCTCTGTGCCTTTTCTATAAATACTTTCATGGTAATTGTTCTGATTATGTATCTGCTATTGTACCTAGACCTTATGAATTTAAGTGCAGTAGTAAATTGGCAGCAGAGTCGTAACAGTTGCAAATGGCACGATGTAACTAAAAGTTCTATGCTAACAGCTTGTTGCATTAAAGTTCTTCATAGTGGGACCCCCTCCCGGCTTCTTGCTTTTCACTCAGCTTTGATCTTCAAAATTTTAAATGCATTTTCAATCGTTATCTACTGTCTTCCTGATTACTCGTTTATTATCCTCGCTCAATTTTCGCCTGAGGAACTCTCTTCCGTAATCTTGCTTTCCAGTCAACTTCGATCTTCCAAAGTTTAGATGCAATGCCAATCGTCATCTCCTGTTTTCTAAATTAATCTTCTTTTATTGTACTTTCTCATTAAGAGTATTTTCCCTCATTGTCTCTAACACTTAGTAACCACATACGTCTTAGGGACGCTATTGCCTTTCTTGGGGTGAAATGATTAAAAAAAATATTATTTCTTTTTGGTAATAATAATCAAAAGGTGATTACACGATTCTATAGTAATCGCTTCTGAGATTAATTTCTATTGTTACTATTTGGTTCTAATGGTTCTTATTTCATCGGTGGCCTGAAGGATATAAGACCTGCAGCCAGTCAATTTCATACCGTAACCTATGGAGATTGAAGAGAGTTGCCTACACTCAATGTCCATCCATACCTCCCACCTCAAGGTGTGAGGAGACTTGATATCATTCGGTCCCTCTCCTTCTGAGATGTGACGAGACTGTCACACAATCTCCATTTGTCACCTTCATTTTCTACTTTTGCTCACATCCAGTCTCCATAGGTAATCAGAGATTTTAGGAGACTAGCTCACACTAAATCTCCGCTTATAACCTCTACCCCACCCCGAGATTTGAGGCAACTTGCTTTCACTCAGTTCCCTCTCCGTAATCTTCTGAGATTTGACGAGACTCTCACACAATCTCTATTCGTCATCTCCAAACGTTTTCGTAGATTTGTTCATATCCAGTTTCCATCTATAATCAGGGGAGAATGCTCGCACTCAATCTCTATCCATAATCCCCACCGAGATTTGAGGAGACTTGCTGTCACTCAGCCTTTCTCCGTAAGGTCCTGAGTTTTGACAAGACTGTCCCACAATCTTCATTCGTCACCATAGGTTTTCGTAGAATTACTCACATACAGTCTCCATCCGTAATGACAGATTTGAGGAGATTGTTCTCACTTTGTCTACATCCGTCACCTCCAGATCTGTGAAGACCTGCAGTCAATGAGGTCCGTCCGTCAGTCCAAGAGGTTTGAGATTACTTGCTCTCACTGAAGTTTCTATTCGAAATCACCAGAGACTTGAGGAAACCTGCTGCCATACGATCGCCACTCGTCACCTTCAGATGGTTTTTGCTCTCTGTCAGATTCCACCCCGTATTCATGGAAAATTTCAGGCAACTTCGTAACCGAAAGAGATTCGAAGAGATTTGCTGTCTCTGAGTCTCCATCTAGATAATAGTAGACTTATGGCCACCCAGTCTTCATCCGTAAACACTAGACATTTTGGAATCAGTCTGCATCAGTAACCACAAGAGATTTAAAGAGAATTGTTGTCACTTAGTCTTCGTCTCAACTCACCAGATTTGGTCATTTTCCTGAAACGATAGCCTACAGGAAATCTTTATGAACATACAAATCCATGAATTATCTATACATCAATAACATAGTTATCATATTTGTGTATATTATCTGCCTCTTGATCTCCGGGCGATGGCTAGTTCTGGTTTGAACTTACTATTATAATGACAATGATATACGACGGAATTCCTTAAAGGGAGATAAGCAAATCATTAATGAAGATGGCCGATTTTTAATAACATTTGAAAAGAAAACTGGTGTGGAAGGTAGCATTTTGAGAATAGTTTCCAACGGTAATTTTGCAAATAATATCGATATGAGACAATGGCGAGAAAAAAAAAGCCGATATTTTTAAAGAAATAGAGAGAAAAAAAACTACAGTGGAATATAATCGGTGCAAACATAATGAAACCTCGATTCAAGATGTTCTGATCTACTGTGAAATCTATAAATGACCGCCTAAGCAGTTATTTTATTTGTCGTTGTTGCCGTATTGTTCTGATGTTAATGCATCCGTGTCTTCTGGCTGGGGAAATCTTTACTATGTCAGTTTCATCTTTATAGTGGATTGACGCCTGAGCTCTGAAAAAATCGAAAAGAAAATTCTTTAATCTCATTGGAGCAGGTAACACACACACACACACACACACACACACACACACACACACACGTGCGCGCGCGCGCACACACACACACACGTAGTAGGTCAGAGACCAAGTGATGCAGTAAAAAGAAAAGAAGGAGAGAAAAAGAGTAAGTAAAAAGAGGACGTACTCTATAGAGGCACGGTGGAGTAATTCGATGGCGGTTCGAATTGAACCGAGTTCGAACTCGTCGAATCCATTACATTCACTTACATACTAATACCTTTGGGAAAGGTATCAATCCTTTTCTTATCCTCCCAGTTATGCCCTCCAAGGCAAATGGTCTTGTCAGAAATTTAATTTCTGTATCTATCTTTCTATCTCTCTTACTTTCCTTCCTCCTCTTCTTTTCCCCTTGTGTGCAGTGTAAGAACTGCTGCGTCACGTGGCGAAATCGTGTCTAACGATTGGTCGTACGTGATTTTCCCGCCTGTTTTCGACTAGATTAGAGGAATCTGGTCAGTAGTAGCAGAAAAAGGGCTCCGCAGTGTGGAGACGATAAGTCGTCTTGTCTTGCGACGAAAAGGAAACCTGCTTGAAGATAACCTGTTGTTGCTCTGACAAAGAAAACGGTCATAAAAGACCAGTCAAGAATATTTGTCTAAGAGAATTGAAGATAAAGAACAAGTGTGTTCGCCGTGTGGAAAAAGCTTGTTCTCTAGACAAGTGAAGTCAAGTCTGTTCTAGTAATCAAGTGGATTATTGTTCAGCAACCAAAGAACAAGTCAGTAAAGACTTATCTAAAAAATCAGTTAAAGAAATTATTGTAAAAAGAATTTACAATAGAACATTCTCAAGGAAGTCTTCTTTCGACAATCGGGTCGAAGAGAGAAAAAAGTCAAAATTAAGCGATTGAAAAGCTACCTTCCTTCGAGGAGTTATTTTGTCCTATTGGTGGACGAAATTCTGACGTGAAAAAAAGTATGTGAAAAAAGATCTTCTAAGTCGTCTCTTGAAGTTGAATTTGTGTCGCAGAGAAAGTTTGAAAAAACAAGTCTGCATTTATTTTTAACAGGAAGCTTGCTTATCTTCCAAGGAGGGCAACTCAAAAAAATATCTAAAAACCTTTCTGCACAGCTACTTAAAAAAAAATACTAAAGCTTTCTTTTTTTTTTGAATAGTAAGTCTAATTTTTTCCCCTCTTTCTGGTATCTCTCTACCTCTTTCACTCTCTCTGAAGTGTTATTGGAGTCCTTTTTAAGGGCTCGCCAAAGGGACGTTTTTGGCAGTTATTTTCAAGTTGTACCAGTGAACTTTAACAGCAATCTATTTTCCCCCTTCATTTTATTTTTTTCTTTTCCCTCAATAAATTTTATAGCTATTTCAAGTGGTTTTTCCTTCTTCTTTATCTCGCTTGTTATGGTTGTATATTGATGGTTTCAGGTCTCTGTTAACTGTGTTACGCAGGATTCCCGTCACTGGACGTAATGACAAAGTTTCCCAACCTTTTTTGCGTCGGTTTGGCTGTTACTAAGCTAAATTTCAACAGTCTACCGCAGAAAGGAATGGCAACCTACTGCGGGGAAAATCTGCCTCGTCAGTCATCTATCGAAAGATGCATGATCGCTTAAGCGTGTATCACGCACAGCACATAACTAACTGACTGACTATTTTCAGCCTCGAAGCCGCGGACAGAGACGAGCCCAAATCAGTGCATGCCCTATTTTTCATGCGAGTCGAATTTGACGAAGGTATCAATGAATTAGATTGTACTTATATTTTGGAGATAATAATAATTTACTGATAAAAGGTCTAGTAATTATGAGTTGGATTTATTACTTTACCAAGAAGATTTGCGTATAAGTGAATATACCGAACACCTTGAGAATTAGAACTCGACTCTCCTATTAACAATTCTAAGCTATTATCCAGTACACCACCCTCACTTCCAAGCTTACAGCACCTGGTATTCGCAAGCGGTCACCCATCTAGTTACTGACTGGGCTCGACGTTACTTAACTTTGGCGATCGTACTGGAACTGTTGTTTCAACGTGATGTGGCCGTAAGCCTGCAAATGAAACGAAATTCCCGAGCGTGCCATACCAAATAAATACCGTGCCGTACGTATTTGAGATGAAGGGCATAATTTAATTACCTAGGTACGTGTATTTGGTACACAAGAATATCTTATGATGTATAAAGGCGTCTTGAAGGTTTATTTCTGGATTTTTAAACCTATTCTACTATCTACAAACATATGTTGCTTAAAATTATCTATTTATAAACATTTAAATGATCTATTTATGCATGTATCTTACTGAAATGATTTATGTAAGTTGAATAACTACAAGCAAGTAATCGTGCCGCACAGAAAATTATTTGAAAGATAATAAACGTGCCGGGGGGTGGGATGGTAATGAAGGAAAAAAATATAATTCTGCTGGCAGTTGTATTTGCTTTACACAAGCGCATTCAGTAACGCAAATTTGAAATTAATTTCTGACCCTCCAAAAAATAGCATTTTCTTATATTTTAACGAACAGTATTCAGACTAAGTGCCGAAATTGGTAAGCCAATTTTAGGTCAGTAATTGTAAATTTATACCCTTCCTTACTAGAAAGATTTCATTTATCATAGAAAAAATAGGTTAAAGTTAAGCGGAGGACGTAATGGATCAGCGTTGCGCCATATGGGCACCAATATGACAGACACAAACAACTTTGGAAACAATAACACTGGAATATTTAAGGGCAGAAAAGCGTGAATACAGCACAAAATATCAGTAAAATATTTTGTCTATTTCAGTTTCACACGAGCATAAAATATTTCTAATGAAATTTATTTGCCAGAAAACTTGGTCATATTTATTATTAAGCTTTCTTTCATAAACTTATTTAGGAAACCCGGACCGATAATAACATCAATAAAAACGAAGGAAAAAAGACCATAAAGGCGAACACCCATAAATATCCATGGCCGGCATAAATTTCACTTTTATCTCTTTTTGTTTTGACAAAGACGAACAGTTCTAAATTTGGTTTTTACTTTTTTTTTAAACAAAGAAAATTGTTGCACAGATAATGGATGAATAATAAAGGCAAGGCTACTCGTCTCCAAGATCACCCATCACCGAGGGCGACTATCCAATCCCTGTCGCAGACATTTGCTCAGGCACATTTGTGTTTGGTCAATACCCTCACAGTCCACTTGTGTTTTATACTCCAACTATGTTGTGCGTAATTTAGTTACAGTTTCTGGGAGAGAGCGTCTGCAACAGTTTGAGCAAGTCCAGGAAGGGCGGAAAAGTTGACTCGGGACTTAGGCCAAAAGGCTTGGGTCAACAAAGTTTGGTATGCTTTTCAGGCACTTTCCTCACAAGAATAGGGTCTATCTTTGGCATGATTTTCAGGCGGCCTGGATCAGCCTGTGGTACAATTTTCAGGCACTTTCTTCGCAAGGCTTGGGTAAACCTGTGATATAGTTTTCAGTCACTTTCCTCGCAAGGTTTGTGTCAACTTGCGGTTTGGTTTTCAGGATCTTTTCTCATAAGGCTTGGGTCTACTTGTATGATTCTCAGGAAGTTTCCTCACAAGGCTTGGGTCTACTTGAGGTATGGTTTTCAGGGTCTTTTCTCACAAGGTTTGCGTCTACTTGTATAAAGTTTTTCGGGAACGTTCCTCGAAAGGCTTGGGTCTACTTGTGGTATGGTTTTCAGGATTTTATCCCACAAGGCTTGGGTCTATTTGTGGTATGGTTTTCAGGATCTTTTCCCACAAGACTTGAGTCTATTTGTATGGTTTTCAGGAACTTTCCTCGCAAGGCTTAGGTCTACTTGTATGATTTTCAGGAACATTCCTCGTAGAATGACATTGTTTTCAGGAACTTTCAACATTTTGTGATGTCAACGAATACTCGTTGTCACTTTCGTAATTCTCGTTGCAGTAACGACTTCGTAATGGCAGACACAACTATATTACCGCCGTTGAAAAATGCTGGTGTCAGACGCCTTCGAATAATACTTACACTAATAGTACTTGCTCGATAATACTCGCTCGAAGAGTAACCATCGAATAGTAATCCGTATGGAGGAATAGGATAGTAAATAGTACAGAAATTAGACGTCACGCAATGGCCTACTTATGCGGTTCCTCTATAGTCATGTTGACTACTTAATTCAATAATGGGGTCAGATTTATTGATACCCCCTTGGGCGTGTATACTCTTCCCCCATATATATATATATATATATATATATATATATATATATATATATATATGCGTACGTACGCCTGACCACGACGAACAACTCAATTGTCGGCAGCGACACTTTATTCCTATTTAACACAACATAACGCTTGGGTCAATCTGTGTTATGCTTTTTCAGACACTTTCCAACGGTACCACATGCAAGAATCACTTCCGCAATTCGATAACATTAAAAAAAAAAGTCAAAATGCTTACAAATCGACCATCTTGAGATTCGAACCCGATTCTCATGGTCGGTAAGTGAAATTTTTAACTACGCGGACACGCTCTCATTTAACTAAATGATTTTTCAAAATGTAATTAGCTACGTTCAAAAAGAAATATTTAATATTGTTGAAAAATAAAACAGGAGTAAAAAAAAAAGAAAAAAGAAAATGGCGTCTAGACCAAGAGAATTGAAAATCACGCTATAAACATTTCTTCGTCTCGTTAGAAATATTCAGTATCAGCCTTTACTTCTGTGAATCTATCGTTATGTTTTTGTCTGTTCATACTTGAACGAAACATTTTGAGACGCCATTTGAAAATTGGGTTCATTCGGGAAACATACCTAAGCAATTATCAATGAAGATGAAAATAATAAAATATTTAAGAACGATATGATCAGTAATAAGAACTGCAAAACGCACGCACACACACACACACACACACACACACACACACACACACACACACACACACACACACACACACACACAGACTTACAAATGATATTTCTCTCCCTCCCTCTCTGTATATATATATATATATATATTATAATATATATATCTGTAGACAATGTTTCCAAACTTCTAATTTATTTTGATTAAAAAAGAAAAATTCATATCATATTCTGAAAAAATAATCTCAGCTGTTTAAACATAATGGTTTCATTTTTTAATTAAGATTGCAATTTTGTACAAACACACACACACACACACACACACACACACACACACATATATATATATATATATCGGGATATTAGCTAATCCCTATTGCAGACGCTTGCTCAGGCACCCACAGAGCCCACCTGTGGTTTGTATAGGAACTATGCTGAGCAGACCTTCGTTACAGTTTCTGGGAAAGAGCCTGTTATCTAGTGTGATCAACAATTTGAACAAGGTCGACCTGAAAGGAAGGTATATGCCTGTTGCCTAATCTATATAAAACGTTTATTTTATATAAGAAATATTTATTTTAAGCATATGGACATTTTTGTTATTGCATTTCACTCAGCTGGATTACTCAAATAGAAATATATAAAAACAAACATTACACAGAGAAAATTTTAAATTAAAACTGTTGCCTTGCCCTCTGGGCCGACGAGACATGTCCATTCCGAGTATGAAGTCTGTATCTTATTTCCCG
This sequence comes from Acanthosepion pharaonis, assembly GCA_903632075.3. Taxonomy (NCBI): domain Eukaryota; kingdom Metazoa; phylum Mollusca; class Cephalopoda; order Sepiida; family Sepiidae; genus Acanthosepion; species Acanthosepion pharaonis. The sequence continues at coordinate 69,704 of CAHIKZ030000618.1, read as the reverse complement.
GGCTATTTAGTGCTTAATTTAGGGTTGTGTAGAAAGACATTTTCTTCGTTTTGGCGTCATCCGCCTGATGGCCAGGGACCTGAACAAAGTAATTTCGAAGGAGGCTATCCTATCAGCAGGTGTGTAATATCTGGGCTATTGGAGAGCCATTTTGTGAATGGTTTCTGGGCCGTACAGTTGCCTTTGGCGAGGATCTCTCGATGACATAATGAAAAGTAATGTTATGTGAGTATCTTCAGATGATTGAATATAGGTTATTTATGCATGCAACCCATGTGGATGTGTTTGTTTTACTGCCTGCTAGTCCCCCACCACCAACACACATGTAAAGCGATTAACCGTAATCTCCGTCTCCTATCCGTATAAACTGCCTCTGAACGTAACCCTCTACCGCGATTGGCCCCAGAACCTCGTACAGTGGAAACTTAAAGAAATCTTCATATACAGACTTATTGATACCCACCTTGGGCGTGTATACTCTCCCCCCCCCACAAATAAATGTGTCAATATCTGCTAACTAACTCATGTCTTCTCTTTCTCCCCACTCACTTCCCCATTTCATTAATTTACATATGTTTAATACGGCCCGTCAAAAATGTGTAAATTTTCTCTTCATTTTTTGTTTGGAAGTAAAGTCTGATGATCTGCAGTCCTTTTAAAAGGGCTGTGGTGAAATAATTTATTACATGGAACCTTAAAGTGGTCTGTTTTTATTTAAATTATTTGCTCTGGATTTACATTGAGCTCTCTGGATTTTATCCTCCTTAGGTTTACCCATACGGATTACCTAGTTTTCATAAACTATATATATATATATATATATATATATATATATATATATATATATTTTGTTTGAATAAAAGACAGACCACGTTAAGATTCCATGTAATAAGCTATTTCACCATAACCCCTTTAACAGGGTTCTGGATCATCAGACTTTACTTCCAAAAGCTGAAATGAAGAATGAAAAGAAATTTCACACGTTTTTTACGGACCTCATCAAGTATACGCAAAGTTAACGAAGTGAGGAAGTGAGGTGGGAGAGAGGATATGAGTGTGTCATATGTATCATTTTAGTTTCCTATTTTAACCCCAGTGTGTCGGCTGGATGTTGCTCTAATCTAACGCGCCTCGTCTCTAGATAAAGGTGGTTAAGGGGTGGGCGATAAAGGCTACATTGAGGAAGACGCGTTATAACAGCCCCAATAAATTATCCGACAGGTTTCATTCAAATTCCTAGACGCTGTTAGTTCGCGTTACTTTAACGTGCATATTTGGGAGGTTAAGGTTTGATAAATATCTAAAATTTTAAAAACAATCTACGAAGAAATTAATTTGAAATTCAGTGGAGTTTTGGGTATTTCCTATGAAGCAGTCGATTGGAAAAAATCTATAGGCAGAACATTGAAAGAGTAATCCAATTTATACTTAGTACTTTTTCCACTAAAGCTTTTATCTTATAGCTTGTTAGGTTGACATTTATTCGTTTGATTTTTGTTCATTGAGTGAACCTGTGATTGTTTTTGATTTTTGTTCATTAAGTAAAATCGTGGTTGTTTTAGGCCCTTCTTTTATATTTTCTTATCTACACATGTCTCAACCCCTATCTGTAACCACATACCTATATCGTCTGATATGTCTATGAGTTCCTATATACCCACACACATTCCCACGAAACGATACATGTATATTTCCATTTTTACATATATACCCCTGCAGAGAGAACGCACATCCACATGTCTCCATACTTGTCTCCATGTATACTTATACTTACATATATATATATATATATACACACACAAGGACATCTGCATCCCCATATATACTCGTACGCACATATATATCTACACATCCATACGTATACACATATACACATACATACACAAACCCATATATGTATACGCACGCACATATGTATACACACACACATGCATACGCAATCTACGGACTTCTATCTACCCACATACGTTAATTTGCACTTGTATATATCTCTCTACCTACGTATTTGTCCCTATTCTCATGTCCATTTGTGCAACCCCTTATGCCTGCGTTCGAAAACTATCTCAGTATTTAATTACATTATCTCTGTCTTTACACATATAATATTATCCGATCTTTCATATTTATGGCAAAACATATAAGTACCTAACTAATTGTACATCTCCACACTCACAAAAACAACAAAAAAAAAGATGTGTTTCTTTTTCCGTATAAAAACATATACATGTACATATCAACAGGTGTCTCAGTGTGCAAATACACTATTATGGTTGTATATATACAGTCATGTGTTAGTGTCCACTTGTGCATAGTAATATTTCGAAAAACAAAGGGAATATAAAACATTCAAAATTGCTGTTCCTATATGATTATTCCTTAGTGTACTTACTTAGGTTTAGGTTGTTTTTGTGTCGGCATTTAAACACTAGTTCATTATGTTTATTTAGCAGTATGTCCGGATCTTTACGTTTGATTATGAAGATTTTCTCCTTTAGACATAAGTTGCATCTGTCTCTGAAGTTTTGGGGAGTTTTGGCTCTTGATATTATTCTCCACTTTATTTGTGGTGTTAGGCCACTCTCCAACAAAAACCAATAATGATTTGATAGTGCTGTTTGTTTTTTTTTATTTTTATTTTTGAAGGATTGGCGATGGTTGTATAGTCGGTGTTTCCAATCTCCCGCTGATATTCCAATGTATATCTTTTTTTCTTCAACCTTTTCTTTGGGGAAAATTGTTGCTTCATATACTGTGTTCTCTGCCATGCACATTCCCTCAACTGGGCACTCTGATCCTGTCCTGCAGTTGCATGTTGGTTTGTCCATTTGTGTTGTGTCCTGATCTTGTCTTAGATTATCCTGAAGGTCTTTTAAAATTTTACTGTTGTGTGAGCTAATAATTCTCTCCATATTGTTCATGCAAGAATAGCTAATCTTTAGATTCATCTTGTTGAATATTTTTTTCAGAGATGCATTTTTGCTAAAGTGTTTTTCTATCAGTTTTATGAAGTATTTACCTATGTTAATCTTGGAGAGGTTACAAAAAGGTGGGTTGAACCATATAATTTTCCTTTTTCTGTTTTTGGGTTTAGTGGATTTTTTACTTACTGACTTATCTATGTAATTTAGTGTTTGTTTAAAATTGCTTTTTGACAGAGCTTTATTGTATTCCCATTTATTCTGGTTAAAAATTGTTTTACTGGAGGAAAGTTTATTTATTCTAGCATTTACTGTATTTGAGATTTGTTTAATTATTGATTTCGGGTGATTGGAGTGAATATTTATATATACGGGTGATTGGTTTTCCTTTTGGAAGGGTTTATAAGTATTATTGTTCAGATTAAATGTAACGTCTAGGAAGTTTACTATTTTTAAGTTGGAAGAAATCTCGATTTTAAATCCTAGAAATTTGAAGGCCCTAATTATTTTCTTTTGTAGTTGGGATGTTAACGGACCATTAGTATTAGGTACAGCAACTAACCCGTCATCTCTGTATAGTCCTATATTTTGAGGGTCAAGGAATCTACTTAGGATATCTAAAATGTATATATCTATTAGGTCTGCTATTTGAGCTGAATCAAAAGATCCCATTGGGACATCAAAATTGTCTCTATCTTTTTTTTATCCAAGTAGTGTTGTTCAGTTTTAGTATGGATTGTCTAGAGTCCATTATGATTTTTTATTTCTTCGTCAGTAATGTCAGTGTGGATTCTGGCAAAACTTAAGCTATTTTCTAATAATTCTTTAGAGATTGAGGGGTAGAAGTCAATGATATCAAGTTGTATAAAAGTAGTATTATTTTTATTCTTTATTTTTTGGAACCAGTTAATGGTGTCTGATGAGTCTTTCCAAAGGTTTAACGGGTATTTTTTAATTATAGATGTGTTTATTCTTTTTAGGATGTTTTTAGAAATTATTCCTAACTCTGATTTGGAGGGATTTATTAGTCTGGACTGTAGATTATTTTGAAAGTTAGGTTTATGGTCTTTAAAAAGTAGATAGGCGTCTTTTAGATGAGTTGTACCCATTCTATCAGCAATTTTATATTTAAATGCTAATTTCGCAGTTTCTTTGTGTATGGAGTCTAAGTGTTTAGAATTGTTGTCCTTCTCATAAGAGCCAGAGACTTTATTTTGAATCAGATGGTTGTATTCCGAGGGATTAATTTTGTAAATATTTTTAGATTTGTCAGCTCTGATCCATAATTTTTTTGAATTTTTTATATTTGTGATGTCTTTTTTGAGTTTGGATTGGAATGGGTTGTATTTTTTCTGGAAGGATATTTTCTTAATTAACTCAATTAAGTCTTGTTCAAAAGGTTCTAATAATTTATTGTTTGGTGGAGTGTTTTGAGATTTAAAGTAAAAGGCTTCATCTAGTTTAGTGGGTTTGTTATGGGGATTAAGATGGAAGTGAATTTTTTTGAGTTTGGATTGGAATGGGTTGTATTTTTTTCTGGAAGGATATTTTCTTAATTAACTCAATTAAGTCTTGTTCAAAAAAGGTTCTAATAATTTATTGTTTGGTGGAGTGTTTTGAGATTTAAAGTAAAAGGCTTCATCTAGTTTAGTGGGTTTGTTATGGGGATTAAGATTTTTTTGAGTTTGGATTGGTTATATATATATATATATATATATATATATATATATATATATATATATATATATATATATATATATATATATATATATAAAAACTATGAACGATATATATATATATATATATATATATATAACTTTGAACGTAAAGAGCCAGGTAAACCTACCTAGGTTTCACCTACGCGGATCGTCATGGTAAGCTGGCCAAAGAGGTAAAAATAGAACAGAATATAAATAGCCTACAACATAAAAACATGACCATGTGACCAAAAATAAAAAAATAAAAAAAATAAACCGAAACTCCAAACAACAAGGTAGGATTGCCTGGCTCTTTAGGTTCATAGTTAGATTTGCTCAACTTAGCGTATTGAGCACTTTGCTTAGTTATTTTTATTTTACTAGTGTCGGAGGTTTTTTTCTTTGGACTCTGAGCTTTGGATTCTGGTCGATTATTTTCGCCTGAATTATATGTTCCTAGTTCTTTCTTTTTTTTATTCCTTGGGTATTGGTTTGTTCATTTACAAGCCAATACACCTAAGGTTTCTCCGGACGAGTATACTTACTTATATTTATAAGATTATATATATATATATATATATATATATATATATATATATGTACGTACGCCTGACCACGAAGAACAAATTCTACAGGTTGTCGTACATTTCGTAGTACCGCATGGAGGGTACTTCAAGATCAACCCCTCTATCCGTATCATTTGCAATGCATGATGGGTCTTTCGCCATCTGCTCGAGAACCGGGTTCATAAAAACCTAATATTTATTTTCTAATGTAGTTACAGTTTGACATCATTTCAGACAGACTTTACAACATTCGTAATAATATATGTAGATTGTGTGAAAATGGAAATAATGCCGAATCCAGACCAAAATAAGCTATTAAATGAGAGGTCTGAAGTGATGTCTGACTTCAAGCACATTAGAAAAATACATTTTAGATTTATATGAAACTGGATTAAAATATATGTCATTTCACCACCTCCCTTCCATTCCATATATCCTTACATTGTCCCCCCCTTATTAATAATATATTTTCTCCCTCCCCTACTGTAAGTTCCTTCTAGTCTTGATTTGACTCTTCACTCATTTTTTTTATTTAATATATATTCCTTCTCGTGCCTTACTTTTCCTCTACTCTTGAGTTAATCCTCCCCTTATTATTAAAAATGTTCCTCATCACCCTCCCTTAAATTGCTTATACACTTTGTTTTCTCCTCATTATTATCAATATATTTTCTCTCCCTTAACCTCCCTTATGTTTCCTCAACCATTACCTCTCTCTTTATTATTAATAATAATTCCCCCCTCATTTACATACTAACAGCGCATGCGTTGCTCCTCCTCTTCAATCGTAATTCCCGTTGAGAATGTTCAATTAAATTAAGAAGGCGTTCGTGAAATACAATTAAATTCTATTGACTAAGGAAACCTTACCAATGAAAACCGTGGTAGCATAAGTAGTTAATATTTCTTGATTTTAATATTCATTAGCTCTGCATATTCCGTTTTTCTTTTTTATATTGTGTATTCAGCACTCTTTTATACAAACGTGTTCTAACTTTGACAGGAAAAAACATATATATATATATTTTTTTTTTTGGAACAATAAAAAATATTAAAAAATAAAATCTTCAGACACACTGGGTTGTAGATTAATATTCTTTCGTTATTTTTTTTATTATTATTTAATTTAGATTCCTCGACTAGTTTCGGCCAAAATAGTATCATCAGGAGAAGAAATATTTCTGCTTGCTGGTAGCAGTGAACTACAGAAATATATATATATATATATATATATATATATATATATATATATATATAAATTAATTGATTTAAAATATGGTGTTTTTCGCTACACACTTCTAACCATGTTTCAAAATGGAAGCTAAAACCTCCGAATTTAATTTTGTAATTAAATTAAAGACATTAGTTCCATTTCCTCCTCAAGCGAATTTATATATATATATATATATATATATATATATATATATATATATATATATATATATATATTTGGTTCAGCAGATAATTATTTAAAATATATTGTTAAATATAACAGACATGACTGTCTATTATGTTTGATCATGAGCCGTTCTAAACTTTGTATATTTGCTTTAATATCGGGTGAAAATAAAGAAAAAAATTATTCAAAATTTGGATACCCTTTATTAAGCTGTTCATTGACTTAAGCTTTCGGCTCACATGAGCCATCTTCACAGTGGTTGTGTTATTCCGCGACTGTTATCGTAGCATAACGATCTTCTATGTCAACTCAACTGAATATCAGCCATGGTGAATATATTTGTTTAAATGTCCGAATAATCACTTTTTGTCTTTATTTTCACCTGAAATTAAAGCAACCATACACACTTTAGAACAGCTCATAATCAACCATAATATTCATTGCCTGTTATATTTAACAACATATATATATATATATATATATATATATATATATATATATATATATATATATATATATATATATATATATATATATATATATATATATATATATATATATATATAGGTTACTATACTCGTTTCGAAAAACTTTCGAATTTTTGATTTGCCAATAATCAAATCAATCTCGAAAAAAAAAAAGGTTTTAAAAAAAGAAAGAGATACAAAAATGAACTTCTGCCGACAAAAATCGCACAGATACAGGTTTGAAGCCCAAAGAAAAAAGACCCCGATACGAGTAAACAACTAACTAAAAGAGCTCAATACAACCGTAGAGCAGACCTAGATAAACCTAGTGAGCCAAACAAACCTACCCAGGTTTCACCTAAACGGATCGTCAGGGAAAGCCGGCTAAACAATATTTCTTAGAAAAACATAGCCATGTAAATAATATTAGACAGATATTAGTTCATAACGCAATAATACTCACACATACACACAGTTAAAAGAACCTTAGGAAATTGGAGGCCATCTACATCAAAACACCAAAACCGGCTTTCCCTGATGATCCGTTTAGGTGAAACCTGGGTAGGTTTTTCTGGCTCACTAGGTTTATCTATCTCTCTCTCTCTCTCTCTCTCTATATATATATATATATATATATATATATATATGTGTGTGTGTGTGTGTAAACGATTTTTGAAAAATTCTCCATTCATTAAATTTTACACACTGGTAAAACATAAAATTTGGAAGGGAAGCTCTTTTTGGTGGTAGCTTGATATTTTCAGTAATCCTTTATATACCTGTGTATGTTTGTTATATATTACTGTGGATTATTAATAACGACATGAAAGATAATCGTCAGATTTGACAAATGTCGTCTCAATTTCGTTTGTCGTTCAAAATGCCAATATAGCAAAATTGTATTCTGTTAATATTTTGTGTATAAACGTCAAAGTATTTCTGCCATTTCTCACGACATTCGCTCGACATTCACAAGACTGTTCCAATTCTTGTAAAGCTGCAACAATAAAATAAAATCGCGTAGGAGAAAAATAAAATCTAAAGTCATGAAAAAAGGATAAGAAATTGGTATTTGAGAATTCTCTGCAATGTTAGAAACAGGTGCATTCAGATTCTTATTACATCCACTTCCAAAATAATTTTGTAAATATAGAAAAACACACTTCGTATTTCATATGGCTATATCAGAGATCCATATATACATGATACTAAAGATAACCTTCTGGTAGATTTTGATCATTTGAAATAATATTTTTTTCCGATGGCAGCAATTCAGCAGTAAAACACGTCAAAATAGATGTTTTTAAAGTTGTACACACACACACACACACACACACACACACACACACATATATATATATATATATATATATTGTTTGTATTTAGACACCTTTTTACATTCATACATGTTTCATTAATAATATAGACAAGTGTTGTCTATTTAAAAGACTTGTCTATATTATTTAATGAAACATGTATGAATATATATATATATATATATATATGTGAAATATATATATATATATATATATATATATACAATTATTCACAAAAACTAATGCAAAGGTTAATGATTTTAAATGGCGAGACATCCATCTCGCAAACAATTCAAATAGTACACAAAAACCTCCAGATCCGTTATGAATGAATTGATCCTTGTTTATATAAATTTCTGCCGTATTAGTTGTTATTTTTTACTACAAGCTTTCGTCTGTTCCTGCAGACATCTTCAGGTATATAATAGATGTTGTTCTTGTTTTTTTCTCTTAGTAATAAGAGGACATCGAAAATATATGTGTATTGTATCCGAAATGCTATTGAAAATGAGTTATTGGTTTTTGAACGCGCCAAAGCAAATTTAAAATCAAACTCAGCGTTGCTTTACTAAGACTGGGCTATGCCGAAGGGCAGGGTCTCCTATGGGGTGGTAGACAGCTACCTGATCCCGTTTTTTACGGGGTCTACGGGAAAATTTTGTCCGAGCCTACGGGATCAGATACCCAACAATAAACTAGGCCTTGTGTCGTATCCAACCGCGTAGGGCGGTTGATGAATATCTTCACTGTGGTCTTCGAATGTGTGCTTGTCAATTTATCTGTCTCTGTGTAGAGAGGAACCCAGACGAGGATATGACCACAATAATCTTGGCCTTGTGCCACATCCGGCCAGGCAGAACGGATATTGAATATCTTCACTGCGGTATTCCATGGGCCGGTAGGTGAATATCTTCACTGTGGTGTGTGTTTGTCAAACCCTCTGCTTCCGGGCAGAAAGGAACGCATATGAGACTATGTCGAAGGGCAGAGTCTCGTCTGGGGTGGTAGACAAGCTACGCGACCCCATCTGTACGGGGACTACGGGTAATTTTTGGCCGCGCCTACGGGATCGGTTCATCCCACATTACATTCGGCCTTGTGCCGCATCTGACCGCGTGGGGCGCTTAGTGAATATCTTCACTGTGGTCTTCCACAGTGTGCTTGTTAAACTCTCTGTCTCCAGGCAGAGAGGAACTCAGACGAGGCTATGCCGAAGGGCAAAGTCTCGTCTCGGGTGGTAGACAGCTACCCGACCCCTTTTTTACGGTGAATTTTTGACCGGGCCTCTCGGATACCCCACAATAAACTCGGCCTTGTCCCACATCTGACCATGTTGGGGGTTGGCGGAATATCTTCACTGCGCTCTTCCACAGTCTGCTTCTCAAACTCTCTGCCTACGTCCAGAGAGGTACCCAGACAATGCTATGCCGAAGTGCAGTCTTGTTTTGTAAGGTAGACAGCTATCCGACCACGTTTTTCCGGGGTCTACGGGGAATTTATGACCGGGCCTATGTGCTCGGATACCAACTTGTTCCGCATCCAACCGCTTGGGACGGTAGGTGAATATCATCATTGTGGGCTTTCACTCGCTATTAACCTTGATTTACTTCTAGCTCATCACCACTAGTAGTTTATTATTTACTAACCGCCACTGGCGAATCATTTATGTTGTACCAGTTATAAATATTATCATTCTATTCCAACCTTTGTTTTGGTTATTCTTATTCAGTAACATTTTCTTGTGTTACAACATATTTAAAGATTTTAATTTTTACTTAAAACTTCTTCGTTGCTCAAATGTTCCGTCCATAGTATTCTCGCCATCTTCATCTGTGAGTAAATTGTCCAACCCAATAGAAGCAGATAGATATCAGCAATTAAACACTATTTTCTTTCTTCCTAACGATAATTTCTCGTTTTGTAATACTTTGTTTAGCATTTGAAAGTCATCTTTCACTATTCCAATGGAACTTCGTATTTCGTTGTCACGTTTTTGCGTCACCTGTTAAACTAGTTTGCAAATGTTTCAATTTCTGTACTTGATGCTGGCGTCTCCACTTCGTAGTTCGATTCTTGTTCTGTCACTCTTTCCCAGAGGCACACATTCTGTTTTCTTTGAATTGATAATCCCTTCTCTCTTTCCCTGTGTAGGAGTTCTTGCAGTTTCCTTTCTTTGTCAGGTATAAATACGATGTCACTTGTGTAAATATAAGGACTGTATGCGGGTAGGATACTCAGTATAGGCGCAGAAATTGGTATCTGCTCTGTCTCGTACATGTATTTCTTTTCGTTCAGCTACGTGTAAAATAACAAGGTAGACCGAGTATTCTCCACGAGAGGCAACCAGGCTAAGAGAAGAACAATTCCGAATTGAAAACTCTATCGAAGTGAACGGAAAACATTTCCACTATCTTTCACAAAGAATTATGGAAAAAGAAAACTGTGGAGAGCCATGATCATCGGCGACCTGAAGGGACATTAAATGAAATGACTGAATTTTTTTCCGATGGAAATCTTTATACACATGTAATAAAACTTAGGTTAAAAAATCAAATTACAATATTTTATACATTGACGCGCCAAAAGTAACATGATGGCAGTATGTAAATGTAATGTTTGGTGGCGCCACCTTTCATTGAAATCATGGAAATGACTAGACCTATATCAATTGTGTTCTGACTCTAGTGATTTAGTGTGAACGCCAGCTGAATTGCCTATTGGCAACATGATAGTGAGTAGCATGAGATGGGACTTAATATTTCTGAAATTGATGGGTCATTTGACATCCCGCAATCTACAGTGTCACATATGTCCCAGAAATATCTGATGGGATGTATTACTGCCCAACATGGATAGTGTAGTGGTTCATGAACAGAAGTATCTTGCTGAAATTTTCCGCAGCAACAGACAATGACTCAAATCACATCCATACTTAATGCAGGTGGTACCAAATTCATATGCAACATATTACTTCATGGAATATAGGATGAGAAGTACCACCCTATTAACAGCACAACACCAGGTACAGTACCCTCTCCTGTACATGTTATTGGACCCTGCAGAACAAATAATGTATCTAATAAGTCAAAGTTCCAGTTGTTTGGGGCGAAAAGTAAGATTTTAAGTGTGGTGAAAACCCTAAGAGGTCATGAATCCTCGTTCTCAATAAGACACCACACAGACTAATGGTGATTCTATAATCGTATAGGCTGTTCTACTGTTGCTGTATACACCCTGACGAGTGGACGGAGTGAATGCTGGTGTGTCTCTACGAAACTATAAAGTCGGGATACTGAAGGTAACATCAATCATTTAAGTGACAAACTTTATATTTACATAATATTATATATATTATATCTATATTAATTTTAAATTAATTAAGTGGTTGCCAGACAAGAAGAAGGAGTAGATGGTGATGATGATGATGATGATGATTCTCGTCCTCTTCTAGAACTCAGGCAACAGCAGTTCTACAAAACACCCTGTTTTTGTCGTTCTAAGCAATATTTGTTCTTTTGATATACCACTCATTCCCTGTTCTGTCGTCCATCTGTACAAGCTTTTTACACAGGTTACAGGCCGACCACGTAACCAGAATTTTAAGATATTATTTTGAGACATTGTTGAATATATGTTACTTATTTTTAGCCATTAAAGACATTTATTGATATTGTAACGCTGGTAAGACTTCATAGAAATAATTTCGATTTTGTTAAAGGATTCTAGTTGAAGACATTGATGGACATTTATTTTTAGTTTTATTTCTTCGAGGTTTTGTTCTCGTTTGGAAAATATCTTTTTAATCATTTCCAACCAACTTCATGTATTGACCTCATCCGTTTATTGGGTTTCCCCACTCCTCCGTTTACACCCGAAGTATTAAACCCCCTTTATTCAACGAAAGGAAAACAGACGAACTTTTAAGCATATAGCTGAAGCTATCTTCAATGCAATTTCGGCCATTTCTTTTATAGTCACGTAGTTCCAGGGGGAGACAACTATGGTTACCTTCAACACAGCACCCTAAAGTATCAATTTATTTATAGTTATTTATTTAATAGTAACATATATATTTATAAAGTTTGACTTGCTTTTCTTTATGTTAATTGTGCGCGATCCTGTGTAGGATCGAACTCACAAGTATTGGCATTACAACATGTCTCTATTGTCTCAACAAATGTATACGTGTGAGTCAGTATTTGTGATGCGTCAATGTTATTATTTATGAAATAAATAAATATATATATATTTTTTAAATGGGCTGTTGTAATTATGTAAACCTACTCCGGTATATAAATAGATATTAGCTCCTACATAGATAAATTTTGAAATTAATACCAAAGCTATCAAGTGCAGAAAATCATGTCTGCGTGAACGGGAGGTGAACGCGTTCAGATGTTCTATTTCGGCGACCTTCATTGTAGACGTCTTCGGGTATTTCTTCTTCCTCTTCTTCTTCGTCTTCTTCATTATTATTATTATTATTGTTATTATTATTATTGTTATTATTCCTCGGAATATTCACAGATGAAAAATACGACTCAAGGTCGTTAGTTATATGGACAAAATATTTCATTTTTATCATTCTATTTTTTCATTGCAGCATTTCGACCGTTGTGCCACCTTCATGTATTTGTTCTATTCAATAAACTTCAAGAAAAAAATCGAAAGTAACCTTTTTTTTTTGGCTTCAACAGAAATTGTGAACTCACGCCCTGGGTCAGGTAGCGCTGAAACACGCAGGCTTAGTAGAGAGGCTGACAGAACATTTGGGGTGAGAAATTCTAAATTCCTTGTAAAGATACTAAATAACAACAATAAAACTTCGTGGATAAAAAAGTAAAAAAACAGAATCGGTAATATATTTTCAGAAAGTTGTCGAATGCAATAAACCTCTGAAGAAGGCCTGAGACTACAGCGGCTGAGCCGTTATAATAAAAGATACGTAAGATACATATTATATACATATTGAATCAACCGAAACCAGATAATCTGTATTAAAATATTTCAGCCTGATTGTTGTAATTTTGGGGTACGCCAGTACTAGTAAGCCAGCCAAAATGAGCTGACTCATTTTATAGTTCACCAATAGAAGGGTTAACCAATCAGAAGGCTCAGAATATTCAATGCGACGTGTATAAGGCGGCCATGTTTTTTTCCGAATATTCACTGCCAACCTCTGAAGAATTACGGAACCGCTGCTGGTGAGGGTTAATCTTTAACGTTGTTTCATTGAAGAGATTACGTACTGCGCTGTATTCTATATTCATAGACTTGGCGAACATGGTCAACAATAATCCTACCAGAATATATTTGGATCAGAGAAGTTAACTTAAGTAGACTGTTCCCAAATACAATTATAATAGAATTACTTCAAAAAAGTAAAAAAAATAAATGAAGCCAAACTGTAAAGGATTAAAAGGTCGCACAGATATATACAGAGAAGCACATAAAGACACTTGTTCTTAAGGAAAGAAACACTTATGCTGTTGAGCATACGCACACATGAGCAATGATGAAATTTCTTAAGCTGTACCCATAATGGCTTTCAACGTTCGATTTAAAAAATACTTATATGAGGGAAAATAATAATATAATGAATTTAATAGAATGGCCGTTGATCTTTGTTGTCTTCTTTTGTAGGAATATTACAAAAACTTTGGTTAGCTTAGATAGGATAATGTAATGAAATATCAATATCGAATATAAGACTTACACGACAAAATTCACAAAAACTTAACGAATAGACATAGGCCCGAATTAGACTTGAATTAAATATATGTCCGGTTTACACTTAATCAAAAGGTAGATATGGGCCCAGTTTACACTTGATATAAAAGGCAGACATGCGGCCGGTTTACACTTGTGTCAGAACGTAAACATAGGCCCAGTTTACACTTGATCAAAAGGTACATATGGGCTCAGTTTACACTGGAATCAGAACGTATATATAAGTCCGCTTTAAACTTTAGTCAAAGCCTATATTTAGGCCCGTATTACACTTGAGTCGGAACGTAGTCATGGGACTGCTTTACACTTGGATCAAAATGTAGATATGGGCCAGGTTTACAGGAGGCAGAACGTAGATATACGTTCGTTTTAAACTTGAGTCAAGGCCCGGTTTACACGAGTAAAAACGTAGAAATAGGTACGGTTTACACTTGATTTCAAAGATAGATATGATCTGGTTTAGACTTGAGTTAAAATGTAGACGTCAGTCTAGATTACAGTTGAATGAAAACTGAGACATAGGCCCGATTTACACTTGATTTCAAAGATAGATATGATCTGATTTAGACTTGAGTTAAAATGTAGACGTCGGTCTAGATTACAGTTGAGTGAAAACTTAGACATAGGCCCGATTTACACTTGATTTCAAAGATAGATATGATTCGATTTAGACTTGAGTTAAAATGTAGACATCGGTCTAGATTACAGTTGAGTGAAAACTTAGACATAGGCTAGGTTAACACTTGATTCATAAGGTAGAAATAGGCTCGTATTATACTTGAATTACAACGTAGATTTAGACCTCGTTTACAATTGACTCACAACGTACACATAGGCCCGGTGTTAAAATGTAGATATAAGTTCGGTCTTCCCTTAAATTAAAATATAGAGATATGCTTGGTTTAGCATTTGAGGGAAATAGGACTCATTGCTTTTGTTCGATCATTCAAAGCAAGGTAGACCTAAGTCAAAAAGGGAGACAAATCCTGCTTGCAATTGAATCCAAAAGTAGGCACATGTTGGACTGATACCCAACTCGGTAAATACCCACGCGGGAGATCACCGTTTTGGTGAGATGTACGTATTTGAAAAGGATACTGTAGGCAAATTCTATATCTGAGATGAGGTATTATGTACACTATTGAACCCTTTATTTTGCTCACTGAATAAAGGGTTCAGTTCGACATTCCAACTACCTGAAGAAGGCTGGAGCGTACAACGGCCGAAACGTTGTAATAAATATGGCGACAAAGATGAGAACAATAGCCCGAATAATGTAAATTCTATAACTTTTTTTATAGAGAATGGGTCTTTTTATCGTGTTTTCTCTTTCTTCGAAATGATGAATGGAGAGAGGACGTGAAACTTGAACAAAAAAATTGAGGGCTTTTTTTTGTTCTTCAGTGAAACAAGGAACTCATTTTGACTGACCAGTTCGGTCTGGAAATAAAAGCGGGAAAATGAAATTATTTCTGCTGATTCCATTTATTCTGCCACTGTTTCGCACACTGTAATTAAACGGTCGCTTCTAATTAAGCGTCGTACATTTTAAAGCAATGTAATTGTGACTTATATTTAAATAGGTTTGTTCAAATTGCGCACATTGCTTTACATTAAGCACGCGTAAAATTTGCTTCTTCATTTGAAGAAACTGTCACGATATTTTCTGTTCAAATATGGTCAAGCAATATATTTGAATATATTAAACACCTTCTATTTGCTAACCTGCATTTTTTAGGGTTTATTTAAAAGACACGTCGAGCAAATACCAGCCAAACAAATACGATGCTAACAGGAAAAGCGAGCTAAAGACGACAGGGATCAAGGTTTTTTTTTTAAAAAAGATGGTTGAAGAAGAAATTGGTATAGCTTCATAGATCTCTTTGCTCTTTAAGTGGAAATACAAACACACGGTCATCTGATCAAACACTTGTGCGAACGCAGTTTCTTGGGATTCGCCAATCATGTTTTTGGAAGTAATCCTTCTCTGTTAGTGAGAGGAGCAAATTGATGTTTGAGAAAGGAAGCTGTCTGGGCATGCGCATAACTTAGACGGTTAACTTTCCGCCCGAAAGAGTTATCTTTGCCTTGCGTCGCGGGAGATAAACACCTGAAGAATCCAGCTAACAGTAACCAATTAATGAAAGACAAACCATTACCCACCTATCCATGCATAACACAACAGAAGGAGACTTTGAAAAACAAAAGGATGTTTGATGCGGTTCATGGTGGCAAAGCCATCACTTTATTATTCATACGAAAGACGCGTGTCTTCTTTATTGTTTCGGACACATGCATATATACAAATGTAAAAACATTCTCGTTCTTTTTTCTTCTTGCTTTTATACGTACCTACCTACATGTCCGTCGATACTATTAATTCTATCCAAATCGAGCCTTATGGCTAAGACTGTTGCACACTACACTTTATTACTTATATTAGGTTAATCTATGAAGTTAAACATATGTTATCTGGAATATTTTTTGTTTTTAAGCATTTCACCCCAAGCAAGGCGGGAAGCCACTAGGACGCAAGGGTTTACAGAAAATAGCAAGATCAGATAGGAGTGATAGAAGAAAGGATGAGGGTAGTAGATAGATTAAGGCAACTGGAGATGTCGATTGACATTACACTTGAATAGCTGGAGATTATAGCTCACAGGGAAACAGGAGAAGGGAAGAGAGTTCCACAGGCGAGAGGTGCGAGGCATGAAGCTATTAGAGTAGAAGAGACGGCTACATTTAGGAGTTTCGACAGTGAAGGAGTGAGAGCGGGATGCCAGCCTCGTAGGGCGCTAGAATTCATGACGTCTGGGAACCAGCGAATGCAGCTCCTCGGAGCAATTTCCATGAAAGTATGTGTAGAACAGACAGAGGGAGGCGACGGCGCGTCTGTGAGAAAGTGACTGTAGACGAGACGCCAGGGCAGGGCCAACCATATTGCATATCCGCTTCTGGAGCCTATCAAGAACCCCGAGGCAAACAGAAGGGGCGCCAGACCATATATGGCAGCAATACTCCATGCAAGGGAGAATTGTAGATTTGTATATGTGGAGGATCGACTCAGGGAGAAAAACTTCCCTAGCGCGGCTCAGGGGCCAACTTTCCTCGCAGTGGACGAGGCAATTGACTCGATGTATTTATTCCATCTCAGGTCAGCAGTCAACGTGAGACCGAGAAGCCGCAGAGAGTTGCTCTCGAAGTTGAGCGTCAGACATTCTAATGGAGGAAGGGAAGGCTCTCTGTGGTGATTAATAGAGAGCAGTTTTGTCTTCGAAGCGTTGAAGTTGACCAGCCAATTCATGCCCCAGTTCACAATCGATTGGAGGTCCTTATATATACTTACTTTAATTCAATTTAATTCAAATAATTATATTGAAGTTTTCGGCTCTTGTTTTGAAACATGAGAACACTTATGTAGCGTGTTGGAATCATATTTTTAAATAAATAATTATATATATATGTGTGTGCGTGTGTATGTATATTTAGGCAGCAGTTTTTTTTTTTTTTTTCATTAATGCATGCTTTTTTTTAAATAATATAGACAAGTTTTATCTATTTATTTTAATAAGTTCCTTTCATATTGTCTGATAAGCTTAATAACATTATCATTGAAAGTCGAAATGAAATCACCATAATGATACATGTTTAAATCTAATCTAAGCTTTCAGTTTACATAAGCCATTAGTAATTGTAATCTTTGATAATGGCTTATGTAAGCCAAAAGTTTAGATTGGATTTAAATATGTAACAGTATGATGATTTCCTTTCGTCTTTCAATGATAATATTATTAAGCTTATCAGACAATATGAAAGGAACTTAGAATAAGTAGACAAAACTTGTCTATATTATTTAATGAAGTATTTATTAACATTTCCCTGACGGTCCGCTTAGGTGAAACCTGGGTAGGTTTGTCTGGCTCACTAGGTTTATCTAGGTCTGCTCTACGGTTGTAGTGAGGTCTTTTAGTTAGTTGTTTACTCGTGTCAGGTTTTTTTCTTTGGGATTTAAACCTTTATGTATGCGATTTTTTTCGACAGACTTACATGTTTCTAGCTCTTTCTTTTTTTAAAACCTTTTTTTCCTCGAGATTGGTTTGATTATTGGCAAATCAAAAATTCGAGGGTTTTTCGAAACGAGTATAGTTACCTATATATATATATATATATATATATATATATATCCTATTACTCACCAGAGAGAACCATTCCTGCCTCCCCTTAGAATGTCTTACGCTCAAATCCACAAGAGCTCCTCTTCGTCTGCTGACCTGAGATGGAACGAATACATTGAGTCAATAGCTTCGTCCACCGCAAGGAAAGTCGGCTTCCTGTGCCACGCCAGGAAATTTTTCTCCCCGGAATCGATCCTCCAGATCTACAAATCAACAATTCGCCCTTGCATGGAGTATTGCTGGAGCCTCTTCTGCGTGTGTCAAGGGCCTTAATAAAATCCAAAGACGGATATGCAATGTAATTTGCTCTGATCTGGCATCTCATCTGAAGCCGCTCTCTCACAAACGTGCCGTTGCCTCCCTCTGTCTTTTTTACAAATACTTTCGCGGTAACTGCTCCGATGAGCTGCTTTCGCTGGTTCCCAGACTTCATGAATTTAAGCGTTCTACTAGGCTGGCATCTCGCTCTCAAACTTTCACTGTTGAAACTGTTAAATGTAGCCGTCTCTTCTACTCCAATAGCTTCATGTCTCGCACCTCTCGCCTGTGGAACTCTCTCCCCATTTCTTGTTTTTCTGATAGCAATAATCTCCAACTATTCAAATGTAATTCTAACATTCTCTTCATCCTATCCTCTATTTCCCCTCTTTGCTCTCGCTCCAACTCTCTGTAATCCCTTGCGTGCTAGTGGCTTCCTGCCTTTCCTGGGGTTGAATGCTTAAAAAAAATTAGATAGGTTGGTAAATAAAACAAGGGCCAACGAAAGTGTACCAATGTGATCAGTACGAAAAATATTTATTAAATATTAATTATTAACCGCAAGACAAAAATGAAGCACGGAGATTAAGGTTTTAAGTCCGGAATTTTCGGGCACGTCTATTTCCTTCATCAGCAGTGCGAGAATTAAAGAGAGGAACGGGAAAGACTCACCGACTGTTGACCTTGTGGCTGGTGTGACTGATTGTGTAGATGGTATTATTAGTAAAAATCAGATCTGTGTTTGATTTCTCGATGTGCGGAAGGTCTTGTCAAAAAATTCTAATGATATATATATATATATATATATATATATATATATATATATATTAATCATTTCACCCATGCAAGGCAATAAAACTACTAAGACACAAAGATTATTGATTGTTAGAAAGTATGAGAGAAAAAGAAATGTACTATTAATCAGAGATAATAAAACAATAATAATTAAGAAGGCAGAAGGTAACGATTGACATTACATTTAAATTTTGAAATATCAAAGTTGAGAATTTCTCAAGCGAAAATTTGCGATAAAAAAAACTGTTGGCACAGAACTTACGGTGCATCTAACCATTTCGACTGTAAAATATTCCCGCCAATCTAATACATATTATTTTACAAAAACTTATTACTAGAATTAAAACCTATTTTTAAACTTTCATAGTGTTTTGACCACAGATTGGGGGTTAACTATTTGACCATAGCTGGGATCCTAACAGGTGCTACCACTCCGTGTCAGGGTGGACCTGCGAACACCAGCAATTAAAAGGTGGTTCCACGCCCCTCAAAACCTCCTGATCTATCTATCTATCTTTATATATATATGTAGTTTACCGTCATACCCAGGACGCGGACGTAGTTTATCGTCTTACCCAGGACGCGGATGTAGTTTATCGTCATATCCAGGACGCGGGCGTAGTTTATCGTTTTACCCAGGACGCGGATGTAGTTTATCGTCATATCCAGGACGCGGATGTAGTTTATCGTCATACCCAGGATGGTAACACATTGCGGTGGATATGTCGTAAAACAAACCAAACCAAACCAGTCCCTCTCTCATTATAACTTGCTGCTGGACGTAGTTTATCGACTTACCCAGAACGTGGATGTAGTTTATCGTCATACCCAGGACGCGGATGTAGTTTATCGTCATACCCAGGACGCAGATGTAGTTTATCGTCATACCCAGGGCGCGGATGTAGTCTATCGTCTTACCCAGGACGGTAACCTACTGCGGTGGATATGTCGTAAAAAAAACAAACCAGTCCCTCTCTCATTATAACTTGCTGTTGGACGTAGTTTATCGTCTTATCCAGGACGTGGATGTAGTTTACCGTCTTCCCCAGGACGCGGATGTAGTTTATCGTCTTACCCAGGACGCGGATGTAGTTTATCGTCTTACCCAGGAGGTGGATGCAGTTTACCGTCTTACTCAGGACGTGGATGTAGTTTACCGTCTTACCCAGGACGCGGATGTAGTCTATCGTCATACCCAGGACGGTAACCCATTGCGGTGGATATGTCGTAAAACAAACCAAACCAAACCAATCCAGACCCTCTCTCATTATAACTTATGTATCAGCTTCCTAGTTTCTTCAAAACGTTCTCGTTGCTCTCATATTTTATCCGTGATATTGTCAGCATTCGTCGGTAGAACTGTCTCTCCGTCGCTCCTTCTTCCGCAAAGATTTGTTCAACATGTTCATACAGAAGAATAGATATGGCATAGCGTTTTGTCATCCCTTCTTAGCATCTGATAGGGTCCTAGCTATGCGCAAATAGTGAACCCATAAACGACAACAAAACACTATGTAAGTATGAACGTACATTTTTATACTATAAATACCAGCCAGACATTTTTATAAAAAATGGACTAACAATACTTATTTATAGTAAAATGATCAACAATGAATATTTATAGTAAAAAACTATTTATAACATAAGTAACAACAATATATCTTATTTGTATTTGGATTAATTTGGATTAAATTGCGTTTAAAATATTTAGATTTCGGCATTAAATAACCCATAAAATTTATATACACGTTATATTCACTTACACTCAAAGGTATGAATCCATTTGTTCTCTCTCCCACCTATGGGTTAATTAGTAGGACCTGTATCAGTAAGCAAGACAGACAATGAATTCAATGTATCCACAAAAATAAAATGTGGAATAAAATAAGGATTGCTTTTTAGCCTATACAACTAGACGATATAAGAGAACAAAAAGACTTACGAAGGCTTCATTTTAGCGTATCATATGGAAGACAAAACCATAACAACATAAGTTACGCTGCGTTTTTTATATAATTTCTCATGTTTCAGGATATAAATTATATAAAAATTGTCTGAATGTTTCCAAGCGCTTACGGCTATACTTTTAACCATTATTAAGGGTGAATTTTACTTTACTTTTAACTTAATAAAGTGAAGCGACTCTATCGAATCAATTGCTACGACTACTGTAAGGAAAGTTGATTCACTGTGCCGTGCCAGAAAATGTTTCTTGCCAAAATCCATCTTACACATTTACAAATCTGTCATTCATCCGTCGATTGAATACTGTTGTGATAACTGGTCTGGTTCTCCTGATGTTCATCCCGAGATTCTTGACAAAAATCCCCAAAATGGGTGTATAATCTAATCAACGTTGACCTGGCATTTCAACTTTAGACACTTTCTCATCGACGTGATATGGCTTCTCACTGTCTTTTCTACTAATATTTTTATAGTAACTATTTTAATGATATTTTTCCCCTGGTGCTTCGACTGCATCAATTTCAGCGTGCTACTTGATTGGCAACTATGTCTTACTGTTTTACTGCTGAATTAACGGCATGCAACAAACATACTCACTTTCTTTTCTCGCACATCCCACCTGTAGAAATACCTTCCTCATTACTATCTTCAAACATTTAAACGCAACATCAGTCGCCATTTTATGTCTTCTTCAACCCTATTCTATTTTTCATTTCCTCAACCATCTCCATCCGTTATGACCATTTCGACTGTAACCATCTACCTTCAGTAGCTCTTATAATAGTTGGAATTTATTAAAGAATATACAATCCTGTAACTGGTATGTAAAGATCTTTCACATGTAACATTTTTTCAGTTAAGCCTCATTTCAGATGATCTATTGTTTCGCTTCATCAAAACAATTTTCACGTTCTGGGTAAGACGTTAAACTACATCCGCGTCCTGGGTAAGACGCTAAACTACATCCGCCTCCTGGGTAAGACGATAAACTATGTCCAGCAGCAAGGCCTCTGATCAGGAGGTTTTAAGGAGCGTGGAACCACCTCTTAATTGCTGATGTCCCTAGGTCCACCCTGACCCGGGGTGGTAGCACCTGTTAGGGTCCCAGCTATGGGCAAATAGTTAACTATTGTCAGCAATACTTTTTGAAAAAAAATTATTACTAGCAATACAATTTTGAAGGAAACATATTGCCAGAAACAGATTTTTGACAAAACAAAATATTACCAGCAATAAAAAAAATTGTCAGCATTAAATAACCCAGTGAGGTTGATATGCTGTAAAACAAAATAAACCAAACCAATCTAAAGAATACATATTCTATTCATATGAATCTATCCTAAAAATGTTGTCGATATGAAATAACCCGTTGAAGTTGATATGCCGTAAAACAAATGGACCAAACCAAACAAAAGCAGTTTTAATATGACGAAAAAATGAAAAATAAAATCATCGGAAGTATTTCTCGATTCAAAAGCGCAATCAATCTTTTAGGATGTCATGTAAAATTTATCAGAAGGTTAGCGAAATGCCTTTGAAAGCTTGGTTGAAACTGATATGAATAAAAGCTCATCTTAAAAACAATGTCAGCCGCCCCTGCAACATCTTAATAAATAAAGTCAAATATTAATGCAGAAGAAAGACTTTCACTTTCGCATCGCTATCGTCTCTGTTCTGTCGGGCAGGGGTCGAGAATACTTGCCGTATTCCAGACACAAGTGTAAGACTACCCCACGTAAAAAAAGAAAAAAAAAAAAAAAAAAGAAGCTACCTTACGAGTGTATGCAAACTAACTTAAGTATTACGTTGTGTCATCAATACACATTTCATTTAACTCGCCAAAAAGGAAAAAAACAAAACAAAAAAAAAAAAAAAAAAAAAACAGTACAATTATATTTTATGCAATTATATATTCACCATTACTGGCAATAACTTGTTGCCACTTTTCAGTCGACTTTTTGATACATTTTTATTAAAATTACACATTATTTACATTATTCGGACTATTGTCCTCATCTTTGTTGCCATATTTATCACAACGTTTCGGCCTTTATACGCTCCGGCCTCCTTTAGGTGGTTAGAATGTCGAAGTGAACCCTTTATTTTGTTCACTGGTGTAGATTGTCCTAGTTCCACGTGTCATATCTAAGGGATGTCAGTTATCAGTTATCCCCTGTTAATTCCACTCTCCAGGTGCCTTAACCAGGTATTGAACTCAGAATTCTTTGGGTCCTGTCACTGGGTCTAACCAACCCTTTTTTATCCAGTGTGCTATATGCCTTAAGAACATCTGTGTATGAATATGACAACAAAATGAGGACAATAGTCCGAATAATGTAAATAGTGTACATAATACCTCATCTCAGAAATATAGACAGATACTAAAATTACACATGTTTTAGTGTAGAAATATTTTTTGACGAATTCTTCAATGTACTTTTCATTAGAGAACTTTTGCACATCAAGAGGCGGTTTGCAGCGATTAAAAAAAGGTAAAAATCAGTTGTTACATGGTCGGGTAAATATGGCGGTTGGGGTAGAACAAAAAAGAAACTGTATTCTAATGGTTTTCCTGTGTTATTCGTTCAGTATGCGGTCTTGCGTTGTTATTAACTAGAACAAGCATAGAGAACAACTTCATTTTATTGACGAATGTTACGCGCATTTAGACCAAACTAGTATGGCCAGGTTGCATCTGCTGGATGTATAAATGTGCATTTAGTGTTTCTTAACGTTTTATGAATAATATCCAGACGACCCCAGCAAACCCATAACATAAATATTTATACTTACTATTCCATTTCCTTTAACTTCTAAAATTGCAGTATGCGACCCAATTTTCATCACCTGTGATGATATACTTAGATTGGTTAGTTACGATGATACATTTGCAATTAAAATTTGTTCCCTCAAACGGAAATTACTTATGACTTAACTTAAGCCGGACCAATGCTTATCTAAAGACTCATGTAGGGACCCAACGGAATACTTACGTGTCGCAGATAAAAAAGTAAATTTCGACGGTAAATGAGTCGAAAAGGGTTAATGTGGCGTAAGAAAGCACCAACACAACGCGACATTTGCTTCTACCATGCTCTATGTCCTTAAGGACACATGGCACAGTGGATAAAGGCATTAGTTAGATCCATTGACAGGACCCAAAGAGTGTGAGTTCAATACCCGGTTAAAGCAGTGGAGGACTTTCAGAGGGAAATTAGCAGGAGATAACTGATAACTGACATCCATCAAACATGGCACGTGGAACTAGAACAGTCTATCCTAGTGAGCGAAATAAAGGGTTCAGTTCGAAATTCCAACCACCTGACGAAGGCCGGAGCGCACAACAGCCGAAACGTTGTGATAAATATGGCGACAAAGATGAGGACAATAGTCTGAATAATGTAAATAATATACCATGCTCTATATTCCCGATATTTAATACTTTTCCCTTAGTGCTTTTTTAGTTCATTACACCCCAAGCAAGGCAATAAAACAACTAAGACGCAAGGTATTAATAAGTGTGAATGAATATGAGAAAATGTTTTTAAAAATCGTTATTAAGGAGAGAGAACAATGAAGGAACTGGAATTAAGAAGATAACGATTGATATTGCATTTAAATTTTTGTTTAGCGGAAAGCAAGAGGCCGGAAGAGAGTTTCATAAACGAGAAGTGCGACAGAAGAATTTATTAACATAGAACTTGCGGTTACATCTAGCCATTTCAAGTGTAAAATGATGAGACCTTGTCACCAAAATGGCGCTTAAAGTCGTTAGATTGATGCACCAAAGAAGTAAGCTAACAAGAACAATTACCAAGAAAATATTTATAGAAAAGGCACAAGAAATCTACGTTCAGGCCGTGAGAAAGTGACTGAAGCCGAGATGCCAGGTCAGTACCGATACCATTGCAGATTCTTATTTGGATTTTAACATTGCAAATTCTTGTCTGGATTATAGCAATTTGCAAACAATATATTATATTATTATTCTAGATCTTGTTCAAATCTTTGTTATTAAAAATTTTCGTACGGGATATCAATTATAAACTGATTATCTGCTTTATACTGACCTTGTTATACGCTCTTGTATTCATTACTGCTGGATAACAGTATGACAATTACACGACCTGATCCATGAATTGAAATCACAATCGCTAGCTCATTGCAACCTTTGATTAACTATTGTCTGGAACCACTCCGTCTCCGCTCCAAACGACATAAATGATTTATTGATTAAAAAAAAATAAAATCCCGTCAGATGATTTCGATATTTCTACATGTCGCTCAATCTGTAAAGCCTTAGATCTCAGTGTAGTATTGAAATCAAATTTTTATCTTAAAAAAAAAAAAAAAATTTGAAATTTGCTTCGTAACGAAATAAGTTTCTCATTTTACTAGTTGCTGGAATTTCTTTAAAAAATGAAAAGCAAAGGACGCCCTCCTTCACGTATTTGAGCATGTTATTTTATTCTTACACGTTCAAGTCATGAAGGCGTCAGTCTACGAAGCAATTTTCTTCCTGTATTAACATCTGTGTTTTTCATTTTTGCAAAAAAAAATATTTCTTCTTCGTTTCTATTCTCTCGTCTGTTTCTTTCAAATCATATCGGACACAGAAAAAAGAAAGAAGGAAGTAGACAACCATACTTGACACACTCTGTACATAAAACACACACACGCATGTATATATATATATTTATATATATATATATATATATATATATATATATGTGTGTGTGTGTGTGAGTGTGTGAGTGTGTGTAATTGTTTTCAAGGTGTGAGCAGATGATTCTCAGCACAAGCCTTGCTAGCATTTTCATGGCTATTATTCGATTTTTTAGGCATTAAATTCACATCGTTTTCGTTCCATTTGATGCACCACTTGTCGAAATTAAGTCCTTTTTAGTTTACTCCTTTGTATTTTTCACATGCTTTTTTTCAGCCATCCGATGAAGACTATTTTCATGGAGCTTTCTCTTTTAAGTGGGAAAAGGATGTTTATATTAAAAAAAAAACGAAATAAATACCACAGAAATATGATAAAAGATAAAATGAAGTATTTTAATTTCAATTTGATTTTCTTGCCAACGCGCACACACACATACACAAACACACACACATATATATATATATGCATGTGTGCGTATATATATATACATATATATATACATATATATATACACATATATACACATATACATATATACTTATATATATACATATATATATACATATATATATACATATATATATATATATATATATATATATATATATACATATATAAAAATTTATATATATATATATGCATATATATATGCATATATATACATATATATATATATATATATATATATATATATATACATATATGACGTCATACATTATGAAATGGACAAGTCCGACAATTATTTTAAAGACATTTTATGTTTATAAATTCTTTTTATAGATACAGATATTTAAGCAAATGCTCTGTTTATAATAAATATTATTAAACATTTACCATGAAAATTTCATTCAGGCCGGTAAATGTTGTTTTAATACAGTTTATTATAAACAGAGCATTACTAAATATTTATATGTAAAAAAGAATGTATAAACATAAACATGTCTTAAAATATACATATATATATACATATATATATATATATGCATATATATATAGACATATATTTATATATACATAGATATACATACACACATACATACATACATACATACATACATACACACACACACACATATATATATATATATATATATATATATATATATATATATACATTGATTGATTGTTGATTTTAGTGGTGACCGTTTTTTGATTTTACCTAGGTCCTGATATCATCTCAAGGTTCTAGAGCCCTTGTATATCAGATCCCGTGCGCCTTCCCTCTGTAAAGAGAGGGAATGCTTACTGGGTCTAAATGTTATTGGACTCTAGTTTTCTTGAAATTCTTTTTTTCTCACTTCTATTCGTTATATTAATTTAATTTACACGCATATTATATTTTTTTATATCCCAGAAAAATAAACTAAAATAAACCGGTTGTTCCTTTTAACTTTTTTTTAAAAAATGCCATATAAATTTTGCTTATTCTTAGCTATCGTTAAATTTTGTACCATAAAAAACTTATATATATATATATATATATATATATATATATATATATGGGTCATACTGCCACCTCCTTGAGCAGACGCATCACTTGTCACTTATCTGAACGATGTGTCACAATGTACAAAAATCGATAAAGAAAATTCTCGTAGACAACAAATAATCCTTCATAGATTTCGTAACCGAAAAATTATCGCTGCGTGAGAAGCATCTGGCACCCATTATCAATCTCATCTTATTTAAAAACGGAAATAATGTTAGGAGTAGGTAGGCTTTCCTACTGCCCGGTCCACACTCCTCCCCCTTGTCTTGGACATGAGTAGAGGCTTACGCCTTGTTTCTTGTTTAGGAAGGGGTTTCCGGTACTCTCTCTCTCTCTCTCTCTCTCTGGCCTCTGTATCTCCAGTTGCGTTGATCTAGGCACTACTCTTCTCCTCATCCTTTCTTCTATCACTCCTATCTGACCTTGCTCCAAATTTTCTGTAACCCCTTGCGTCATAGGGGTGAAACGCTTAAAAAAAAAAAAAGAAAAGCTTTTAAAAAAAAGGCACTAACTCGAATATCAGTCATATTCTTCTAGCTAAACTCGGAATCAACGCTAATACTATAAAGACATCAAACAACTTCATCTTAAACCATGAAAGGAAATTAGCAACACTGAACAAAAATTCACTTGAGAATAGCTAAATTTGTGTCGAAAGCGCTTGTGACATAGACACTATGATTTTTACACTTCCTTACCCCTGGGGCAGGGAGTTCCACAAGCGAGCAGTGAGAGAAAAAAACTTTTAACATGGAACTTACGGTTACATCTAGCCAATTCAAGTGTCAATTTATGAGATCTCGCCGCCAGTCGAGTACTTTTCAATGTATTCCTGTCGTAGAACATTACTACATTTTTTTGCAGAAAAAAAAAAACAAACAAACAAACAAAAGAACCCAAAAAACAAAAAACAAAAAAGTATGAATATATATAAACAGATTTTTTTCAAAAATCAAGGACATTTGATAATGATCCAAATAATGCCAGCAATACAACGTAGAAGAGGTTACTGGAGTCGTTGCAAACACACACACACACACACACACGCGCGCGCGCGCGCACAAAAATACTCACAGACGCACACAACCATACACACAAATACAAAGACATACACAAACATACGCGCATAAACACACAGAAACACATACACACACAGAACACACACACACAAGCATACAGAAACACACAAAAATACTCACAGGTCACACACAAACACAGACACAAACACAAAGTCACCCAAATATACGAGCACAAACACACACCAACACAAGCGCAAACATACACGCACAAACACACAAAAATACTCAGGCATACACACACACAAACTCAAACACACACACAAACATACAGAAACACACACACAAACATACAGAAACCCACAAACACACACACAAGGCGAAGGGTTTAAGGCATTTGCATAGTCTAAGTTGATTCTTACGTAATTCCATGTACTAGGAAGAAAGAAATCATTCTTTATATAAAACTGCGGTCACAAAATATTTCTTCGATAAATACATCCTTTTTTACGTTTTAACTTATAAAAAAAAACATAAATAATAAAATTTAGGTCAATGAATATAATTTAGGTTAATGAATATAATTTAGGTCAATGAATATAATTTAAAGACTTCAAATAGTTTGGTGTGTGG
The DNA here is from genome assembly GCA_903632075.3 of Acanthosepion pharaonis. Lineage (NCBI taxonomy): Eukaryota > Metazoa > Mollusca > Cephalopoda > Sepiida > Sepiidae > Acanthosepion > Acanthosepion pharaonis. The sequence goes on along the minus strand of CAHIKZ030000618.1, from coordinate 40,611 downwards.
ATCAGTTATAACAAATTTAGTATAGGAGAAAAGAAAACTGAACATAGAATAGGCTGCGCTTGAGGATGTTTCTCCAACACGGCAAATTGCTATAAAACAAACATATTAACCTAAAATACGTGTCATATTCTTAAGTAGCCTCATCGGAGACTTTCATAAGGATTTCATGCATGCCGCCGAACCAGCTCAGAAATATTGAAAATGGCAGCTGTATTGAAGCACTTTCTCGGATTACCTGTTAACAATGGGACATGGTAGAGGAAGAAAAGATCTTTAAAAAACTAAAACTCTTATTTTAGTATAAAAAAGTAATGTCGATAAGTGTCTTTAAGACGAAAGCTCTTCGAATCAATTTAAAAATATATGCTAAAATTTTGAACACTCAAATCCTTGACTTAGGTTAAAAATATTTGGCGAGGTCGTTCTTTTTATGTTTAAACCTATGAGTTGGTACGAAATTATTTTGCACGAAAAAAATGAATTTAGTTTAAAATGCGAGTCATGTTAATGGTATAAACACCAGAGCCGTACATTTCATTTAAATTAAGCGCATTTTAAGCCATTTAATTTCCAAAATTTGTTTATATCGACGTACTTGTTTTTTAAAATGTTTAAAAATGAGGCGGTGTGAATTCTGACTGCAAGATATTTTTGTAAGAACCCCAAAACGGCTCTTGTAATATGAGATGATTTATTGTTACTTGGTTTACCGTGAAGGACGCAATCTGTGTGGAGGCTGAGAGAACGGAAACAATAATTAAAAATCTGAATGTTTATCAGAGAGTATTGATGTCAGGTGGAAAAGACAAGGTGTGTAAAAAGATGATTTAATCTTGACTTGAGAAGAAAAAGAGAAAGCTCACAGATGAGGTGCTTAACTGAAGAGATAACTAGGTTAGCTTCTCATCTTTTGAGATGAAGTCGACGCCAGTAGGTGCGAAAAGCGCATCAAATTATTTGCACGGAAATGAAAGATATTACACGTTTCCGACGTGGAAAAGTCATCACGGGCCGAACTTCTTTCTGTTTGCATGGATTCATATGTACACCTAAGTTTGAATACGTATCTGCATACATACAGGCGCGCGCGCGCGCACACACACACACACACACACGCACACACGCATACACACATAGATGTATATTTGCAACATAAAATTATATGTGTGTGTGTGTGTGGGTACCTTATATTCATTTATCTCGAACTGATTATTCTATGGAAATAATTAAAATCTATGCATCTATCTATCGTAATTTCTTCATATCTATCTATCGTAGTATGGGCACCTCGACGTGGTGTAATGGTTAGAAAGCTTGTCTTGCTAGATCAGTTACGACTGAGTAGTGAGTTCGATCCTCACTGGGTACCCCATACTTTCGGCCTTGCGCCACATCTAAGCTGGGCTTAGAAAATCACTATCTATCTATCGTAGTTTCTTCATATCTATCTATCTATCTATCTATCTACCTACCTACAGGGTACGATTGATAAATTGTTGTCTAAAGTGCGCAAAAATGCAATTAACGCTATCATCTCATTTTAACAGATATATTTACCAAAATTACACGAAAATACCCTGAAATACTAAAGAGTAAATTTATTCGATAAAATCGTCATTGGCTTCAACCACGCTCTCCAGACGACTTCGGAATCTCCTGCAACTCTTCTGAACGGTCTATTGTTTAAGTTGGTGAATGCTGCCCTACTCCTTGCCTTCAGTTTATCTTTAGTGTTGCAAGATTTGGTGGTCCCTCTCTCAATTGCGCCCCACACGTAATAATCAAGGGGGTTGCAATTTGGGGAGTTACGTGGCCAGGATGTAAGCGGTGATATAGTCGCAGTAATTGTCTGACAGATATGACTGTGTTCTCCTGCTCATGTGGCATGGTCCCTGAGTCCTGTTGCCAGACATCTTCCAGCAGCCACTCCCTTGTTCCAGGGCAGTACTACCTTCACAGGGCACTAGATGAGGGCCACACTGTTGACTCTGGATCCCTGTGGAAAGATGACTGGGGGCATAACGACGTCATCACTAGGGATCATTCCAAACACCATGATGATGACTGGATATATCCTCCAATTTGACACCCAGACACTCTGAAATATCTGTATTGGAACTTCCGGTGCGAATGCCAAACAGTACAGCATGATGTTTTCAAATCTCTGGCAGAGTGAATTGCGTCATGGTGTGCCTTTTTGTAAAGACGGTTCCCAACTGAGCCTACTGTGAAGTCGAAAAAATAAAAAACAACCAAGGCTCATGCATAAATTTAAGTAAATAAAATGGCGAAATTAACACACTGTAAATTCATATCTATCTATCTATGTATCTATCTATCTATCTATCTCATTTTGTTCATATCAAACCACTGTTCTGTGGAACCAGCTCCTAAGAGGATGTTTCCCCGATTAATACAATGTGAACCTATCAAGTCTTAACTGTTATCTCCTCCGTTTTCCACTAAACAGACGATTACCGTAATACTCGATCTCGAGTTTCTCCTCGGTCTGGTACAAGGTGAATCTCAGTGTAAAATATGTATCTATCTATCTATCTATCTATCTATCTATCTATCTATCTGTTGAGATGTTGTGAGTTTCCCGCGTGTCGGTGTATGAATCAAGACAAACACAGTTGTAGAGGAAAATACTGGTATATTCATAAAAGCAATTAACAATAGAGTGATTAGTAGAACGAAGGTTGGTTAGTACGAAACAATATCCAAAGTCTATAGTCAAACGGTATGTCTCGGGTAAGATTATCTGGACTGTTGACGCTCTGTGTCTCGCTCTCTCGTCCTCTCTCTAGAGCTGACTTATATAAGAGGGACCAGTCCATTTCTAGTTAGAAGGTGGGTACGCCCCAACACTATCCCAGTCTGTTTTTTTTTTATCTATCTATCTATCTATCTATCTATCTATCTATCTATCTATCTATCTATCTATCTATCTATCTATCTATCTATCTATCTCAGTCTGCTTATTTCCATCTATCTATCTATCTATCTATCTATCTATCTCAGTCTGCTTATTTCTATCTATCTATCTATCTATCTATCTATCTATCTATCTATCTATCTATCTATCTATCCCAGTCTGTTTATTTCTATCTATCTATCTATCTATCTATCTATCTATCTATCTATCTATCTATCTATCCCAGACTGTTTATATCTATCTATCTATCTATCTATCTATCTATCTATCTATCTATCTATCTATCTATCCCAGTCTGTTTATTTCCATCTATCTATGAAATAATTTCATACCCATAAACATGATATATATATATATATATATATTGTTTGACGTTTGCTATACAATTGGAGGATGATCTCTCAGAATCAGAAATAGAACGATTATAGTTAATGTGAACAGGAATCAACAGAGCGTGGTGACTATCAGTTTCAGTCTATCTGTCGCTTCCTAGCTATGCATGCTTGTATGTACGTATGTAATGTATACATTTATCTATCTGATAATTTCATACACATACATATATACGTAATTACATACTTTGTATTTCACCACCTTGGGATTATCCATACAGATTTCCAAGATTTTCGTTATAACATCATATATATATATATATATATATATATATATATATATATATATATATATATTTTTAAATTTGCTATAGTTATAGAAGGATCCTGCTCAATATTGGATATATCTATCACTGTCAGTTCATATCTATCTATCTATACGTCAGATAATATGACGGAAATAATTCAATCTATATTCTTTTAAAATGAGAGGTGGAAATACACAATACAATTCTCACCACATTTTGATACCAACATCTCTTGAGTATTTGAAAAAAAAAAAACTAAAAAAATAAGAAAATGCTATATGTAAATAAACGATAAGGAATGAAAAAAAAAAAAGTCAGTGAATAATGAAGTGAAGCTGCCGTCAACAATTTTGTATCAAAGTCGCCTCGGGCATTACGTGACTGACTTCACAATAATCTTTTTCACATTACGGTTTCCGTTTGGTTAATTCACTGTAAGGGTTTTATTGTTTTTGTTTTGTTGTTTTTTACTTTAAGTCTTTCTCACTTTTCGTTTTCTGGTCAATGAATGAAATGCTAATGACGCTGCTCCTATGAATTTGACGCTTTGTTAATTGAAGTGCTTGAAGAAGAATAAGGAAAATTTGAACAATTTAAAGAAGAATCTTAAGAAGAATTTTCAGAAGAATTTGAAGGATTTTAAGAAGAATTTGAAAAATAATTTGAAGAAGATGAAGAATTTGATGAAGAATATTGAGAAGTAGAGAGAGAATTTTAAGAAGAATTTTAACAATTTTAAGTAAAAGAAGAATTTGAAGAAAAATTTGAAAAAGACAAATTAGAAGAAGAAGAAAAAGAATTTGATGAAGAAAAGGGAGAAGGAGAAACTTGATTAAGCAATAAAAGGGATGCTGAAAGTAGACGTAAATATATTCTGGACCCAACAGATGTGGGTGACGTTAAAATATTCTTGGCCCGACCCACTTCCCTAAAATCGATCAAATAACAAAGTATCAGATATATTTTCAAGGTCAGCTTATTCGGACCTCGCATATACGATTATATTGTTTATTGATACGTAAACCGCGATTGGAGCAACGAAATTCATAGCCCCAACCTATATCTACATAAGCCTAAAGGGCTAAAATGCATAAAATATCGTCGAGAGAGAGAGAGAGAGAGAGAGACACACACACACACACACAGAGACAGAGAGTGGTAGATAGATAGATAGATAGATAGATAGAGAGAGAGAGAGAGAGAGAGAGAGAGAGAAAGAGAAGAAAGAAAGTTTGTACGTAAGAGAAAAACAAAGTCGATGAATGCAAAAGACAGTGAGGGTGAATGTCTATGTTGTGGAGGAAGAATATGTATGTGTGGTAAAAGAGAGATAAATAGAAAGAATTGAGAGGAGAGAAGATTTGGGAGGAGAAGTACGTTGGCGTAACTGTGGGGGTGAGCTTGCGTAGTGTTGTATAATAGAGGGAGCGCTTGTATCAGATAGAAGCAGAGGGAGCCCATAAAATTGCATGAGGGCGAAAGAGAAAGAGAGTGTATATGTGTTGGTGCATGAGAGAAAGAGAGAGTATGAGTATAAGAAATAGAGAAATAGAGAGATTGAGAGATCGAGAGAGAGAGAGAGAGAGAGAGAGAGAGAGAGAGAGAGGGGGATGCCGACACACACATACAGCTAAAGACATTTATGTCACGCATTATTTATTATTCTAACAACTGTTCTAAAAAAGGAAACACTATTAAGATAGCTGGATGCAAAGTAATTTACTAAGAATTAGGTTAGAGACTTTTATTCTACGATGCAAATGAATGACACAAACCACAGACTTACTTCGATAAAAAAATAAGTTAGAGTTGGGTTTTGATCATGCTTACCCGTCAGAAGAAAATATCACTCTGTAGACAAAGAACTATTGTTAAATGATATGTAGAACTTTTCTTTTTCAATTTTCTCTTGAATTCCAATATATATATATATATATATATATATATATATATATATATATATATATATATAAAAACAATAGGAAAACTAATAGTTGCCGACGCGCTTCGTCCAATGTGGATTTTTTCAAGGCAAAAACGAAATGAATTTATTAAACCAAGTAACTAATAATAACAAAACAAAATGTCCTTAGCAACTGGAAGAATCTAGAGAACTCTAAGCTTGAGCGTAGATTAATATATAGGTAATATTTAATGGCAGCCCAGGCTTTTTCCATATTTCATCTTTCTTAACAGAATTACTACTCTCCCAATCAAGCATACAGAACAGTATCAAGAAATCAAAAGAAAATGGTTGAATTCGTCAACACAACAATAAAAGCAATATCTCCACACGTGACAGGAAGTGACGTAATTTTCAGTTAACAGTATGAAAATAGCGTTCTTTAAATTCTTCCAGTTGCTAAGGACATTTTGTTTTGTTATTATTAGTTACTTTGTTTAATAAATTCATTTTCGTTTTTGCCTTGAAAAAGTCCAGATTGGACGAAACGGCTACTATGACAGTTTTCCTATTCTCTTTTTTTGGCATTTATAAATATTGTCTTTTTTTTACAGGTTAACTGAGAAATTTTTCATTCATTCATATATATATATATATATATATATATATATATATATATATATATATATATATATATATATATATTCAGTTGTATTGGTATGTGTTTGTGACCCTGGGTTTCACGCATTTGCGATCATCAAACTCTGGTTTGACTGATGATCGCAAAAAAACGTGAAACCCAGGGTCACAATCTCATATCCATACAACTGGATATTTTAGCTATATCATTGATATTGAGCCCTTTCCAATAAGTACTGTGCATATAAAATAATATATAAAGAAAATATATGTAACGGATACTCCAATAACTTGGACCAATTTTAAATGTGAATTAAGTTTATGCCTTTAATAATTTTTTTCAGGCTTGGCCGACATTTTGAGCGATATTATTTTTCACATTTTATATAATCCGTCTTAATGAAAAACCCTTTATTATATATATATATATATATATATATATATATATATATATATATATATATATATATGTATTTAGGCAGCAGTCCCTCTTTTATACATGTTTCGTTAAAGTCGACTGACAAGGTACTGCGATGAAGCTTTTCATTTAATTTTCCTTGCGCCTTGATAGAGTCTTTCAGCATAAATTGTTAAGACATGAGCAGTTGACCTAGAGAAGCGAAATCCATGTTGTTTATCTGAAAGAATATTCTGCGATGTGAGATGCTTAATTCAGAATTAATTAAAACCCTTAGTATTTTGCCAAACAGAGGTAGAAATCTCATAGGCCGATATAAGGATCAGATGAGTTCTTAAAGACTGGAACTACAGAAGAGAGTTTCCAACAAGTTGGAAAGCAAGAAGTAGTAAATAATTTATTGCAGAGTTTAGAGAGAAGATATTCCAGGTCAGGAGTACATTTCTTAAGGAATATTGCAGGGGTACCATTAAGTCCACGTGTTTTCTGAGCATCCAGAAATGATATCAAAAGTCATGGACCGAGTTATATGCATATCACTGAATAGAGACTTAGTTCTAAGTGGAAAAATCAGGCAAAGGTACTCTAGATTTAAAGAGGATTTATTAGTAAAACATTCTGTTTTAACAGCAGAAAATGTTGACACCTCAAATTGAGTGAAGAAGGGAGAGATATAGACTTATTCATATTTAACACACAATTATAGAGCTGCCAGTAGTCAGGTGAACCAATTTTGTTAGAGGCCATACTATGCCTCATTCTATCAGCAAACGAAGACTTAGCTTCTTTAAGAACACGTTTACAATTGTTTCGAGCAGTCACAATCAGGCGTCTGTTGTGATCAGAATTATTACGCTGGGACATCCGGAAAAGTCTTTGTGTGTGTATGATTACCACAAAGAAGTTGGCGGGCATTTCTTATCCTTGAAAATGTATATCTCTACATAGTTTTACTAGGTTTCTGTACGTGGGCACATTATAATGTTTTTTTCTTTTTTTCCATCATTGATAGTTCTCTAACCTTGAAATGAATGAAACGCCTTGCATCTCGTGAAAAATAAGCCAACCACTTGTGACAATTGAGATTTCGGCGGAGAGTAAACAGATCAGATAACAGGCGTAATATTCGAAGCTCCCAAATTTCACCGGTGGAATGTCTTACAAATTAATTAGAAAGACATTGATCTCTGGTGAAAAATTTATCTTGTTCGCTGAAATTCTATCTTTATAGGATTATCGAAAATGTTCTAGAGGACACCAATCAGATAGAGCAACGGTTGGGTTGAGTTGGGTTGGTTAATTCAACTACATATCAACACTTGGTGCATTATTTAATGTTGAATAAAAATATTATAGGTGATAGATCCCAAAGACTTTAAAGAGAAGTCGACATATGTTCGCTTAACACTAGAATGAAAACGTAGATATAAAATCAGTTTAAACTGGAGTAAAAAATGTTAGACACTGTTCCGTTTTAGAGGAAAAATGACAGACAGGCCCGGTTGAAACTAGAGTAAATAAAATGCCGATATAGCTATGGTTTAAACCACAACATGGATAGAGTCTCGTATTC
>CAHIKZ030000618.1:0-30000 GCA_903632075.3 Acanthosepion pharaonis | reverse complement strand
TTGCCTTAAGTTCTTAGTAAGAAATGGACAAAGTCCGACAATTTATTTATTAAAGACATTTTTATATTTAACGTTCTTTTTTATAGATACAAGTATTTAAGTAAATGCTCTGTTTATAATAAACAGTATTAAATAACATTTACCGGCCTGAGTGTCCGAGAAATTTTCATAGAAAATATTCGTCCTTTTATAGGATTTGAACCTGCATCCTATACGGAACAGTTATTTACGCTGAAAATCAGAAGTATCAATGCGATTATTGGCGACATCCATCGCTAGAAAACATAATATATGCATTAAAATCCTGTTCATCCATAGTGCGAGTTTTGATCCTTGAAGAAAAACTTGTTGTCTGTAGTTTTTCAGTTTATTTGATGTTAAAATGCTAGTACTTACGGATAGTCTTCTATCCATCATCAGGCATGTGTTTTTTTTTGTTTTTTTTTTTCTTATAAAATCAAAAACTTGAGACGATATACCTGTATGTCGACCGAAAGATGTTTTTTAAATATCTGCTATTATTGACGGTTGTAAGATATCGGAACGTGCAAAGACGCAACGCTAAGTTTTTCAGAATTTTTTAAGTGAGAATTTTATTTAAATATTTCTTGTGATGTGTTAAATCCACGTATTCTATTTTTACAAGTGTATTCAGTTTTTATGTCATGAACTAAGTATATAGTTCAATAATATAGTGTAATGTCATAGTAGTAATTTTTTTATAGGAATTTTTATATATATATATATGTATATATGTATGTATGCATATATATATATGTATGTATATATATATATATATATATATATATATATATGTGTGTGTGTGTGTGTGTGTGTATAAAAACACCCACATCAAGTCTCCACAGACAAAACAACTATTTTAAGCATCACTTTCTTTTTGAAGTATTGTTATTTTATGTTATTTGAAAGCTTAGACATACAATTAAGTTTTGCCATTTTGTAAATCTACAACACTTACACTTGCGAAAAAAATTTTGAATTTTTTTTAGAAAAAACGATTAATAAATTTAATAGACATAAAATGCCTATTGTTTTTAAATAAAACATGTTTTCAAGAACAATTGCTCCCTACATATACAGAATATTACATTTGCTGTTATCTCTCGACGAGTGGGTCGAACAAATACACAACGGCTCGCCTACGCAAATCAGAAGTAGAGGTGCTGAATATACTATTAATTCCCTAATGCTTGCATTAATCCTATAATGAATATAAGATTATATATATATATATATATATAATTATTTATTTAAATATATGATTCCATCGCTGTATAAGAGTTCCCATGTTTCAAAACAAGAGCCGAAAACTTCAATATAATTATTTGAATTACATTGAATTAAAGTACCAAGCTCTGTTCCATCTTCAAGCAAATTTTTTTTTCTTTTAATAACTAATTCCTGAAATTACGCGTTTTATAAACATATTCATTATTAAAATTGAAATTACTATGGTAACGGCTAGAGCAATTATTTTAAAAAAATGGGGCGTAAGGATTAATAATTTGTATCAATATCTCAGTTACATTCAATGAGGTCAAGTCAAGGTAAGGTTGGGGTGTCTAAATTTAAAGCAGAAGATGACATCGTCTAGTCTGGTTATGTGTCTATGGATATATATATATATATATATATATATATATATATATACACACACACACACACACACACATATATATATATATATATATATATATATATTCATTATAGGACTAATGCAAACATTAATTTACTTTTGCTTTGCTTAGTGTATTGAGCACTCTTTTTTTTTAACTTATTATATTACTATGTTTTTTTTCCTTTGTAACAAAATTAAGGCACTGGACGATATCTTTGACTCTGTTCAGAAGTTTCAGGTGATTTCTTTTTTTTTCATTTTTCTCGGATGTCAATTTATTTGAAAATTGTGTTATCCTGGTTTTTCTCCCACCAAGTTTAAGTAGATTTACGTACATACATGCATATATATATATAATATATATATATATATATATATATATATATATATATATATGCATGTACATATATATACAAGTATATAATTGGTGTATACGGAATGAATTCCAATAACCAACAATCACTATTCTTAAAAGAGTGCTCAATACAAAGTAGAGCAGATATAATTATTATTTATAAAAAAAAAAATTATAACATAAATATGTTATAAAATCACTACAAAAATAGCCATTTTGTTTCAACACCCTCGGTGTCTTATCAAGATAGATAGATATGAAAAGTCCAATACAAATAGATATGAAAGACCGATACAGATAAATAGATATGAAAAGTCCAAGACAGATAGATATGAAAAAACCGAGACAGATTGATAGATATGAAAAGACCAAGATAGATAGATCGATAGATAAGTATGAAAAAACCTTGATAAATAGCTATGAAAAGACGAAGATAGATAAATAAGAATGATATAAAAAGACTTAGATAGATAAGATATATATGAAAAGACCAAGAGAGATAGATAATATAGATATAAAAGACCTAGATAGATAGATAAATAGATACATAGATAGATAAGTATGAACAGACATAGATAGATAGATAGATAGATAGATAGATAGATAGATAGATAACGGATATGAAACGACCAAGATAGATATGAAAAAACCGATATAGATTAAATAGATCAGATCGATATGAAAAGACCAAGATGAATAAATAGATAAAATAAATATGAAAAGACCAAGATAGATAGATAGATAGATAGATAGATAAAATGTATTAAATGCCTGATAGATAGATAGATAGATAGATAGATAGATAGATAGATAGATAGATAGATAGATAGATAGATAGATGGGCAGGCAGTCAGTCAGGCAGGCACGTGATTGAGTGGTTAGAACATTCCCTTTCAGATCATGAGACCTAGGTTGATACTCTTGATGTTATAGACCTTGATGTTTATTACTGTTGATGTTATAGCCCTGGGGGGTGTTCTCAGAGTGCGGCCCCTCTAAACCATTGGCTGAGGCAAGCGTTATTGACGAAATTGAGCAGACAGGATAATTTGGAGTCAAGAGTCATCGTGACTGTGTGTTTTAGCGTACTGGCCTGGTTTAAACTAATGATTGGGTCAGGTAATGCACTCTACGCCAGAAACGGTAACTAAGGTTCGATCAGTATACTTACAGTATAAACCACTGTTGGGCTCTGGGGGTGTTGAGCAAGTACAAATGTGCTTGAGAACATCGGTGGATTAGCTAGACAAAATTAATTAAAATACTAGAGTCATACCCGGATACGAGCGGCTAGCCAACACACACACACACACACACACACACACACACACACACACACACACACATACATATATATATATATATATATATATATATATATATATACTTTCATGGTAATTGTTCGGTTAAGATCGTCGCTATGGTGCCTAGATTCTTTGAATTTAAGTACCTGACTGGCGTCAATGTCTAATCAATTTACAGTTAAGCTCACTAGATGTAACCGTAAATTCTATGCTAACGATTTCTTTTTTCGCACTTCTCGCCTGTGGAAATCCCTTCTAGTTCCATGCTTTCCATCCCATTTTAATCTGCAAAAATTTAAATGTAATGTCAGTCGCTATCTACTGTCTTCTTTATTACTATTCTTTTTTCTTGCTCCTTAGCAATATTTCTATGTCTATATTTCTTCAAGGACACGTGGCACAGTGGATAAAGGCGTTGGTTAGATCCAGTGACAGACCCAAAGAAGGTGAGTTCAATTCCTGGTTAAGGCAGTGGAGAACTTTCAGAGGGAAAATTAGCAGGAGATAAGTGACATCCATCAAACATGGCACGTTGTGACAAATATGGCGACAAAGATGAGGACAATTGTCCGACTAATGTAAATACAGCAATATTTCTGTTTCTAATTCTTCTACCTCCTGATACTCCTTGTGTCTCAATGGCTTTACCGCCCCCACTCCTTGGGGTGAAAAATATATATATATATATATATAGAGAGAGAGAGAGAGAGACATATACATTATTCGGATTATTGTCCTCATCTTTGTCGCCGTATTTATTACAACGTTTCGGCCGTTATACGCTCCGGCCTTCTTAGGTGGTTGGAATGTCGAACTGAACCCTTTATTTCGCTCACTGGGCTAGACTGTTCTAGTTCCACGTGCCATGTATAATGGATGTCAGCTATCAGTTATCTCCTGTTAATTCCCCTCTCCAAGCTCTCTACTGCCTTAACCCGGGTATTGAACTCACACTCTTTGGGTCCTGTCACTGGATCTAACTAACGCCTGAAGAAGGCCGGAGCATATAAAGGCCGAAACGTTGTAATAAATATGGGGACAAAGATGAGAACAATAGTTCGAATTATGTAAATAGTGTAAATAGTACTTCATCTCAGAAATATAGACACACATGCACACACACACATATATATATATGTCTGCTTGTAAGTTTTCCTGATTGATAAGGTTAAAGAAAGTAGTTGGCAGTTGTAATAGGATGCATAGAAAAGGAAGGTGAAATTTTCAAGACAAAATCAGACTGCAGATTAAACAGCTAAAGCCGATTAAGAAGTTGAAGCCGAAGATAATCTGTTGCGTAAGTTCAGCGTCAGAAATCTAATATCAATTCAGTTCCTTTTTCTTTCTCTCAGTCACTTCTTTCTTTTCGATCTTTCAGTACGCCAACCACTCTCTTTAAGTCTGTTCTCCTTTTCTTTCTGTCATTTGGTCTTTCTCTTTACCTTCTTCCTTAATTCAACCCCCTTCTTTAATTCATTGTTTTCTTCTTAACTTTTTGGCTTTCTATTCTTCAAAAGATCTTTTTAGATCTTTTTTTGTGCAAAAGTCAAAGTAAAGCGGAAGAACTTACCAAAAAATAGAGACAGTTGTTAAAATTAAAAAAAAAAGAAGGTGGTAAGACAATATGATTAAGTAATTGAAAGAAAGAAGGAATGAAGCGCGAAAACTGACTGTTACACAACATCACAATTTGAGCCAAGTTTAGCTCTTTTGCCCGGGAAATACGCTTACCTATTTGATATGTTGCACGGTTTTGATCTATTTTACTCCAGGTCGTCCAGAAATCACTCAGACGTCATATTATATCTCTGATCCTTTCTAAATTAATGCAAAACAGTGAGGTATTCCCTCGAGGACGGATCCCAAGTCAAAAGGATCGTCAGAAGACGAAAGTATGTTTAAAATATAAAAAAAAACAGCAAAAAAAGACATAAATATTAATAAAAAGAGAAAGAAAAAAGAAAAGAAATGTTTTAGTTAAAGGGAACAGAGGAAACAAAAATAGAAAGAAATGAATAAAGAAAGGAAGAAAGAAAGGGAGGAAGAAAGAAAGGAAGAAAAACTTAAATTAAAAAAGACGATAAATAGAAAATGAAAACTGTAAAAGAAAGAGAGAAAGAAAACGGAAGAAAGAAAGAAATTTGCAGGTAAGAATAAAGAGGAAAAAACAAAACAGTGAAATAAAGAAAGATAAAAAAAGACAACGAAAGAAACGGAGTTAAAATTGAAAGCAAAACAGAAAAAGTAAAAAGAAGAAAAGAAAGGAAAAGCGGAAGGTTATAAAATAGGAAAAAAGATGAAGGAAAAGCGAGTGAAAGAAACCCAAATATTTTCAAATAAGGATAATATCAAAAGGAAAAAAAGAAAGAAAGACAGATGGAAAGAAAGAAAGATGGAAAGAAGGAAAGAAAGAAATGGGGAAAGAAAGAAAGAAAGAAATAGGTAAAGAAAGAACCAATGAAAGAAAAAAGAAAATAAGAAAGAAAGAAAATACGAAATGAGAGAAAGAAAGAGGGAAAGAAAGAAAGAGAGAAAAAAAGGATAAAAGAAAGAAAGAGAGAGAGAGAAAGGGGGAAAGAAAGAAAGGGGGAAAGAAAGAAAGAGAAAAAAAGGGGGATAGAATGAAAGAGAGAAAGGAAGAGGGAAATAATGAAAGTGAGAAAGAAAGGGGGATAGAATGAAAGAGAGAAAGAAAGAAAGAGGGAAAGAATGAAAGAGAGAAAGAAAGGGGGTAGAATGGAAGAGAGAAAGAAAGCGGTAAAATAAAGAAAAGAAAGAAAATAACAAAGAAAGAGAAAAAGGTGGAAAGAAAGAAAGAAGCCAAGAAAGAAAGAAAGAAAGAAAGAAAGAAAGAAAGTGGGAATAAAGTAAGTAAGAAACGAAAAAAATCGAAAATAATTTCCTATTTTTCACTAATTCCTGAAGTCTGTGTTCGAGTCGAAGCAAGAACTTGTAACTTGCATATTGATTTTCTAAACACACAGTGACTTTTTTTCACTAGCCTTATTTAGACATACTCAATTAACCTTGTCAAATATAAAAGGAAAAAGAAAAGCCAGAAATTTTAAAACAGAAAGGTCAAATTTCCAGACATCGTTTACCTCCGGTGTTTTGAGGTTAGCGACTCAAATCGCGAAATTAGATTTGCGTGTTCGAATTTCTGTTGGGTTCGTTACTTGCAAATACCATTTCGAAGGAGATTCAGTCATCGTTTAAATACGACGACTTCTGGAATATTGTTGACATTCATAAAAAAAATGCCAATGCACTATTCCATCGCAACAAACAATTCTTACAATGCAAACTATGATTCGGCTTTAAATAATCCAAAAAGGGTTGATAAGCCGTAAAAGAAGAAATCATTAATCATTTTCCTTTAGCCTGCATTATGCCATACTACGCTAAGATTATTAGGTTATTCCAAGACACCAAATAGAAGAAAAGAAAAAAGCAAAAAAAAAAAAAAAAAAAGGAGCGAGCAAAAACACAGCAGTCAAATCTTAAAGAAACAAAGAATTAAAACAGTAATTAGTATCATTAGTATGCAGGAGGAACGGTGTAGTAATGGATAGCGGCTCGGGTTGAGGAATCGGAGAGTTGAGTTCGAATTCAAGTCGAATCCATTACTTGCTAATACCCTGTGGAAAGATATGAACCCTTCTCCCAGCTGTGAGTAAATAGCCGGACAGTCCGGTTTCTATAGCCTTGGATGGCAACTGGCCTGACGCAGAAAGAAATGGCAACCTACTGCGGGAAAAAAAATCTGCCTCGTCAGTCATGTATCGAAAGATACATGATCGCCTCAGCGTGTATCACGCATGGCACATAACTGACTGAATAATACTATTGTGCCTCCTTTAATAAGGTACGGCAGAGTAATGGATTGTGGCTCGGATTGAAGAATCAGAGAGCCGAGTTCGAATTCTAGTCAAATCCATTACAGCCACTTATGTGCTAATACCCTTGGGAAAGGTATGAATTCTCTTCTCTCCCAGCACTGGGTAAATAGCAGAATAGTGCGGGTTCTATAGCCTTGGATTGCAACTGGTCTACAGCAGACATAAATAGCAACCTAATGCGGTAAAAAATTTGCCTCCTCAGTCAATTATCGAAGGATACATGATCGCCTAAACGTGTATCACTCATGGCACATAACAGACTGACAGTATGTTGGTGTCGAACATTGACGTAGTCAATAGAAATTCTGTTCGGGGGGGGGCTAATTTCTGATTTTTCTAAACGCTCTTTCAGCTTTCTAGGTGACATTCCAAGTGCACCCTTAACGATAAATTACGTCAACAGTCATATTCCATATCTTTAGATTCTTAACTAGATTCTGATCTGTTTGTTTTATATCTTTTAAGTTTCTTCAACAGCTTCTTTTCTCGTAGATTTCGCCTGTGGACCTCCCTACCAATTTTTGCTTCCCTGCTACCTACAACCTTCAATCATATTGTCGCCTGTACTCTTTCTGCGCATACTTGAGACATTCACTGCGTACATGAATAACTGCCTCATCGTCTTGTCCACACATCCTGCATTTGCTTTCTTCTTGTGATTTGTCTAGCTTGGCCTTTGATTGCACTGAAACTGATGGCCGGTTCCTGTTCTGTGAATATAAGTAACTTTATTTCTCGTTATAGGACATATTGTTAGTAATATTATTATGTTAATAGTAGTAATACTAGTAGTAATTCATTTTTGCTAATTTTGTTTTTATCATCCTCCTCTCATTATAATTATCATTGCTAGAAGTAACAATAGTTGTAATGAGTAATGTTTTTACTAATTTTGTTTCATCATCATTGTTAGAAATAGTATTTCATTTTGTTGTCTTTGATTTTTTCCTTATCATTAATGCTAGTAGTATTTGGGTTATTTTTGTTTTTTCTTACCATTATTATTGTTGTTGTTGTGCATTATATCATCCTTCTAGAGACTAATTTTAAGTTCTTCATTACCAATTCTCTTCAGGTGCCTATGAGTAGAGATGGCAGTGTAGGTGAGTTATTTATGCATATTTGGGACGTTTCGTTTAGATGGAGGGAGTTTTGCGGATGATATGTTCAGTTCCGCACAATCATTTGTAGCTGTGAGGTGTTGATTTGTCGAGGGGTTTTACTCACAGAATCTTCGCTGTCTTTCTTTATCACACCCAAATGTCCCTAACACAACAGTGATAATTGTAGTCTTAAGATGCCACAGTTTTCTTACTTCGAAATATGACTGCTAAGTCTGCTTTATTGTTAACTTCCACTCCGACGTGGCTAAGAATACAACATAGCTTGATGTCCGTTATGTTTTCAAGTAGTGCTGCTAAGTTTGCATAATAGTTTGATAATGAGTGGATTGTTAGATTTTTTCCTTCGAAGCCATTATGACGAATAGTGAATCCGAACGAATTAAGAATGTTTTTTGTTTGCTCTGTGTGAGGATGTTCAGATCTCTCTCTACCGCGTAAGCCACCACACTGAAAATAGAGCTTTCCCTTGAGAGGCGCTTTTTGATAATATTTTGGCTCACTGCTGCACATCCTATCTTGTCCTCACACATTAACCTCCGTCTCTATAGATGGGTTTATGCTTAGCGTAGTTTTCCAATATGCTACGAACCTTGTCCTAGAATGTTATTGGGTGCGTTTTTTTTAAGGTGTTTATTTACTTCTAGAAAGACTTCGGATTGCTTCATTGTCCATGATGGAATACTTGCCACAGTCATTTCTTGTATGTTTCAGAGTGTGGTCCCTAACTTGTTAGCAATGGATTTCATCCTGAATCCATAGGGCTCTATGGTATTGTTTTTTGATGGAATAGATCACAGTAATTAGGTTCAAATGTACTGCTCTAACCTAGGTTAGTTGGACATGATTTTAATTTGACGTAGTACTGTAGTGACAATAAAGCGCACATTAAATGTGGACGTGTCTCATTAGCTTCCGTGTATAAGCTCTCTACTGGACATGTTCTAAAAGCCCCATGTACTAGTCTGGGGAGTTGATAATAGGTGACGTTAAGTATTTTTTTAGGTAGGATTTTCTGGTCGCCACATATATGAAATTAGCGTAATCTAGTTTAGAGTGAAATAGCATTCTATATTATTTAATTAATTTTTGTCGATCTCATCATTCAGTATGGGCCACTACACGTAGAAGTTGAATGACTTTTCTACATTTTATTTTTAAATATTTTAAATACGGAATGGATGTTAATTTTTTGTCAAAGCTGATGCCTTATAAGTTGTGTTGTTCGACTACTGAGATTTCTTCTCCGTCTAAGAGCGGTATTTGTCGAATTTTCTTTATTTGCAGAAATGCGGGCATTTAGTTTTAAAAAAGGTGAATCCATTTTCAGTGGCTCGTCTGTGTATCGTATTGAGACATTGTTGGAGCTGCCTTTCTATGGTATTGATATATCGAAATCTGTACATTGTTAACAACTCGTCGACGTATATGGATCATCTCACTCCTGGGCTTAGAGATTTAAATATAGAGTTAATTTTTTAGTAGATAGGGTTACCAGAAAACTGCTTTCTTCTGGAATCCCTTCTTGATTTTATGTTCTGGTAGCGTAGTTCCTATACGGACTTGAAATATTCGATCTTCCAGAAATTCTCAAGGAATCGAGACATTCCTCCTTTTAGGTCCAGTTTATGCAAGCCTCTCAAGATACCAAATTTCCATGTCGTGTTGTACACCTTTTGTAAGTCATAAAAGCTTGTCGTGCCATGTCCCTTCTTAATGACGGCTTCATTTACAATAGTTTCTAGGCCTTTTAAGTAGTCCGTTGTGCTTCTTTTTTCCCTGTAAAAACACACAGGAAATCGCTGATTAAGCCTTTAGCTTCCAGATAACCTGTTGTTGACCATTATCTCCATAGTTTTACATAGTCAACTGGTTAATGCTATCGTTCTTTAGTTTTTTAGTGTCTGTGTTATCCTTTCCAGATTTTGGAATATGGATAAAAAATGGCTGACTTCATGGGAAGTTGCCATTTGTCCATATGTTATACATATTTAATAACAGTAATAATGATTTGTTAGATTATGAATTCGTAGTGGATTTCAACACCCTGTATTGTGGCTTTTTAAAAAGATTCATTTAGTTCCTCTAGAGTGAATAGTAGGTTATATCTCTAGGCATTATTTGATTTAAAGTTTAGTTTTTGTTTTTCTGCTTTTTGTTTGAGCTTTAGAAATTGTTGACTACCATTCTTGGCAGATTAGTTTTAAGAGATCGTTTTGGTTAGTTGGTCAGCGATATCCTTCAATACCTGGTTAAGGCGGTGGAGAACTTGGAGAGGGGAAATAACAGGAGATAACTGATAACTGACACCCATTAGACATGACACGTGGAAATAGAACAGCGAGCGAAATAAAGTTCGACATTCCAACCATCTGAAGAAGGCCGGAGCATACAACGGCCGAAACGTTGTGATAAATATGGCGACAAAGATGAGGATGATAGTCCGAGCAATGTAAATAGTATGATATACTTTTTGTTGGTTATTTTAGAATTATTTATTGAAAAGCGTTTTGCAGTGTTTGTTTTGCATTTTCTTTATACTATTCCAGACAGATTTTGTTTTTGCAGCAGAATTGAGTCTGTTGACGTAGTTTTTCCAGCATTCTTTTTTGGTTTCTTTAACTATTTTCCGTGCTTTTGCTCGGCGTTGCTTAAATTGCAGCAAATTAAAAATTATCGGTTGTCTGCTGAATTATCTCAGGCCTGTTCTTATCCTGATGGCTTTTTACATTTATCGTTGCACCAAGGTCTGTTGTGTTTTTTGGTGCTGATTTTTTTTACTTTGGTTTATTTTGTTTTACGGCATATCAACACCTTAAGGGGTTATTTAATGCCAACAAGATTTTCTAGGATATAATTCATTATCTATAATATTCTATTCATACGGACCGTATGAATAGAATATATATCTTTTGCAAGAAATCAGTCTGCAGATCAGGTTTCATTGATGTATTTTTGTAAAGAGTGTTTTTGTAAAGAGTCAAATCTATTGCTAGTAAGATATATTGCTGGTATTTTTCAAAAATGTATTGCTGGTAATAATGAAAAAATATATATATTTCTGGTAATGATTTTTTTGTTAAAAAATGTATTGCTGGTAATAAATTTTTCCCCCAAAAATGTATTGCTGGTAATATTTTTTTTTTCAAAAATGTATTCCTGGTAACAATTTTTTCTCTCAAAATATTGCTGGTAATAATTTTTTTCTCCAAAAATGTATTGCTAGCAATATTTTTTCTTTTTCAAAAATGTATTGCTGGTAATATTTTTTTTTCAGTAATGTATTGCTGGTAATAATTTTTTTTTTCAAAAATATATTGCTGTTAATGTATTTTCCTTTCAAAAATGTATCATTGATAATTTTTTCCCCAAATCTATTGCTGTTATTTTTACTATAAAAAAAACTATTTTTACACTTTCATAGTGTTTTGACCTAGTTCGTGTAGAGGGTAATTATTTGCCTAGAGCTGGGACCCTAACAGGTGCTATTTCTCCGGATCAGAGTAAATCTGGGAACAATAGCAATTAAGTGGTCCCACGTTCCTCAAAACCTCCTGATTAGAGGCCTTGCTGCCAAATGTAGCTCATAGTCATACCCAGGACGCTGAATTCTTTGAAATTAATATTATAGATTTTGTGTTGAGGATTTCCATGAAATGTTCTAAGTCATTGATGCTTTTACCTTCAACTAGTTTTTCAAGACAATTCATTTTTAATTCCCCCCAGTTCGCTCCGCCTAATTTCCAATGGATAGGATTTTTGTCATATGATTGGCGTGTTTCTGGGTGTACCTTCCACGAGAAATTGATATACATTGATGGATCACAGAATGGTAACTCTGTTGCCGAGTAGCTATCTGTAGATGGATTTATGTTAGTCGTAGTTTCAACATTATAAATACATAAATCGTTGATATTAATTATTGTTTCTTAGGTCCTTCCCTTTTGGTTTGTGTCTTTACAACACCATGTGGTGCTGTGTCAGTTAAAGTCCCCTATTATCATAAAAGGTGAAGAGAGTTGTCTTATGATTTCTTGAACTTCAGGTCACTGGTTCATACGGTGAGACATATACTGAACAGATATTTATGGTCCTGTGTTAGGTCACTTTCACAGCACTCACCTGTAAACTAGTTGTTCATTTTTTTTACTTTGAGGTAAACCATTCCTAACAGGGATGGATGTATCACCTGACGTTCGAAGCCCAGTCTTATGTGTGTAGTTGTATTGATAGAATTCTATCATATTCAGTTTGTCATTTTGCTCAAGGAATGTTTCCTGAAAGGCAAACAACTGCTGGTTTACAAGTCTGTTATTAGCAGAAGTAGTTCATTTATGTTTGCTTTTATTCTGCAGCAATTTCATTGGATTATTTCATGATTGCTAAATGTTTTTGAGCTTTAGCTTAGTATGTGGTTGCGATTTCATTTTCCGAGGTTTTGAGTTTGTGGGTTTTGGCCATTTGTGGGTTCTGGTTTTCCACCTCCATTTCCTTCAGTTTGTCAAATATATTTTGGTGAAGAATTTGATGACTGTGAATGTCTGGTTTTTGTTTGGTTGATTCTGTTTTTTGGTGGGGAGATAAGTTTTTAAGTCTATCTTTAATGGGTTTTGGTTGATGGATAAAAGATTGTTGTAAACTTTGCTTTGTAGGAGATTTTGTAATTCTTGGAAATAGGTTTTGTGTTTAATTGGTAGATTTTGTAATTGTTTATTATTTCAATTCTTTCATTGGCTTTCTTTTGTGGTTCAGTTTGTACTATTTCCTCTGAGTATATGTCTTTTAGGTTGTTTTGGAATTTGGACCAGCCATTTGGTCCTAAGTGTAAGAGCTTCTCAATGAGGGTTCTTTGTCAGGTTGACTGGTATTCATTGTGTTTAGTGTTTTTTGCGTTATTTTCATGCACTCTTTTACTATTTGCAGTGGTTCCATAAATGAGCCATTTCGTTTATGTTTCACCCCGACTATCCCCTTTTCCCGTTTCCAGAAGGCGCATGATCGTCAGTGTGCTGCATGGTTTTCCTGGCAGTTAGCACACCACACAATATAGTGGCATTCTTCTTCCTTGTGGTCAGAATCCCTTTGGGCACATTTTCCCCATGTTGGGCAATCCCTGTAGCTACAAATACGATGTCCAAATGTTTGACGCTTAAAGCACCTAAGTGGAGCAATATTCTACTTGACCTTTATTTTTTCAGGTATCTGAGGTATGACAAAAGTAAGGATTTACGTGCCTGTTATGGTTTCTCCTTGCCTTTTTATTGTGATTCTACAGTAATCACTGACCCCCTAGATTTATAAGACAGATATGATTTCCTCAGGTGTGGCCAGAGACAATTACCGCTGTATATTCTGGGTATTGTATATAGTTATAAAGAATTTCATAAATTGATATAGTTATAGGTGCTAGGGCTTGTCACGCCGAGCCGATTCATTGTATCGGCCCTCTCCGAGAGTCCGTCACGTCGAAGAAAGTCCCCAAAGTGGTGTGTTGGGAATCAAAATTATCTGACCCTGACTCCTGAATCCCTCAACCACCAGGATCACGTCCCCACATATTACGGGTAACCCGACACAAAAAATAGGTGGCCTCATTTGGCATGGGGAGGTCTTATCTCTCTAGAGAGGTGCATTCAGCGTATTCTGAAACCACAGCCGAGAGGGCGATAGTTTTTTAAATTCTTTTTTTTTTTAAGAAACATTGGAATCCTGTGAGGAAGTCATTTCAATTAGTGGGCAGTTTTTCTTTTTGAAATCTTTTATGACTATGTCTGGTCTGTTTGCATCAATTTTCCTGTCTGTGAGTATTGGGAAATTCCGTTGTATATTCCCTCCACCATTTGTGACACGATTCGGTGGTGTTTCTATCATGTATACGGGACTTCGATAACATAGTTCGAACAGATATGCAAATTAATATACTGTCCTAGCCTGTGATGTCTTTATGTATTCTTTCTCAGCAAGGACTGAACACTCTGAATCACCAGGCGGGATTTGAGACATTATTGTTGATTTTAGCCTTGTCGGCATTAATTAGAAGACATTAATTTTCTGTTGCCATAACAAGGCCTTCTGTACCCCACCGCCCTTAAAACCACTACTTTCTAAACATTGATGGGTTTGGCGAACATCGATCCCTGGTTCATCCAGATGCTTTGGGTACATTCCATGGAAGGGTTTAGATCTCCATTTTTGTTCAAGTCTATTCAGATATGCTGCTTTCGCCAGTAATTTAACTGTCTTTGCTGCAACGGTTGGAGACTCTGGACAGATGCCGTCTTGAGCATCAATTACATTAAGTAGTTTTGTATTTCTTGACTTTGTTTAATGATTGGAGTATTCTCATCACTCTCATGCTTGACTGCAACCTTCACGTACTTACCTGGTGTCGCTTCTATGCATTGTACTAGGCCGGTGATTGATGTTTTCAAATATATTTCTGAATTCTTTCTATTACTACTACAACTACTACTACTACTACTTATTATTATTATTATTATTATTATTTACTTTAATTTATATTGTATACATTTCCTTCCTGTAGAAAAAAAAGCAATAGTGATGGGGGGGGAAATGCAGTACTCGCCGGCAGGCCAGCTGTTTTTTCTTCTTCTTCGGTCGCCTCAAGGAGATGGATTGCGTGACTCTCTTTCTCAGCCGTTATACTGAGCAGTTGTGAAACAGAAACCAAACTCAGCCGCACCCACTTCGACTTCCTCATTGTTCGTCTGTCAATTCGTACGCCCACGCAGTCCACTGAATAACTCCTGATTCCCTCGTGCTCCAGGCACCCCGCATTTTATGCGGTTCTAATACGGCCGAAATTTGCATGTGTGCAAATATCGTCTCGTTTTGGACGAGATCGGCGCGCATAAATTGCGTCTTCAATAGCGAACATATTTCTTTTTGTCATCATTTTGCAAGCGAGACACGTTCGCGTTCGTTTCGAATTCTGAGGTAAGTAATGTCTTTCGTCACACTTCCGGACCCTAGTCAGCAACCTAATGTCTTAAATGGCTTAATGATATTTTACAATGATCATTTAAAAATACACACTCTTAATAATGAGTGAGCTGTACTGGCGAGTACATTTTTTTTTGTATTTCTTTTAATATTATTTCCTTTGGTTTCTGTTCTACTCTCATTTATTCCCGGGTCCCAACCAGAGACCTAAGGTCAGTTAATCGTATCATGAAAATTTCTTCTGAGCAGTTTGGAAAAAAAATCACATATTTTACATTGATAAAGTTAAGGTGTAGCCTGTACGTGTGAGAACAATGTTTTGTATTTCTTTAAGTCATGGGCTGCCAGGAATCCCTTCACTGAGTCTATCGGAGTCATTTCTCATTACTTTGAGGGCTCCAACTACAACTGGAATTTTTTATATCCTCATGTCCCACAGTTTTGAGATTTCGATTTCAATGTGCTTGTATTTTTATTGTTTTTTGAAGATCTTCAAAGATATATTACAATTTGCGGGCACAGCCATGTCAATAAGAAGGCATATTTTGTCATTGACGTCTCTTACTCAAGATGTCTGGGCGATTACCTTTGATTTTTCTGTCTGTGTATATTTTAAAGTCCCATAAAATTGCTACAGATCCTATCTCTGTAACGGGGTCCGGGTAGTGTCCATACTAATTTTTGCAGTTTCCTTTGCAGATTCTCCAGTGGAGATATTGGCCCACTCTGCCATGCCAAGTTTTTATTATTATTATCATTTTTATTTTCTTTGATTTATGGCGTTTACACATTACTTTCTGGGTCCCGCCTTGGGACCTAAGGTTAGTTATGGCATCATGACACTTTCCACTAACAAGGAAAGAATAATTGCATAGATAAAGCCCTTCGTAAAGTGTGAGCTGTACTTGTCAGAACAATTTTTGTATCTCTTTGAAGCATGGACTTCCAGGAATCCCTTCAATTAGTCTACTGGAATCTTTTCCAACCAATCTTAGGGCTCCAACTACAGCAGGGATTGTTGATGTTCCCATATGCCACATTTTTATTGTTTGTGTCTGTTATGTTTCCTGCTTTGTATCCTAAAGAACCATGTCCAAACTATGGTCCTTCGACCCTGTAGGAGAATTGTCATTTAATTAATAGCCCTTTTCTTAGTATATAAGATGTTTCTAGTAGGGTGATCTTCTGGGCAACTTGTATGTTGATGTTACATGGGATACCGTTAGAAAAACTGTCCATGCCTTTTCTCCCGAGGCCCAGTGCTCCGATTACTATTGATACAGTCTCAGTCTTCATTCCCCACATCCTATTAATCTCGAACTCCAGGTCCTTGTATTTGGACAATTTCTCGATAGTTTTCTTGGGGGGATTTTTCTCATATGGTATTGCTATGCCAATAAGCATTCACTTCTTGAAATTCTTATCTTTTATGATAATATCAAATCTGTTGGTTGTTATTTCCCTGTCAGTTTGAAGTGGAAATCCTAGAGGGTAACTGTGTCTGGTTGATACTCATACCATCTCTGAGTGGTTTCAATTTTGTGTTTATTGTATCTTCCACTGCACATATATCGCTACCTTTGTTATGTGCGTGGGTATAGGCATTTTTGCTAGTTCCGGGCATCCTGAGATAATATGATTGAAAGTTTCATCTTATTTTCCACAGATCCTGCATTTCGAGTTAGTTGTATCATTGATTATGTGACTGTAACAGGATCCAATTGCGAGACTTTGGTCCTGAGCTGCAATAATTATGCCTTCTGTCTCCAATCCATTGCTCCTCAGCCACTGATGTGTTTTCTGTTGGTTCACATCTGCTTCTTTCATTTCTTTTTAGGTATTTGGCAGCGCCTTGTCCTCCGATTTTGTTTTTTTGTAAATTCACTTTGGTCAAATTGTTTTGCTTTCTGTTTTACTGGTTTGGCGTAGGTGGCATTCGCTTCGTATTTTGTTGGTAGGGTTTCACATATATTATGTTGTTTCTTGACGAATAAAGCTTCTTTGTTAATAATTAACGCCCCCCCCCGCCCACGAGGGGTGCATGTGGTATAAGGCCGTGTTTACCGTGGATTCTCCGAGCCCGTAGGCTCGGCCAAAAAATATTCCCTAAGAAGCCGCCTAAACGGGTTCAGGGTCTGTCTACCTCCCCGGACGAAACATTGCCCTTCGGCAAAGCCTCGTCCGGGTTTCTCTCTGCTCAAGACAGAGAGTTCGACAGTTGAACAGGCTAGAGCACTGTTCCCCCATAAATCTTCTTCGTTGATGGAGTGATTTTGGTGTTTTACTATTTATAGGAGTGGCTTATTGGATTTTGTGAGGTATACTTCTAATCCGATTATTATTATTATTATTATTATTATTATTATTATTATTATTCTAGTAATTGTAATAGTAGCAATAATATATTTTGGTTATTTTTGTTGTTGTTATTATTATTGGTAGTATTAGTATTTTTGCAGTGCTGGTTTTTATGCTTTGATATGTTTAACTTTTGGAACAAATGTTGCTGTTTAGATTAAGAAATATGATCTTTCCAATTTTCTTGTTTGGATCACTGATTTCCACTTGACCTCCATTTAAACGCGCTCATTGCAAACGAAACAAAGATTTTAATTGAAAGAGATTAAGAATCTGAGCAAAAGATTTTCTCCTTTTTTTTTATTTTTGTCTTATATCAAGTTTGTTTCTCAAATATTCATAACGGTTATAAGTTCGAATCCTATTAAAGGCATCATGGCTCATCGAATCCGATTATTTTAACTGAATAGTAACCCTCCCGCTCGCACGACAAAATAAATAAATAAATAAATAAAAATTAATAAATAAAAAAATAAAAATAAAAAATAAAAAGATAATGGTTTTTTATATTTGTTTTTTTTTTTCCCTTATTTTAACGTTTTGTATTCTTGTACAAAACATTTGGTTATTTTAATCATCATAATTACTTGAATTTATGTTCTTGATATTTGAATAGCCTAACTTAGTACAAATCAAGGTGCAATAGACAAGAGGAAGAGACTAGTTTACCAATCTGCCAAGTTGTATGTGTCCGCGTGCGCGCGTGTGCGTGGAGGACTTAAAATTCAATATTCAAAATTCTGGCATTATCTGAATGCAGCAGTTTTATCTTTGTAATCAGATTAAATCACTATAGACGACGTCTGTCCAGGATGTATGCATCATTGAATATGAAATAAATAAAACAGCCTGCCTAGGAGAATGGATATTGAATTTGGATGTGATTATGTTTTAATGGATAGAGGTTCGGAACAGGAATAGGAAATCAGAGAGCTGAGTTCGAATTCCAGTAGAGCTCGTCGCATTCAATCACTCGTAAAAACCTTTAGAAAATTTATGAATCCATCTCTTCTCCACGAGCTATGGGTTAAATAGCAGAGCAGACCGAGATCTCTAGTCGTGGCTGGCAATCAGTCTAGGAGAACGAAAACTTTTAAATCAAAACCGTAGGTGACATCGGTACCAAATCACGGATTGCCCTTTGGTTAGTTATTGCACCTGGAAGCAACTGCTCTCAGGGTTACGGTGAAGGCATTCGTAGCAGGATGTTGGATGTGGTTAATGACAGAGTCTAACAGACTATATTTGTGGCAGGGGATTGCAGTGGATGGTAATGGTGTCATGTAAAAAAGATCTCTTCATACTGGACGAGAGATGAGACCTAATTATTCCGAGTCAGATGGAAACTGTCAGAACATTTAGAGAAGAAGACAGTGTCTCCTAACATATGCGCAACCGAAACACATATGCTGACTTATTGTAACGTCCCCACGGACGACCTAATTAGGTAGTCATTTATTTAGTTAGGTGAATGGCACCATATCTCGCTTTAAAATACTCTTCTTGGGAGTCACATATTCTTCGAACGTTTCAAAACAATCTACAAGATTCTAAATAGAGATCAACGTCATCTTATCTATCGCTTTTCAACCGCCATTGTCACTTTGTGAAAAGCTAGAAATCGCGTTGACTCTGTATAAAGCTGATACAATTCGGCATTTTCTTGTGCTTAATATGTTACAAGACCGCATAATTCATAAGTTTAGAAAGATTCATGTCAAATAGGGAAGGCCTGCCAGGCTTGAAAAGCCAGATTTTGACATTCTCTTTACGGGGTTTGTACGCTAATATAATTACCATTTGTCAGTAAGCCATCTTTTGCTTCATTTGATTAAGCTCCAACAGGACTGTATAAATAGGATTCCGGCTTTATATACCATGCCTCCACCCTATACGTTTCTGCCATTTTGATGTTAGAAGTAACTTGTGGTCCCATGACATCCCTTCCTGTCCATGTTCTGACATTTACTTAGTTAAAATCGTTAAACAAATGCATCCCTTTTGCGTTTTGCCTTCAGTGTAACCTGTGAGTTTTAAATTCTCTAGGCACTCTTTCCATATAATGTGTCCTAGAAATTTCAGCTGCCTTGCTTTTATTTTATGTACATGCTTACTTGCAGTCCCCATTTAAGTTTTCTTTGTTGCTCACAAGTTCTGTTCATCGTAATCTAAGAATGCGTTCATAGAACCACATCTATGCCGCTTCCATCTGTGAGGAAATTGTCCATCATTTTTTTTAATCAAATTCAACTCATGCAAGGCCACTAAGACACAATGTGTTACTGGGTTTAAAAGAATTAGAAAAAAAAGATTATTGGGGAGCGAGAACAGAAGAGCAATTAGGGATAAAATACATAGCGAATGACATTGCATTTAAATTTTTGAAGATCAAACGTCTGCAAAGCAAGAATTCGGAAGAGAGTTCCATATAGCGCGAAGAGCGAGGGAAGAAACTATTAGCGTAGAACTTACGGTTACATCTAGCCAATTCAACTGTAAACCGAGTCGACCTTGTTGATAATCGAGTACTGCGTTTGATTCATAATGTCTAAGTACCATAGCAAAGAACTCATCCGAACAATTACCATGAAAGTATTTATAGAAAAAGGAACAGAAAAGTAACTTTACGTCGATGGGAAAGTGACTGAAGACAAGATGCTCGGTCAGGAACATGAATATTGCTGATTTGTCTTTGGATTTTATCAAGAATTCTTGAGTATAAAGCAAGGATTTCTGGACCATATGTGACAGCAATATTCTAAGCTTGGACGAATGTTTGGCTTATAAATATATGTAAAGTAGATTCTGTTGAGAAAAATTGTCTAGCCCAACACAGTGAATCAGCTTTCACGCAATGAATTTAATATAGTCTTTCCACTTAATGTCAGCCAAGAATATTAGCCTGGGAAGTCGCAATGAGTCACTCTCCTGGAGGTTAGCATCAGCCACGCAGACGGAAGGTAGAAAGGGGGTTTCTCACATGATTAATAGGGAGCAGTTTAGTTTCGTAGGCGTTAAACTTAACAAGTCATTCTTTGATAACAGACTGTGGGTCTTTTTTGAGATCAGCCGACAATTTGATTCTTATTGATCTGATCCGACTTAAAATCGAGACATTAGTAAATGTTTGTTATATAATGGAATATGCGTACACCTATGTTTCCCCTTCAGTTGAATATGATTGGCTGGTGTCCGTCATAAATACAGACGGACGTGTAGGAGAGTCAAAGAGCCTTAGTCTGAGAGCTAAGTCTATAACGACGCCCATTGGACTACGCCATTGATCTACACTTCTTACCTGCGACTACGACGCTTACCAGTCGATTACTGCTACCGTATTCTACTTGGTTATAGTAACCAAAACCACTTAGCTACTTCGTTCAAATATATCCCTTTCCGGGAAATATTAGTTTGGATCATATATAGATGCAAAGTTGAGACGAACATATTTTACATCGCGCTTTAGCAGATTTTTGTACTAAATGGCATTTTTATATCCCTTAATACATTGCTTAGTCCATGAAAAACGAATTTTTGCGATTAGGACACTCCTCCAGATTTCTGTGTTAGATTTTCCATCTTTAGTCACTATACTAGCCAGATCGTAACAAAGAAATTTGTTTGATTTAGGTATAGCCAGAATGTAGCTTACGTCATGAAGTCTGTCTTCATAGAGTTAATGGATTTTTATTCTTGTTTTCTACTACTTTTTCTAAGAGTTCTTTCAGGTTTCTTTCTGAGTCTACCATCGAAATAATGCCATCTATGTCTGTTAAGATTGTGTCTGTCGATAATAAATCCTGGTATTTCTCCGATAATGTTCCAACTGTATAGGTTAAATCAATGCGACGACAAAGCGAATCTATTTGTGTTTTTTTTTTTTGTGTGCATTCACTGAACTCGTGGGAATGAAATACTGGTCAGGAAAAGAAAAAAAATAATTATATTTTACATTCCAAAATATGTTTTGGCTTTAAATAATCAACAAAGGGTTGATAACCCGTAAAAAACAAATCTGTCAATCAACAGAAGGCATTCTCTATACCCATGTAGTTAAATCTAGGATTCCTTCTGTTTTTCTTGCATTCAATGCGAAAACTAAGCCATCCTGGGTAGTACAATAAATCAAAAAAGGCAACAGGACAGTTTTGAGGAGTATTGAACCACATCTTAAGTGTTGTTTATCTCAGGTTCAACCTGATTCGGGGTGGTAGCACCTGTGGGGGTCCCAGCTATGGTCAAATAGTGAAACCCCAAACTAGCGTAAAAATTCTATGAAAGTATAAACATACATTTTTATAGTAAAAAAAATAAAACAAAACAGCAATACATTTTAATAGCAAAAACAAATTACAAGTAATACATTAAAAATAAATAAATAAAAATTACTAAGTTCTGCAGAAAATTAAATTTCAGCATTAAATGACCCATAAAGTGTTGATATGCAGTTTAACAAACAAAAAGCAAATAAAACGTCCAATAAGTGTTTTATTCGCCAGACCAGCTTTCCTCATGTAATAAATTTCAACTGTTACTTTCTTTCTGATTATACATATAATTTTTTTTCTTAAAACTTGTGCTTAATAATTTTTCATGAGAGTAAGAGAGTTAGTTTGTGTTTAGTCAAGTTTCTGACTGAGAAAATTCTACCAACTTGGAAAATCTATTTGAAATCCTTACTATTATATGTATTCGAACTGAAACAGGTGGCTGATGATAATGGAAAGATTAACCGTTTCCTTATAAGGAAACATTTGGCATTCATTGATCGAGCAACCAGTACTACTTTTAGTTTAAATTTTCAAAATCTTTCTCTTAAAACAATTTCGCAGGAAAATAGGTTTTTCAAGTCCACTGTTATCGCTATTTCTAGTATTGTTGGGGGCTGTCATCCTAAACATTTTGGGTACTTCAACGTGACGTAATGTCTAGGAAGCTTGCCTCGCTAGATCAGTTACGACTGAGTAGTGGATTCGGTCCATGCTGAATATTCCACATATTCGATCTTGTGCTACATCTAAGCTACGCTTAGAAAATTATTTAGGGTACTTCGACGTAGTGTAATGGTCAGTAAGCTTTTATTACTAGATCAATTACGACTGAGTACACTTTCGATCTTTGCTTGGTGCTCCATACTTTCGGCCTTGTACCACATCTAATCTACGCTTCGTAAGTGTTTATCTTCCAAAACATTGGTTTAAAATAGAGTAGAACGTCGACATCTTGATCATATCATTGTTTTCTCGTCAAATTACATGTGCAATCCATTTTAGGTGTTGCTGCTGTTGGAAGTTCAAAAGTGGTTTCTGTCATTTGGCACATTTCTTTTTGATTCTGTAGCGCCAGACCACAGGTTTCTAAGGAATATGTCTCTCGCTAAAGGCTCCATTCGCTACAAGCGTCATTCACTCAAAGGTATTTTAATTCGTTTTAATCTGGGAAGCGATTGTATGAAGCTGAGAGTCTAGATATTTCTAACCTTGTTTGACGCCATCCATGGCATCCATGAGAAAGTCTCGATCTAATGGCTCTATTTAAGGACATATTTAAGACTATTTAAGAACATAACTCTAGAGTTTAGGTTAATATTTTGGTTTTGTCGTAGTTGGTGGTTTTAAGCGAAACTATACCTAAAACAGCTTATTCTATGTTTAAATTCTTTATCCCCCTCACTAAACTGGTTATAAGCTATCCACATACCGAGGTATTTGAAGTGTTTAATCATTTCTTCGATCTTTGAACATGTCGACTGTTTCTCAGAGCAGCATGAGCAGCGTAGGTTAATGTACTAAGCAGAAATCTGTGTTTTGTTATGATTCAGGCTTAAGACTTGATCTCTTTTGTGGCATATTGTTTAACACATTTCAGTTCAGTTCAGTTCTTTTTTTCTCTTTCTTTATTGAGAGTTCAAACCTTCTTTACGCTTGGGTTATTTTCAACTAAATATAGATATTTTTTTTTTATTCACTGGCACGTTTTATTTCTTGTTTTTGTTTTGAAGATTCATCCGAATTTAATTATAAATGAAGGCCTTTGTAATTAAACCTGAAAACCTTATAAAATAAAGAAAACGCTTCTTAGGAACTGTAAATTAAAATAACACGGTAAGTCGATTCGCATTCCCTAATGATTTTCAACCAAATTAGTCACATTTTTCAGTTTCTTCTAATCATGTTTTCGTTTCAGTGTTTCTCGATGTTTTATGATTAATGGAGCAACAACTCTTCTCACCATGCCACCCCCCCCCAGAAAAAATAAGAAGAAAGAGAACCCGAACGACTAAAGGATTTAGTTATTTTCGGGAACATTTGCACACGACACTTTACATCTGGTTTCGCTGACTCAACCTAACGTATCGACACGACTTTTGTCCTCTCTTTCGCTATCATCTTTCAATCACTTTCAGTCTGTTCGTATATTTATCGATCGATCTTAATCTGTACGTATCTATTTTTCTCTCTCTCTCGCTTTCTTATATATATATATATATATATATATATATATATATATATATATATAGATAGATAGATATCGCAATATATATATATATATAGATATATATCGCAATGTGTGTGTGTGTATATATATATATATATATATATATATATATATATATAATGTCTATATATATATATATATATATGCAACACTGGAAGATATGAATCCATCTCCTTTCTCCCAGTTATGGATTAAATAGTAGGACTTGTATCTGAAAACATAAATGTTATTCTGAAAATTATTTAAATCCAATATTCACTCACAAAAAAAGAAAATTATTATTACAATGAAAAACATGTTTCGGCTTTAAATCACACATAAATAAGCCCTATTAAAAACAAAACAAAGCAAATAAGCCCTATTAAAAAAAACAAAAAAAAAACAAATAATGCCAATTAAAAACGAAAAAAAAAAACAAAAAAAACAAAAATCAAATAATAAGACACAAATAAGTCCTTAATAAAATAACAAAAACATGCAAATCTATCTATCTATCTATCTATTGTAGCATACCTACGGACGATAATGAGTATACCCCCATTCACATAAATGCAGTAGTAAATACTGTATGTTGGTCTAGAGTTGGAGATTCTTCTCCAGCTGTGCTGATCAAACTCTGCTTCCGGGCAGATAGGATCCTCAGACGAGGCTATTTCGAACCGCAGAGTCTCGTCTACCCGACCTCGTTTTATACGGGGTCTACGAGGATTTTTTTGGCCGAGCCTACCCCACATAAAATTCGTCCTTTTGCCACATCTAAATACGTGGGGCGGTTGATAAATATCCCGAAGTTCGGGATTCAATGCAGAATTCACTTGACTCACTTCTAGCAGTTGACTACTTCTTCTACGTGCCGCTGGCGAATCTTATATGTTTTGTTCTTGCCCTAAGTATTATCGTCCATTATTAACCTTCGTTTGATTATTTTTTTCAGTAACCTTCCCTAGGTTACAACACTATGTATATAATTTACTTGCAACAGGATATTGTAAATTGTGTGTAAATCACTGTTAATGAAAACATTTACTTTCTGTCTTTGATTTAGACATCTAGTCTTACTTTAATTCCACTGTAGGAATCCTTCTACTCGGTTTTTCGTTGAATATTAAAATTTGGAGTGTCGGGATTCAATACATTAATAAAATATCGTTACAGGGTCGCTCGTAATTTGGCCGTCTAGAATAATCCAAAGCTTTTCATTGAAGGAATAAAATTCAGTAGAAAAGACGATGTAGTTTCAACAAATAAACATTGATTTAATATAACGATAGGAATACAGAAAGTTGGAAAGTAATGTCTTTTGTTTGGGTTAATAAAGTTCTGAAATAAAATATAAACTGTCTTTGTGTACGTGTGAGAAACAATAAAATGTTGTGATATGTGTTTGTATGAAAAGTCAAATATGTGTGTGTGATACATAAAAAACGGATACGAGAGATACGAATTGTTTTTGCATGGTGTTGCTGTGGTCTGAGTTTGTCAATGCTGTCGTTTTTGACATGAGGTCAGAAGGTCATCGGCGAAAGGTGGTGTAGTTTGCTGGCAGCCGCGTGTATATTGTTTTTTGGGATCGGATTTCGTATGTTTTTATACACTTTTTCCGAACAATATCGGCTCCAGAATTAAATTATTTGTTTATTCCTAATTGGTCCTAAGAAGTCACGTGGTATGTCTTCTACTACGTCCGTACAATATTTGGTCGGTATCTACCTAAAAATAATGATGACTAATACAACAAACATTCTGATTTTGTATTCTATGATTTTATTGGTGTGTTTTAAGATGTAAGTATTTTCTTGAGTGTGATTGGTTTTTAAATATTGTAGTTGATATTTTAGTGGACACAACACCACGATCAGTGTAAGATGTGAAGTCCCAATCTTCGATCGAATTGGGAGAATTAGTTGTCAGTTCCTCTTATCCAGTTGTGGGTAATTTATGTGACAAATAAATGACAATAATAGTAAGAGGATAATATTCCATGAATACTTGAAGAGAGAAACAGATGAAATTGCAGACGAGAAAGATGTGCACATATTTACTAAGAAGATGGCTGTAAAGAGAAAAAATGACTCACCGTCAATGGCGACAGAATATTTCTGAGGAAAAAAGCAGTAGAAAGGCCATAATATACAGGACAAAGCAGGATTGTAAATAAAGCCTACAAGCAGGGAGGGAGGGAGAGGGAGAGAGAGAGAGGGAGGAAAAGAGGGAGAGAGAGAGAAAGAGAAAGTGGAACAGAGGGAGAAAGAGAGGAAGAGGGAGAATGAAAGAGAAAGTGGGACAAAGGTAGAATTAGAGAAAGAGAAACAGAAGGAGAAAGAGAGAGAGAAAGAGGGAGAAAGAGAGGGGAAGAGGAACAGAGGGAGAAAGAGAGAGAAAGAGAAAGTGGAAAAGAGGGAGAAAGAAAGAGAGAGAGAGAGGGAGAGAAAGAGGAACAGGAGAAAGAAAGAAAAAGAGAGAAACAGAAGGAGAAAGAGAGGGAGAGGAACAGAGTGAGAAAGAGAGAGAATGAGAAAGAGGAACAGAAGGAGAAAGAAAGAAAAAGAGAAACAGAAGGAGAAAGAGAGAGAGAGAGAAAGAGGGAAAAAGAGAGAGAAAGAGAAAGTGGAACAGAGGAAGAAAGAGAGAGAAAGAGAAAGTCGAACAGAGGGAGAAAGAGAGAGAGAGAGAGAAACAGAGGGAGAAAGAGAGAGAGAGAAACAGAAAGAGAAAGAGAGAGAGAACGTGGAAAAGAGGGAGAAAGAGAGAGAGAGAAAGAGGAACAGAGTGAGAAAGAGAGAGAAAGAGTGAGAAAGAGAGAGAAAGAGGAACAGAGAAAGAAAGAGAGAGAGTGGGAGAAAAGAGAGAGAAAGAGAAAGAGGAGAAAAGAGAGAAAGAGAGAGAAAGAGGAGGAAGAGAAAAGAGAGAGAAAGAGGAACAGAGTGAGAAAGAGAGAGAAAGAGTGAGAAAGAGAGAGAAAGAGGAACAGAGTGAGAAAGAGAGAGAAAGAGGAACAGAGTGAGAAAGAGAGAGAAAGAGGAACAGAGTGAGAAAGAGAGAGAAAGAGGAACAGAGTGAGAAAGAGGAACAGAGTGAGAAAGAGGAACAGAGTGAGAAACAGAAGGAGAAAGAGAGGGAGAGGAACAGAGTGAGAAAGAGGGAGAATGAGAAAGAGGAACAGAAGGAGAAAGAAAGAAAAAGAGAGAAACAGAAAGAGAAAGAGAGAGAGAGAGAAAGAGGGAGAAAGAGAGAGAAAGAGAAACAGAGGGAGAAAGAGAGAGAAAGAGAAACAGAGGGAGAAAGAGAGAGAAAGAGAAACAGAGGGAGAAAGAGAGAGAAAGAGAAACAGAGGGAGAAAGAGAGAGAAAGAGAAACAGAGGGAGAAAGAGAGAGAAAGAGAAACAGAGGGAGAAAAAGGTAGAAGAGAGAAAGATAAACAGAAAGAGAAAGAAGAGAGATAAGAGAGAAAGAGAAGAACAGAGATAGAAAGAGGAACAGAGTGAGAAAGAGAGAGAAAGAGGAACAGAGTGAGAAAGAGAGAGAAAGAGGAACAGAGTGAGAAAGAGAGAGAAAGAGGAACAGAGTGAGAAAGAGAGAGAAAGAGGAACAGAGTGAGAAAGAGAGAGAAAGAGGAACAGAGTGAGAAAGAGAGAGAAAGAGGAACAGAGTGAGAAAGGGAGAGAAAGAGAAAGAGGAACAGAAGGAGAAAGAAAGAAAAAGAGAGAAACAGAAGGAGAAAGAAAGAAAAAGAGAGAAACAGAAGGAGAAAGAGAAAGAAAGACAGAGCAACAGAGGTAGAAAGAGAGAGGAAGAGACAGAGGAGCAGAGGGAGACGGGATCATTAATTAGAAAATTAGCACAGGATTAACACAAAAGCCGACATGTGTGGAGAGGAAAAGTGATTTACTGAGAATTTTGGAAATGACTTGGATTTGCCTATACTGAACAACAGTATATAAACAAACAGAAATCGTCCTAAAATTCGATGGGACTTAGAAATTTGAATTGATTACACAATCCCGGCCAGTAGGCTAAATCCAATTCTTATAAACAAGAAGTAAAATTGATAGAAAGCAAAATGATGGAAAATATATGAACATGAATAAAAAATTCAGTTGTTATCGACACTTTTCGAACTGTCTCAAAGATCTTTATAAAAAAAAGGTTGGAAGAACTCCAAGAAAAAAAAATCTAATGAAAGCATCCTTCATTTACAAGAGTTAGAACTGACAAAAAAAAATATGAAGTATTGTTGCCATAAACAAGCTTTAGGATTGGTTGGAGGCATAGTACTCACATTTAATCTTTGACAGAGTTCAAAAGAATTTAACTCACTCATGATAAATTATTTTTGGTCGTCGTAGGGGCTGATTCAATTATTAACTTAAAAATTAAGTCATCAGAAAAGTCAAATAACAGAGAGAAATAGCAAGTAACCTATCAAATAAACTTACATAAACGGAATGTAAGTGGCCTATGCTTAGCGCTACAAATGATTAAAAATTATAGAGACCTTTGATAGAATGCAAGCTGAAAGAATACAGCCCGAGAAAACTTTATGACTAACTTGTTGGCCCAGCCATGTCTGATCTTATTCTTCTACGTACCCCGTCCCTTCAGGCCGTGAGCGAACATGGCTCTCAACATCTTCAATATGCTTCGTACTCCTTGGCAATGTTTGTGAGTTCAATACCAGGCCATAGCTGTGGTGAACCAAACTTGAAGAGTTGAGTTAAAGGGAAATAACTAAGACATCCGGAAGAGGTGTGGCACGTGGAACTAGAACAATCTACTCTCCTGAAGGGTAGCATTAGCCATGTTGGTGGAAGGTAGAAATAGATCTCTTTCAGAACATTAATAGAGAACAGTTTCGTTTAGGAGACGTTAGAATTAACAAGACATTCCGTGCCCCAGTTAACAACATAATGTAGGTAATTTTTCAGTTCAACTGCCAATCTGACCTTATAGAACCGATCAGATTTACTATTAAAACAAGAGTAAATAGCTGTTTAATTAACATATATACGAAGTGAGACCTGATGTCATCAGGAAGGTCGTTGACCAAAATTAGGAAGAGCATATATCTAAAGATAGAGCCCTGGGAAGACCTGCATTAATTCAAAAAGATCCAGAAGATTGGCCGTTCAAGATGACCTTCATTTCGTGATTTAATAAGAAAGACTGAATTAGTTCTAAAATTCGTCCAGAAATACTGTAAACTTTGAACTTGCAAAGAACACCAGTATGCCAAATTACTACATACTGAAAAGTAAATAGAATGGCTGACATTTTAAAATCTTAGAAAATAGGCCCAATTTTGGAATGGCGAATAAACAATTTTAATTTCACACGATGGCAATTGAAAAAGACAGAGTAGAAGAAAAACTATTGAAAACTAATTAGGATTTAAACACGAGATTTTTTTTTATTTTCGACTGTTTTGATTATTTTCATCAGAACATTCTGAATATCTTCCCAAATGACAATATGTGGAGGAAAATCGACTTTGCAAACGCCAAATATTCTAATTACTGATTTTCCGAGCTAAATTTGAAATCACGTAAATATTTAATTTTACGAATGTACCCTGAGTATAAATCTATCATAAATGTTGGGGTTCACTGTGTCATAACTGTTTCGGCTTTTGTGAAATGAAAGCAGTCGGCCATTTTAATCGCTTAAATAAATGAAAAAAAAAAAAATATATATATACAGGGTATAACAGAAAAACCTCCCACATATGCATACCAGAAATAAACGGCAGGACATTACTAGCTATGGAGTTTTCTAGCTAATGCCTTATCATTATATGGGAGCTATTTCTGGGATTTATATGCGTGAGATATTTCTGTTACACCCTGTATAAGAAGAATGAATATGA
>CAHIKZ030000617.1:535000-801396 GCA_903632075.3 Acanthosepion pharaonis | reverse complement strand
TCAATTTAAGTAACAGTAAAAATTTGTTTTCATATTTGAATTTTGAGATAATTTCTGATCAGTTAGTAATTTTTGTTGACCTGGGGAAGTGATTATAGCTATTTTCTCCTCCACACACAGTTTAGTTTTTGGATTAATTGATGTAGGCTAATGTTGTTTTCATTATTTTTTATGATGTTTTCAGTGTATTTTGTTTTTAATTTCCCATATATGTTTAGAAAGGATTGTGCTTTTTGCATATTTGCTATTTGTAAAAGATGTTTTGTGGGCATAGTTTCTGTTTCCTGGGTCTTTCAGTTACTCCTGTTTATAATTTTTCCATGTTTTCTGCTGATTATACAGTGGTTTGGTATATTGTTTTGCAAGCCATTGATATTTAAGGGACATTTGTGCTTTGCTCTACAGTTACATGTGTGTGTGTGTATATATATATATATATATATATATATATATATATATATTCATTCAATTGTTCTGAGGATGTTCTTAAACATTAATATCAGAATATATTTTAAACATTCTAGTAATTTTTCACAAATTTCATCTTATATACTTTGTATATTCCATACCTGTCATTATATATGTATATAGTGTGTGTGTACAGAATTAATTTTCCAATGTTTTCAAAGTTGACAGAAATCTGTTTTTTCTTCATGTTAGGTGAAGCTAAAATTACCAACATTTAGAAATTTCTGCAAAACTTTACTAAAATATTTAAATAACCTGGGAAGGAATTTTTTAAAGCTTCTATGTGAAGTGACAATATTTAGTTACTCTTTGACTGACTCTTTTACAAGTATTTTTTATCACAATGTTACTAGCTAAGGTTACTAAGTGTCATCCGTACCATTGAGCTATAAATTTGCTTTTAAAAACAAACTGAAAATTATTTTTAATATTTTAGTTATGCATTTCATTTATTTAAAGTTTTGTTATAAGTTTTATAGTGACTTTATATCATACTTACAAGCAATTGTAAACCATTACATTTCCTTGGTGTATCTTAGTAAAATTCTAATTTCTGTAACATTGCCTCCTTCTTGTGTTGGCTGAGTTTTCATTTATAGTTAGGTTATTAAATTTAATATGCTTAGCTAACAATTTAAGAGTAAAATATTTTAGCTACATATGAAATTTTAAAATATTTTTAAACAAAGTGCATTTATTAAAATAGGGTATGTGATTAATGTTTAACTAATCTTAACTTTGTACAGCACAAAGCCAAACAGTAGTAGGAAGAGTGTGTGGTGTCAACCCTACAAAAAAGGCCTGTCTACCTACCATAAAATAATTTGAAATCCTCAATTTTTTTCTCAAGTTATGACAGTTAGAAATATACATTTTACTTCAATCATAAAGTAGGCAGTTTGTTTTTGTATTGTTACTAATTTAACTTTCAAACTACTAATAAGTAATATCAATAAATTTTATGTAGCTGGAACATTTATTCAATTTACTAAAAGTAACAAATTTAGATATTTTTTAGGCTGAACTAGGGTATGCTGTAAATGTTTACATGTTTTTTTCACTTCCACCTGTGGTTATAAAGCATTATAATAAATATATATATATATATATATATATATATATAATTAATCTTAACAGTTAAATTTTCAGCTAGAACTCACTTAACTCTAATTCAATTTATTGTAAAAAAAAAAAAAAAAAATCAAAAACTACATTCTGATCTCTAAATTGCTTCATCAAAAACTACACATACTGATCTTGGTGCCTGAAAATAATTTCTGCAAATTTACTTTTAGCAAATCAATCAATGGATAAGGATATGGGAATTCTAATCTGTAATGTTAAATTTTAAAAACCTTTGTAGGACATTTAATAATGTTTACATTTGTAATGTCCTGCTTTGCTAATGAAATCTGTTCCACACATGTTTTTTTCTCTAGTTCTCATCCCAATTATATTTTTAATTTTTGTTTTCTATCTTTCCAATTATCAAGTTCAGGAATGTCATCACTTGTATTTTTTTTTTGTCAATCTATCATCAAATTAATTATAATACATATAAAAACTCTTGCAGAATATTTAAAAAGCTTTTATATTTCTCAATGTCCTAAAAATTAGTTAAATTACAATTCTAATATCTTTTATCTTGGAAATAAATTTGATCTGAAATTTTTTAATATACTATTGCTCATTTTTTTAAATTTTTATTCTCTTCATTTTCATTTCTTTTTTTCTTGATGCTCTTTTAGAAAATAAAAATGTTGCAAAAATTAAATTAGTTAAAAAATATATATTTATTTAAATACTATTTGGTCAGAGAAAATTACCAATTTTTAATCATAATGGCAATTCATTAGTGTTTCAGTTTATAAACTGTAGAAATATATTCTTTCCACTTTGGTTTCCCATCCCTTGTTACAAAATAAGAAAAGAGAATTTGAATGTTAGAGCCATTTAAAGACTGAAAAACTCAATCATTTTCTATTAGAAGGATAGAGGCTCAAATGAGAAATCTGAAAGCCAAGTTCAGATTTCATCTGGATTTGTTACATTCACTTATGCACAAATACCATTGTAAAATGTATGAATCTATCCCCCCCCCAACAAGTTGTCAGTTCAATAGTATGACTTGTACCTGGAAAAAAATCATTATTCTCAAAAAATTGTTATGCAATATTCACTTGCGCGAAAAGAATTACTCTTCCAATCCAAAATCTGTTTCAGCTTTAAATGACCCACTGAAAGTTGATAAGCTGTAAAAAAAAATATATATATATAACAATCAATTGTATTAGAAATGTTAAGTTAAAAAAAAAAAATTTCTCTTGGAGAGAGTATGTAACTATTGCTGATTTGACCAAACTAAGAAAATCAAAGACAAACAATTATATGGAACATTGTCACAACAAAATGGCCATTTTAACTACATTTTGAAATTCTTAAAATCATATTTAATGAATAGTGTGTGTCTCCCTCTTTTTCTAATTGTATGTTCCTCTGTTCATAACTTCTGTCATGCTAAAGCCAACAGATAACAGCTAATTTTTATTCTGATTTGAATGTCTGGCCTACAAATATCCATGAAACCAGAATTCTGCTATTGGCACATGATAAAATTAACTGTTACGCTGTAGAAGAAAAGCTATGAGTATCCATAAAACAAGTTTAGCATAGTCTGGCACAAGGCCACATGTTGGAAAATAGAGCATAAGAAGATTCTGGTATGTCAATTTTCAAATTAACCTGCTTGCCTTGAAAATCAGCATCCAAAATCCTGGCTTTTACCTGGACTTGAACACTGACCCCAAGTACTCGTGGGAAATATGCAACTATCTTATACATGAGTTAGGATCACATTTTTATTATATAAATATACAAGTACTTATCTACATTGTCTTTATTTCTGTATATATTTATGAACTATAGTCTAAGGTCTCAAAATTTGTTACAGTTTCTCACTTTTACCTGTTTAATGATCTGTTGTTGCTCCATTCAGCCCTGATACAAATACTGAAGCAATTGTACAATTTCATTCTCTCATTCAACATGATATCAAAATATATTTATCGAAGTGAAAAGTGAGTTTTTTGGAATTTTTTTTTTTTTTTTTGGTGGTGGTGGAGGGGTCTCTCCCATTCTTTTTGTTAGTTGTAAAATAATTTTAAAGTTATTTTTGTGCTATAGTCAACTTTGCCAGTTAATTTTATTTCAGCTGCCAAAAAGGAGACTCCAACCCCACAAGTAATACCTGCCAGTAAAGAAACGTCACCTCCAGAAATTAAACCTGCTGTTGTGCTAAGCCTTGATACCAACCCTGGAGGCAATCAGAGCAATAAAGTCAAACCTGACTCTAAATCCACTTCACCTTCCAATGACAAAAAACTCCCTGCCAAAAAGGCTTCTCTGAGTCCCAACAACACAGATGCAACATTGGCAGCTGAACTTTGTGGTGTCACACCACAGTTAAATGGTATCTCTAAAAAAGATGGTTCCTCAACTCCTAACAAGGAAGGATCTGCTACACCCAACAAAGAAGGGTCATTGACACCACGGACTCCACGCAGGGATGTAGGAGAACGTCCTATTGGAATACCAAAAAGTTCCTCTCGGTAAGATTATAGGATTTTTATTCCTTTTTATCATTGAGCAACAATTTCAGTGTCAGCTTTTTGTATTTTTGCTAAACAATGTTTTCTCCCTTACTAAACAAAAGTTCCTTGATTATAAATGAAATAGCAATTTTCGTTCATTTTTTTTATTATTATTATTTGTACATTTCTTTTTGTGAAGGAAGTCTTAACATGAATCTACTCTTAAATGACTCCAAAATTTTTAAATATAGCATAAACCTACAAATAAAGTGGTCAGTAATATATAATACTTTATCGTCAGAATACTTCTATAACCTTGTTTTGAAATGCAATAAACTTGATTCATATTGCCTTAATTAAATTTCAGTATTTTATAGTAGGACGTACAACTACAAATAAATACATTTTCTTAAAAGGGGAGCTAACTCATACAGTTATGAAGTAGGCTTTAAACTAATGGCTAAACAAACAGACACTATAATCAAGCCTTATTAATAGATTTACTGTTTCAAGAATTCAATTTAATCGGCAAGATAGAGCAGTAATAACAGGATTTTGATAAAGTTTATTAATTTGTGGGAAATACAAATACTTTGTATCTAATTCTTATTGATATTCTGATATTTTATCTTAATGCAGATCCAAATATGAAAAGCTTGATTTGAAAAAAGAATATGAGAAGAGACAAGTAGGGTGTAAAGAGTTGATTAATTTAGTTGTGATTGGTAAGTATTTATCATTTTATGAAGTTTTATTTTTGTATAAAGAAAGACAGTATGTTGGCAGTCTCAGACACACACACACACACACACACACACACACAAAATGCACACACAAAGAATTTAGACAATCCTATATCAAAGTTACAGGTTCATAACCAGTATAAAAAATCTGTCATTAACTTTATTCATGCTGCCTTACATGTTGTTCACATCTGCACACATCAAGACATCTTGCACAGTTTGTAGCTCTCTGTAAATACTGTTTGGGTCATATATATATATATATGCAAGACTAATCATGTGCATTAAAACCTTGCTTTTACCATATCCCAAATAGAGGTGATTCAGTTTGACCCAGTGACTTTACTGTAGATCATGACCTTGTGAATGGTGGAGATACAACAGGGATGAAAAATTTTAGTTGATTGTCAGTGTTCATCCATCTTGATTGTCACATGTTGTTTGCCCATTTTTGAAGAGTATCAGTGGTTTGTTCAGAAAGAGGTCATCAACAATGTGATGAGTTACATGACTTCAGCCTCCTCAGAGTGGAATTCCTTGTTGTGCTTAGGTGATGTCGGGTGTGTTTTCATGGACCCTATTGAACAACAGCTTATCTCTTTAACATGGAGGAAGGATACCGCATATCATATGAAGGAGATGTTGGGGTAGATATGATTACACTGCTAATCAGTCATAGGCAGTCATTTGGGCTAGAATCTACTTTTCTTATATATGAGCTGTGAGATGATATGGGAGCACAGTACTCTGCAGTTGAAAAGCATAAAGTTAGAGCAGAGGTGTGTAGGACATAGAAGTTTGATCCCCCAATACTTAACTGCAAGACGTATGAGGAGGTAGCA
The DNA here is from genome assembly GCA_903632075.3 of Acanthosepion pharaonis. Lineage (NCBI taxonomy): Eukaryota > Metazoa > Mollusca > Cephalopoda > Sepiida > Sepiidae > Acanthosepion > Acanthosepion pharaonis. Next base: position 795,753 of record CAHIKZ030000617.1, on the reverse strand, counting down.
TGCACTCACTTTCGCAGTAGTGCTTTGATATGTTGCTTGAAGAAGTTGGTGCAGTTGAAGGTCACTGCCTGGTACTTTGGGGTGTTTTCTAAGGGATTTGTATATCACCAATGAAGGCACTTAGTTCTTGGTTGGTAAACTTTTTACAAAGATGACAAAACTCCCAACAGTTTTTATCTTGTTCAGCTTCAGCTGCCATTGATGGAAATAGGTGTTTAGCTTGGACAAATTGACAGACAGAATGTCCCCAATTTTCTTTGATTTCTTGTGCATGAGGAAGATGGCAATATCAACAGCATATATGTACTTGTGGCAAAGCTGTTTGTGGAAGGTCTACTGTGTGGCATTTCATTTTATGAACGCTTAACTTTTATTTAAAACCTAGATTTTCTATTTTAAAATTTGATTCTTGTAAATCTTAATGTTTTTTTTTTCTCTTCTAGGTCACGTGGATGCTGGTAAAAGTACTCTTATGGGTCACCTTCTCTACCAATTGGGTAGTGTTAATAAACGATCTATGCATAAATATGAACAGGAATCCAAAAAAGTTGGCAAAGGATCTTTTGCTTATGCTTGGGTGCTTGATGAAACTGAAGAAGAAAGGTGAGGTCATCTTTTGTTTTGGTAGGATTTGCATTGGATATAATTGATCTTTATTTACATCAACTTGCATCCATGTGTTTGTTGTATATAATCACTTCATATAGAAAATATTCAAACTCTTATTGTTTCTAATGTAACGTTTTCATAAGTTTCAATAAGTTAGCTTTCATTCTCTTTAACAATATTTAAATATTTACTAAAACATTTTTATATTGAGTAAGGAATAAATATTTTTATTAAAATTGCTGTTATGTTATGAATTTATTACATCATTACTAATTCTGTATTCATTAATAGGATTTATTTTATGATATATAGTTAGTTATGCATATGCAGCTTCCAAATATTAAAAATAAAAACACTAAAATTGCAAGTGTTTTTTCTCTTTTATTTAGTATTACTCAATGAAAAACTTATAAAGAATTATTACTATTTTCTTTTGTTATAAAAATGAGTTTAAAGTGGGAGAGATTACTTGATCAAAATGATAAAAAAAAAAATAGGTATGAACATGAAAGGTCTTAAAAATAATTTATTGTATTGAAACATTTTCTTTTATGAAAATTTATTTTAAAGAGACAACTTAACATTTTATATGATTGAAGATAAAAAAAAATTTGCTAGATTATTTTGAACCAAAATTTGCAACTGTTATTATAACTAGGCTCTGAAATAAGTATAAATATTCTTATTGTATCTATCCTCCTTTTCAGGAGCCGTGGAGTTACAATGGATGTTGCACAAACCAAGTTTGAAACTGCTCACAAATCAGTGACCTTGCTTGATGCTCCTGGCCATAAAGATTTTATACCAAATATGATTACAGGTGAATTTTCAGGAATGTTTTAAACAAAATAAAATTGGATTTTTTTTTTTTCTCATTAAAGGTATTTTATTTTTTTTCTCCATAATTCAATATTTTACATATTTTTCAACCAATGAAATAAAAACACAAAATGTGTCCAATGTATTGGACTATTAATTCTTCTAAAATGTTTGCTGTTGTTTAATAAAAACAAGATTGTTTCATGCAGAAACCAGAGAGTATACAAGACTATGCAAGCATATTTGTGTTCTAAGTGAACAGATGCTTTAATAGGGAGACTATGTATGAATGCAGCTATTTTACTTAGCCATTATCATTATAGAGCAACAATCATATTGTTATTTTAATAGCTTCTATTTGTAATGTACATTTTGTTGAACACCCCTGTCATGGGCTGCAAGATTACTTTATTGGCTATTGTTCCATAGGGAGGTAACCAGACCATATCATTTGATAACATTTGGCAATTGTTGAAACCGTAGCAGTAGTAGTTTGAGTGTTCAACAGAAATTAGACAGATATAAAGTTTGACTATTTAGAGAACAACAATCAACTTGAGTTACATTAATCAACTTGAATTAACTAAAGGTCAGTGCCAAGAGACCATCTCCTTACATTGCATCTTCACCATAGAAAAGATTTCAAGAAAATATCTTCTAATTTTGTGTATTATTATAATGTTTATTTTAAAAAAAATATAAGTAGAAAAATCTATTTGCAAAGAATAGGCATCCCTGTATATCAAACATTCAACAGCATCTATGGTTTAATAAGCTTTGTGCAAATTTCTGTGATATGAAATATAATAATCAACTTCATTGTTACACTGACAAACATTAAAATAAAATGAGTTTGTTCAATTTGTTCTCAGTTTCATTTAAAATCAATAATTTCATGTCTTGATGTACATTTTCATCTTGCAAATATATCAAATAAAACTTCTACAAAAAAATTGAAAAATTACTTAAGTCCATAGTTTATGAGTAAATGCTTACGATGAAGTGTAGAAAAAAAAACGTAGATTTAAGATTGTTTCCATTTTATATCTCATAACTTGAGATATATAACTTAAGTTGATTTCCTCTTTGCAGGTACCGCACAAGCAGATGTGGCTATTTTGGTTGTCAATGCAACACGAGGTGAATTTGAAACTGGATTTTTATCAGGAGGTCAAACACGCGAACATGCTCTCCTTGCCAGATCTTTAGGTAAAATCTAAAACTATTTTATGATTTAGTGCTACTTAACATCACTTCACTGAGTCTCTAATGTGTTATGAAAAAATGCAAAGCATTTTACGCTTTAAATTTTTTCAGTGGTTTAGCACATAAAAACTTTATTTCTCAACATTCACTACATTAACTGCAGCAGAAATTGAACATTGACATTTGAATCCAAGAACTACAGTTGATGGCTCAATGAAATTAGACTGTCATATCTGATCAGAACAATTGTAACATTGTTGTATTCCTATCCAAAGTTGTAAAATAACTTTGTTTATAATAAATGTGTTTACAATGGGATCAATACATCAAAAAAAAATTTTGCTATGCAAATGAGCACACTTTAGTGCAAGATTGTTAAATATTGTGTGCACTTGCAATATAGTTAAAATAGTTTAAAGATATTTAATAAAAGCAATTATCTCAAAATTAGGTACTTTCTTTAACTACCATTCACTCACTATTAATTTCAATGAAGAATTAGAATGACATTTCCAGTAATATTGTTCTAGTTCTTCCTATTACAATACTCTGATATTACATTCTATACTGTTGCTATGATGGTGTCTCAACGATATTCAAGTTAAATCAACCATATATGGCAACTGTTGGTCTTGAAAGATCATGGATCTGTGCCCTAAAAATTATGCCTCAGCTACTGATGGTAGCGCAGCATCTGTTATGGCTGTACAGGCCCACATGGAAGTGACAGTCTTAATTACAACAAATGCATGTGAAGATGCTTTCCTTTGATGTCACTGTGTTTTTTCTTTCCTTCAAACACTCTTCTCCCTGGTGGCAAACCTTCATTTCTTTTCTCCCCATGCCAGCTTCTTGTGTAAATCATGTCTTCAGTGTTCATTGGCAACATTTTCCCACTTCATGATGTCCATGTCTTTTTTTATCAACATCCTTGAAGCGAAGATGAGGTCACTCTTGTGCTGGTGGTCAGTTCCCCATAAAGAAGGGCTGTTTATTCCCATGTTTGGCATCACAGTTGATTTCGCTACCTTGGTTTCAACCTTATGGATTTTTTTTTTTCACGTGTATTGAGCACTTTTTAATACTACTGTTTCCTGGTTTAATTCAACCCTAATCATTAACCTTTTATGTATTTTTTCTTATATATATAAAACATATTTTACACTGGATGTTGGAGTAAACAGTTTATTATCAAAGGTAGCACTTTAAGATTATTACTTTAAATGATAATAGAAATTAATAAATAAATAAAAGAATAAAAAATTATCAAATATGAGAATTTTTTTTTTTTTTTTTTTTTGTTAAAAATATTTGAAAGAGAAATAATAGAAGAAATTGACAATAATAAAAGTAGTAAACAAAATAACATTATGACCCAAAACACTTTTCCTACAAATTTGAAAATATGCCCTCGCATTTTTAACCTTTGCCCTCTTATTTTTAACATTTGCCTATAATTTTATTCATTTATCCTTTTCTTATTTATTGATTGTAACATAACATAAATCCACTACATTTTTACTATTTAAATATTTCTCATTTTTCTTCTGACTTTTTTTTCAATTATAAATGTACTTTTTTTCAAAAAATTTCCTGTGTATACATTTTGAAAATGCTATTATTTTTTTTCCCTTCTTATAGGCGTGTCTCAGTTAATTGTAGCTGTCAATAAAATGGACACTGTTGACTGGAGCCAAGATAGATATGATGAAATTGTTAAAAAACTAGGAACGTTTTTGAAACAGGCTGGCTACCGTGAAGGTGATGTTCATTTTGTACCCTGCAGTGGACTTGATGGTGAAAACTTGACAAAATCAGTTTCCCAACCTGAACTTGCCAAATGGTATAAAGGCAATTGCTTGGTGGAACAAATTGGTAAGTGCAACATTTTGTACAGAACAAATTTGCTCATGACAGACTATATCTCTCTTAGACAAATATCATAAATTTGTTATTTTTTAATAAATTTAATAAGAATAAATATGTAGGGAAAATATTTATCATATTGCTATTACAAACCATTAAAATTTCAGTTCTTTTTCTGCTTCCAGTAGACTAATAATTATTCTATGTAGCAGTTTTAACTTAAAGCACTAACCACATTTTGAATGTACATAAGACTAACATTTGAATTTGGTCTGGAAATAGTGTAGTTCTACATATTTTCACAAAGTGGCAATATTTATGCTTATCACTGCTAAAGACTGCATATTGTAAAACAACATTGTAGCATTTAAGAATTTTAAAAAAAATATAGTGTATATATTTCTAAAGAATTTCCAAAGTTCTGAGTCTTATTCTGTCAATGAATTTGATTGTGATTCAAAATAATTTGTAGATGGTGGTAAAGACAGTGAAAGCAATGATTACCTTGAAAATAGCTGACAAGATATTTTACAAATGATATTATGTCACATATTGACAATGATAGTATATAAAAATCTTGGCTGATGCTATTCAATAAAAAAAAAACCCTGCATGACAACAGAAAGAATAAAAAAAATGCTTCCAATGCTTATTAAATTCTGTGAATTTTTATTCCAGTTTTTTTATGTAATTGATTTTTGTTTTAATTTCAGACAAGTTCCGTAGTCTTGACCGTCCCGTTGATTCTCCATTCCGAATGTGTATTTCTGACATTTTCAAAGGGTTGGGCAGTGGCTTCTGTGTGTCTGGTAAGATCTGTGCTGGAGCAGTGCAGAATGGTGACTCAGTGATGCTCATGCCAACTGGTGAACGAGCAATGGTTAAAGGTCAGTAAGTCCCTATAAAACACACACACATGCATATAAGGATGTACAACTAAAGGTCTATCGAAAAAAAAAAAACAAATAATAATGATCTCATACACTTTTACCCTCATTAAAACAATAAAATAAAATCCTGAATAATCATAGGCTTTTATTTAAGAGCCTTTAGAATCTGTAGCTCCCAATTCCTGTCCAAAGAAGAGAAATTCATCAAAAACACCTTCAAACTCTTCCAATACCCAAATTATTTCCTACACAAAGCCTAGAAAATCCACTGAAGAAAAATACCAAAAATCCGCATAATGATCCCAACAACCATATCAAAATTAGACGCACATATTCCTACCTACCAACTTCATAGCACCCACTAGTGAAACAAACTTCTCCAACCTTGACATAAAATTCATCAACATCTCTAAAACAATGTTAGCAACAACAGGACAGAGGCAGGAATATACAAAATTTTATTTTATTTGATTGCACTGGTCAATTTAGGTGGTTGCTGGATGACCAACCTGTCCTGCTCCATAGCTAGGTGTCCAGAGCAGTAGATCACTCACAAATTCTTGTTTTGCTGACCAGCAATGTCCTGCAAAGCATTTTCTACATTCATATAAGATTGTAGAAATATCAGGGATGGATCCATAGAACTGTGATTCAGCTGGATTGTAGTGAGAGATGATCAGTTACCCTGAAAAAAAGTTTGTGTTCTGTGTGCGATCTGACGAAGAAAAATTACAAAAAAGTAATTAGCAAAAATCTACTTCAATGACTAGAATCTATGCTAATGTTCTCTCCTCCCCTGAATGGCGTGACCAATCAGAAGAATCTCTCGATGAACCAAAGCCATTGTTTTTCGCTTATAAAGGCAGATTTTCTGAACTGGTGAGCAGAATGCATGTTTTTTGCTCGTGAGAAGTGAAGGTTGGACGTGTGACCTCATTTTGTCGTTTCTACTTTGTTTGTTGGACTGTTACGACGGGCTATCGTTTGAACCGCAATTTGGCTACAAGTGTTGCAGTTGAGAAACAGAAGAAATCTATTGCAGTTGATACTATAAGTTGGCAGTCTTTTCTTTTCTTTACTACAACATGGATGTCACAAAGAGATGTTAAGTATAGCTCTAAACATCCAAATGTAGGTACCATCAAGCTAAGACTTTAGGGTTTTAGTTAATGTCTAGTTAGTGGCACCATACATTAACCCCACCTCTACAGTGACTTAAAAGAATCTCCCCTTGAGGTTGTCTGGTAGATCAAATTTTCAGATTACATCCATTTTATTCAAAGCAGCCTAGGCTTTAGCTATGTGAAATATGGCATCCCCCCCACACACACACACACTGAGATAGTAACTACCATAATGATGCTATACAAAAATACCAAATCTTTGGCTAGATCCCCAGGTGGAGACACTAGCTTCTTTGACATAAAAGCAGGGGTTTTTCTGCATGACACCTTGGCACCTTTTCTCTTTGTTATGACCCTTGGCTACGTATTGAGAACTTCTCTTGATTATCATCATCTAGGTTTTACTTTATCACCAAGACTCTCAAATCAAAATATCCTGCAAAAAAGTTGACAGATATAATGGATGACCTAGCTATCACTACAGACATCATTACCAATGCCAAAGTTCTACATTCCATTCATTTTCTAGATGATGTCAATGTGTCAAACTGAATTCATAGGTTTCAACCAGCAAGGGTCAATACAAACTCTCAGTTGAATCAATAAAACCTGTTAAATCTTTTACATACAAAATAAATTCTACTGAAAATATACAAAATAGACTGCTATAGCTATCATTACACAAGAAAATGAATAGCTTCTTTAGAAAGCAAAAATACTAAAATTTAAAACTGAATCGAAAACCGCAGTATCAAGGGAAAAAAACAGAAACCTATACCAAAACATAAATTGTCAAACCATCCAACTCTAAAATATATGTATGTGTTTCATTGAATAATATAAACATATTGTTTACTTATTTTTATACTGATCCTTTCCTGTTGTCTGATCCATTTCTTGATGTAGAGATGAAATTCATCAAAGACATACTTTCAACCTTTTCTAAGATCATCTTCAGAGTTAATATTGTAATTGAGATAAAATCTGTATTCCGTTGTCATAGTGATTTTTAAAAACATACATGAATGCGCTCTGTTATAGTTATTTTAGAATTTGTCCATTGTAGTTATGGGATTTTTTTTATAAAACAAACGTTTCAATATAAGGGAGATAACCGGAAATTTGTAGAAATGTAAAATGGCATCAGTATATAAATGTTATATGCACTTTAATATTTTGTTGCTGTATACATTCAAAATTTATTACAAATATAAACACTTATTTTTACATATATATATATATATATATATATATATAATTTGGGAGAAAGATGTATGACAAAGTGGAAAAAGTTTTTGTGTAACATGTTTCATCCTATAAAATTTGATAAGACAAAGTTTGTTTATGTTGATGTGACTACACATGCACTGGGAATTTTAAATTTAATATTCTTTATTGTGTGTTTTGGATATATGATCTAGCTGATTTCATATATATATATATATATATATATATATATATATAATATCAATGTGTCATACTTTTTCATTTAAAGGGACACAACTCTCAGTAGGTCATCTTCTATATAATAAATGCTAATCTAGGTGTGCCACTTTGTTACACTTTTTCCACTTTTCTCCTAGAGGCTGTAGCCCAACATATAACATTTTGAAATCAGACTTTGTGAGCAAATTTAAAACATTTGGTTGGATCCAGACCTGCAATTTTGAAATTTTGGGTTCCCAAGTTTCCATTACTGTGATTGTTTTCATTATTTTTTTGGACATGATTTTTTGCAGCAAATCTTTTTGCATGATAACAATTTTTATAACTTGGAAATAAATTTGGGAATAATCAAAATTACAAAATCCAGCAACAGTCACCCATGAAATAAAAATAATTGTTTGTATAAAAAAAGTAAGGACCTAAGTACATCAAATTGTCTTTAAATTAAGTGGCAGCAGAAGAATTATTGTTGAACTTTTAAATGGTAAGCTTCAATATTAATGTAATGCTTAAATGCAGTGATCATTTTTGAATTCTGCTGTAGTTTATTGTTGCCTATCGCATCTACTCCTCCCTACCTATTGTGATGAAGGCCCAATCATGAGTTCTCTGCAGGAGCTAAGCTTAAATGCTGTTCGATAGGGTGGCTTTTAAGCTAGTATATATATATATATATATATATATATATATATATATATATACTCTTAAGGTGTGCTATTTTTATGGGATAAAGAGCTCAATATCAGAGACAGAGGCGTGTGCAAATATAAAAAGTGAACATTGAAGTCAATATTTAGGGGACAGGCTGTTTCATGCTAGACGCAATTGTCAGGCCTGATGATTGCGTCTAGCATGAAGCAGCCTGTTGCCTCTAAGTGTTGACTTCAATATGAATGACCAAGAAATTGTCATAGAAAATATGCATCCTCTGATGTTGTTAATACTGTTTATTATAAACAGAGCATTTACTTAAATATTTGTATCTATAAAAAAAGAAAGTATAAACATAAAAATGTCTTAAAATAATTGTCAGACTTTGTCCATTTCATAATGTGTGACATCATTTGTTTACATTTGGATACACATTGAGCAGATATGAATGTACATGAGAGAATCATGGAAGATTGTAGTTTACAAACAGTAAAATCAACCTTGCTAACCGAACGCTCCTCTGTTGCGAAATCGGTAAAAGCACGTCAGTCTATATGATGGCTCTGTATAAGATACAGGTTCGGTTCCTGTCGGAGGACAAATATTTTTTTTTTAAATTTCTCAGACATTCAGGCCTGTAAATGTTGTTAATATTGTTTATTATAAACAGAGCATTTACTTAAATATTTGTATATATATAAAAAAAAGAATGTATAAACATAAAAATGTCTTAAAATAATTGTCAGACTTTGTCCATTTCATAATATACATATATATATATATATATATATATATATATATATATATATATATATATATATACCTCCAAAAAATTTGTTTACTAAAGGTTTAAATATATTTTTCATAAAGGAAAAATCTTTTTTGAAGCTTTCCCTCAGCATCAATTGAAAACTAAAGGATTATATTTTCTAATTACAGAAAAAAAAATACCATGGTGTATTTCAAATAGAAATTTGAATGATTTTTAGTTGATTCTTCTGGAGAAAAAAAACAAATCAAAATGGCCATTTTTAACTTTTTTAGAGACATTTAGACACATTTTTTTCTTTTTGAAAATCCCGCTAAAATAAGATATACATTTCTGAAACATTACTTTCATAAAATTAGCAAATTTAAAGTTAAATTAATCTGTTCTGAAACAAATATCACTTACTTATAGCATAAAATTTTCTAGACAAATATTTCATGACCTCAGTGTATTATTTTCAAATCTCCATCGATAATTTGATGGCTGAATGTGTTGACAAGTTTAGTATGGTGCACCAAAATTGACAGAACGTTTTTTTTTTTTTTTCTTATAACAGTTTAAAATTTTCTTACATTATTGAGTTAACCTCTATCTCTTTCATTATTTAATAGCTAAGATAATGATAAATAATTTTATTAATTATTAATATTACATTAAGTTATTACATTTTAATTTAATAACGGAGATAATAACTAATAAAATTATTATTGTATTAATAATTAAAATATCTCACTCAGTTATTGTTTAAATTAATAAATGAGATAATTTTATTTTTTCAATTTAATTTTTAATTTAATAACTGAGATTGAGATAAGACATATGTCAATGAGGAGACAAGCCTTGAAACACGTGACCTTTTAACCATAATGTCACTTATGAGATGTCATACTAAAATAAAATAACATTTTGATGCACAAAAAAATATTTTGAATTATGGTAAAAAGTTTTGGTAGCATTATTTGTATTGAGCTTTTAATTTTCACTTAGTAAATATAATCTTCACTTAAAAACCGACCCCACACTCTGTTTAGAAGAATTTTAAAACATTTTTTTAAAATTAAAGAAAAATGAAAAACACTAAAAGAAAAATGCAAACAATTCTTGTAAAAATTCTTTATTCGTCGAAAAAAAAATTTTTCTTCAGATAATAATGTCCTTAATGTATATTATTTATAAAAGCCTATCTAATTAGATAGTTTTATTGCAGTTTTTATTTTAGGATTTGGTGTAGATTTTTTAAAAATTGGCAGTAGTTGTGAAAAGAAAAAATTGATGATTTAATTTCTCCAAGGTGTCCTGCTTATAAGTAATATAAAACAATTTGTGAACTGTTTGAAATTCCAGAAAATTTCATAAAATTAAGTTTGGGCTGGGGATAACAGATGTAAAAAAAAAAAAAAATATATATATTTCTAAAAATAAAAAATCCAAAAATAAATTGATTCATTTTTTGATTAAGTTCTGAAAGTTTCATTAAAATCAAACAATTATTTGATTTTTGCAAGAATTTCTAAATTAATGGGGGTTTCCCTAGAAACTGCTACACTAAAATGGCCATTGCCACAAGTAGTACAAAGTTAACAAAAAAAAGATTTTTGACCCAAATTTAGAATGTGTTAAAAAGGAGAAAAAATTTTTTTAAATAATTAAAAAAATACTTTGTTCTTTCCTCTTAATAATAACATAAACATCATTTTAATGATAAAACTTTGTTTTTAAGTTTGGAGCCTTTTACCATTATGTTATACCAATCTATTAGCGAATTATTGGAGGTACCTATATATATATATATATATATATATATATATATATATATAAATATATATATGGACACTCTCTTGAGTTTGGACATCGGTTGTGTTTAAGGAATTTTAATTTGGTTTATGGTCCCCACTTATCCTCACAGATCCCATTTCAACCTAAGGTAGCCAGAGAGCAGATGCTCTCAGCAAAATGCATTGTTTATTGATTTTCCACTTTGTCTCATCATCTTCATTCTTGTTTTAGATATTATTATACATTCTACACACACAAAACTGTACCTGAAGAAATTAATGAATTTGTAAAGTCATTTCTTAGAAAACTATTCAACTTTGCATATTTGTTTTAAAGTGATTTATTTGGTATGCACAAAAGTTTCCAGCATGTTTCATTTAAAAAAAAAAAAGTGAATACAACCGTATTCTACTGTGTATTCAGTCTCTAATTTTTAAAAAGTAGGCACTGGAAACTTTTGCATACACCTAATGTTTAAATAGAATTTGTTTTCCATTAGTTAGTTATTTTTCCTGTTACTGTATAATTTGGAAGGAATCCCTGTTTTTAATATTAAAATTATTATATTAAAACCCTTAAATAATTTGAATAAATTATTGAATGGTGAAAAACAAAAATAAATTTGTCTGCAACATAATCATTTTTAGTATAAATGCAAGCAAAAGGTAGTATTTGTAATTTGAATTTTTGATATCTCTTGTGACTTGATGGCCTCAAATGGTACAGAAAAAATCTCAAGTTCATCAAATGTATTTTTAGTTGTATTTTCTTCTTTTTTTTTTTTTTCTTTTTCCTTTCCTATCCAGGTATCACAGTCAGTGATGAACCCACAAATTGTGCCTTTGCTGGTGACCATATTAATGCAACCCTTGTTGGAATTGATATCAATAGTGTGTCAGTAGGTAAGTACTACTTCATAATTATTGTTCGCTATGTCTTTGCAATCACTTTCTCTTGCCTTTTCTTTTTCCTCCCTTAAACCATGTAATTATTTTACCATATTCATTTAGATTGTTTGGTATATCAGCTTTTGTCTGTGGGTTTGTTTTTTATTAATTATTCACTCAATACAAGAGCCAAACAAGTTAGAGGTTTATTGAATGTGGTTGTTGTATGAGTGTAAGTGTAGGAGATAAGAAGTGCAGTTTATGAGGTGAGATTGTAATGTTCAGGAGAGTATCCTCTCAGGAGCCTATTCCTTAATGTAGTAGTTCTTGTGGGTGGGGAGCTGTCTGAATAGAATTCCCTCCCAGTGTACCTAGCATTGTAGGTCTTTGAAGGTCAGGATGGGTGCAACTAAGGAATGTAGCTCATCAAAACATTGTTATGGAAACAGCAATAGAATAGCAAGAAGCTTGCATTTTGTCTTTTGGAAGGGAGTTGTAGAGTGGAAAATAAATCATCACCCACAAAGCTGCATAAATGCTTTTGAAAACTGGAAAGTGAGGACAGGCCATCTCCAGCCCAGATATGTGACAGTAATGCTCCATATATGGTCTTATCTGACTCTTGCAAAGATAGAGTATAGCAAGATGAGTTTGGTACAAGGAACCGACCATTTTCCCAGCATCATTAGCGATGGATTGCTCATGAGTTCCACTTGAGGTCTGAAATGAATGAGTCCCAAATAGGTGTTCAAGGCAAGGCACCTCTTTAAGAGAATGACTACTTGTCATGATAGGCAAAAATTCAGGCTATACTCAATGATGATGGAATGTTACTAGCTTAGTTTTGGAGGTATTGAATGTTACAAGCTAATTATTCCACCATTAAGCTGTTAGAGCTAAGTTGGAGGAGAGATCAACTGCTTAGACTCTGATCATCTAGATTTTTGAAGGTGCATCAATATACCATTGTATCATCTGCATAAATATTCACTAAAGATATGTGTATGTCCATTAATATAAATCAGAAATAGTCAGACCAAGAAGAGAGCCTTGAGGAACACCTGCATTGATCTCATCGGCTTCAGAAGACTGACCTTTAACAACAACCTTTACTCTTAAACAGTTTGCTGATGACACTAGAGAGGCAGATGGGTTGATATTGTGAGGAGGACCCACATTCTTGAAAAATGGCATACAGTTGATACCTTCCATAGACTTAGGAAAGATTTCTCCTTCAAACAAAAGTTAAACAACCTTGCCAAGATTGCAGATAACTCTAGGCTAAGGTTGTTATGGGATTTTATCTGGACTGGTAGCCTTCTTAGAATTAAGGCTTTTGGTGAGTCTAAAAACTTCCCATGCTGTGAGATATTACATAGTTTGTGTTCCGAGAGAAGCAGAGGATGGAGTCAGAAAAGGGATGGCCCTTGTAATCTAACATGGCAAAGTGCATTGCAAAGAGCCTTGCCTTATCTGACAAGGATAAAATAACCCTAGGGCTATTTGTGATAGTAGGCACTGATCCTTTGCTTCTATTGAGAATTTTATTCAAGATTTTCAAGAGCTCATGGAAGCAAAGCTTTTTGTTTTCAACCTTGGCTTGGACTGACTATGTGTAGTTGCTCTTTACATTTTCTAGAACTCTCTTGCAATGATTGCGGTCAGTTATGAATGCTGCTATGTTCCTATACACCATTCTCTGTGGTAGAGATAGTAATTGTGGCTTCGATTAGCTATGACTGCAACACATTCTGGCACAAACCAAGGCAGGCTATTTGGTTTCTGTTGGTATTTTTTTTTTCTAGGATAATCTTTCCATGCCAGGAATGGTCCCTTTAGAAATGTGGTAAGAAGTTCTAGAAGTTCTTCTTTTTAAGAATACTGAAAGGATTATCTGCAATGTAAGATCTGAAGCTATCTCAATTAGCTTTGCTATTCTGAAAGATGAAATGCGAGATTAGTGAATGACTTTCATTTGGCATAACAAATGGCAACAATATATAAGTAATTTTTACTTAGATTTATGCACAAGTGATAAATATTTACAGTAACACACACTGTATTTATTATCAAAGTAATATTGCTAAAGGCTAAATTTAAAATTATATATGAATGTTCTTCATTTTAAAAATATTAAGATATTTTGGTAACAAGTGATTTTTTTTTTAATAGTTTTTTTTTATGTTAGACATAAAAGTATTTGGATTCAATTATTTTCTTGATGTTTTTCTTTGATAAATAAATTTTAACTTTGCAAAATGTTTGTATTTTTGTGTGTAAATTTGATAGGTTGTAGTTCAGTAGAATAAGTGCTTTCTAATAATAACTTCTTCATAGTCACTCACAATAGTACATGATAAATTTAATTTGCTTTGAAAATTAAGACTTTGAAAAAAGTTGTATTAAATTCATCATGACTAATAAGAAACTAATGCTAATTAATGTAAAAATAAATATTTGAAGGAATTAGTTACATTGAGGACTAATTTTTAACTTAAAAAAAGTCTAATGAATTATCAGAAATTCTCATTTTATACAGAAATCCAATATTTCCAAATCTATAAAAATTAATTACAAAACAATGCAACCATCCCCACCAAGTTGAAGAGACAGCATTTTAATATTAGTTAATTTCTATTTAGATATAACATATGTAGATATTTGTAAATATATGTTTTGTTTTCATTCTTATAAGGAACAATTTTTTCCTCTATTTATTGCAGGAAATTTCCTTTGTGATATAAGCAACCCCATCAAATGTACTACTCGAATCAGAGCCAAAGTTGTTGTTTTTAATATAGAAGTACCAATTACAAGAGGCTATCCTGTAAGTATTGCTTATTTAAAATATATTAGTTAATAAATTTAAAAATAGCATCAAGATTTACTTTTCTGACTTTAAGATTGGCAGATAGACCACTAATCAGGGTAAGATAAGTCTATTCTATTTTACTTGATCACATCTTTTGTTAGGCATTAATGATCCGTTTTATTATTATTTATTCCTGCCTCAAAAACAAATCTAGTCTCACTGACAAAACTCACCTGGCCATGCGCCTCGAAAAGGACCTCCAATCAATTGTGAACTGGGGCATGAATTGGCTGGTCAACTTCAACACTTCTAAGACAAAACTGCTCTCTATTAATCACCACAGAGATCCTTCCCTTCCCTCCATTAGAATGTCTGACACTCAACTTCTCAAGAGCAACTCTCTGCGGCTTCTCGGTCTCATGTTGACTGCTGACCTGAGATGAAATAAATACATTGAGTCAACTGCCTCGTCCACTGCAAGGAAAGTTGGCTCCCTGAGCCGCACCAGGAAGTTTTTCTCCCCGGAGTCGATCCTCCAGATCTACAAATCAACAATTCACCCTTGCATGGAGTATTGCTGCCATATATGGTCTGGTGCCCCTTCTGTTTGCCTCGGGGTTCTTGATAGGCTCCAGAGGCGGATATGCAATGTAGTTGGCCCTGCTCTGGCGTCTCGTCTACAGTCACTTTCTCACAGACGTGCCGTCACCTCCCTCTGTCTGTTGTACAAACACTTTCATGGAAATTGCTCCGAGGAGCTGCATTCGCTGCTTCTCAGACGTCATGAGTTCAAGCGCCATACGAGGCTGGCATCCCGCTCTCACCCCTTCACTGTCGAAACTCCTAAATGTAGCCGTCTCTTCTACTCCAATAGCTTCATGTCTCACACCTCTCGCCTGTGGAACTCCCTTCCCTATTCCTGTTTCCCTGTGAGCTATAATCTCCAGCTATTCAAGTGTAATGTCAATCGACATCTCCAGTTGCCTTGATCTATCCACTACCCTCATCCTTTCTTCTATCACTCCTATCTGATCTTGCTCTAAATTTTCTGTAACCCCTTGCGTCCTAGTGGCTTCCCGCCTTGCTAGGAGTGAAATGCTTAAAAAAAAAAAAAAAAAAAAAAACTATATTTCTAAAGAAGTAATTGACTTTTTATTAATTCAACAGAGTTTAGTGGATACTAATATTTGAATAGATACTCTGTTTATTTATTAACAGTATATTTATTTATTTTTGTCTACTGGAGAAATCTTATTAAAGAAAAGATGTACCCTCTAGCAGGATTTGAACCTACAACTGCTGGCAGGAGAAACTGTCATTAGATCTGATGTGCTTTAGACCAAATCACCCACAAAGGGTCTTGCCAATCGGTCTTTACTTTGTTTATGTTAGGATATGAAACTTGAGTACATATGAATGCTTTGAGAGTATTTGCTTAAAGACACTATTTGGCTTTGCTTAATCAGCAAACACCCTACATGGCCAAGTTGGTCTGAAGAAGGTTGGATCTAATGATGGTTTCTGTTGTTAGAGGGACGTAGGTTCAAATCCTGACAATGGGTGCATCTTTTCTTTAATAAGATTTCTCTAATATTCAGGCTGGTAAATGAAAATAAAGAAACAGAGCATCTATTCAAATATTGGTATCCACTAAAAATAAGTGATAAAATTTATATTATATATAATCTTATTAAATATGTGGGTTCATTGTAGGGATAATGACTTTACATTTCAAATAAAGCTGCAAAATAATACATTTTATATATATATATATATATATATATATATATATATATTCATCACTTTTATAGACAAAAATCGAGAATAGCAGCAAGTACACATAATCTTTTAGATTTGTCATTAAAGTATCTGATTTCAGCTGGTAAACTCAAAATACAAACAATTATTACATTTGTTATTTCAATTACCTTTCTCAAAAATGTTGGCATAATATACACTTTTAAGTCAAAACTTGACAACCATCTCATAAAGTGTTATTCCTTCATGTAGTTGAACCGGCATGGACTTTACCAGATCTGATGTAAGAATCTCAAGAGGTCTTTTTGTTGAAAGTTACTTGGAGCTTCTGCAGAGTAGACTTGATCCAGTAGGCCCACTGCCATCATTAAGAACTGTTGTTATGAATGGCTAGACCTGGTTTAAAAAAAAAAAGCCAATCTTTCTCAGCAGAACCCAAACCAGCACACTGCCCGCCCCCCACCAGCTTGTTGTTTTCCCTACAGTGCATCTTACTGCCATCATTTCCTGAGGATACCAATGCATATGTACTTTGCTCTGTACATTATTCAGGAAAAAAAATTTACCGAACCAATTGATACTAGGTCTAATTTTGATGCTTGCCTTCCTATTGAAGATTCTTTCAATAATGGATATTAATTAGCATGACTCCTCTGACAGGCCTGTATCTATGCAGTTCTATATGCAACAAGAACTCGTCTCTTTCTACTTGATTAATGCTATCTGCAATTTTTTGCCCCATTAACCTTTCTGTTGGCTTTTACTTAACTCAAAAAGCCTCTGTTCACTTTTTGCTTCAGTAAATCTTGACCACCTAGTGTCCTTTTACTTTTTACCACTGCTTATACACAACTGAACATGAGTAGCCTATAAACTGTGCCATTTTGGAAATGCTCTGACCTAGTTTTCTAATTTTTCTTCTTGATCATAACTGCAGTTTTCAGCACATCAGAATGAAGTATTTGAGGTCAGTGTACCTGCTTATATACCTTCAACCATAACATATTAAGTAGCTGTCATTCCAGTATATGTAACTGGTCAAGATGGTCTGGCTCATCAGTCCATATATGCAAAAATTATTCATTTTGTTACTGAAAGAATTTACTCTGTAATATTTAAATTATCATAATTTTTGGATTTTCAAAACCAAATTGAGGTTTATAATCAAAAATAATAAAAAAAAATCTTGTTTGCAGTACAAAAGAATTTATTTTTACACCTAATTTCTATCATTGCTATTCTGTAATGAATTTTATAATGCCTAAAGACTTGATTATCTGCAGAGTGTCTTCCACTACCAAGCTGTTACGGAACCAGTCATTTGGAAACGACTCATTGCACAAGTACATAAAAGCACTGGCGAAACTATCAAGAGTCGACCCAAGTTAGTAAAAAAAAAAAAAATGTTTTTTCGTTCAATCTGTTTTGTTTTTTGTTTTTTTTTGTTTTTGGTTATGATTTTGAAATTTCTGTATTTCTGAAATGATTTCTTCTTGTGAACATGCCTCCAAAGCTGAAAGTTGATGCCATGCTGAAGTTATCTTATGTCAAGTTTATCACTTACTAATGGAAAAAGACTAATGGCTAACCTTGTTTGCTTTCTGATTAATCATGTTAATAAACATGTTTGATGCCAAATTAGTTTTTGAAGAAATGTGAATGTTCAATTCTTTCACATTCATTGCAGTTTATTTGCTTAGATTTAATCTGAGAAAAAGAAAGTTCTCACTTCAGAGATCAAGAATTGCTAATCTAGTAGTTTTCTTTTACCTTCTACTTTTGAATTCATAGTGTAGCCCTTGTAGACTGAGTTCCATCGAAGTTTAGACAGCCCAGTTTACTCTGCTATTTAACGTAGAACTGAAGATGAAAAGGTGGATTCATTACTTTTCCCAAAGGCATTCTGTTCAAAAGTGAACACAACACATTAAGCTGAACTTGGTTAATTTTACCCTCCATTCTCAAGATGTTTTTTTTTTTTACTCAAATACATTGTTTATTTGATATTGCAAGTCAATTACTTTTCTTTCCTGTCAAAATCATTGCTTTGATTCACACGTTTTATGTTAAAATCACAAAATACACTAATAAAAAATCTCATTCTCAGGTTATATGAATCTTTTTAAGAAAATAGCTTTAATTATGAAAAGACATCACTAATTTGCAAATAGATTGAAAAAAAAAACAAAGCATATTCTGTTTTCTAAACATTTTAAGATTATTCAGAATGAATCCAATTCCTCAGAATTCTTGAAACAAACAAAATATATAAATATTCTTTGCAGCTTTGTAATCAAATTGTTGGTCCTAATAAAAAGAAGGAAAAACAACCTTTTAAAATCTCTAGATTATGATGCTAAGATGACCGTTGTGACGTCAATTAAAACTTGTTTGTCTGATGCTTATTGATATTTAGACCTTAAAGAAGATATGACAACTTTGGCTATCGTCATCAAATATGCTTGCATCCAGTGGAGAGATACAAGTGAATAAATTAAACCAGTTATTAATAGAAACAACTTCTACTTAGTATCTTCTCTAAAAAGTAACTGGCTTTTGAGTTTATTTATTACGGATGTAGACATGTTTCTTGAATGTTTGATTTGTTTGTAGAGATTTTCATTCTTTACACAAATTATTGATTTTTTTTATACTCATTAATTTATAGCAAAATAGTTTGCTTTTTTTTTATTAATGGAATAAAATTGATAAAAAAAATGTAAGAGTTAAAATGAAAATTGTTACAATTCCCATTTTAACTAAATTTGGGCTCACATTAATTTTAATGCTCAAAACAAAATTTCAGATACTGAGCTAATTTCCACGCATTTCTTTACTTAGTTTTATATTCTGATCACATTTTTCCAATAAATAAAAGCTAAAGTATAATTCAATAATTATGATCAATAAGACTTACAATTTATATACTAAAAATAAGACTGTCATTTTGGATAAAAGGAAGAGGATCTGAAATGCAATATAATTTATTTAATCTGTAAAAACTAGTTAATCCCTGAATCCAGTTATATTTGAATTTCTGAGATTATATTTTTAGCCAGTAATTTCAAAGAAAGAGAAAAAAATGTCCTTGTTTAGATTTCTGGGAACATTTTTCCCTCTACTTTATATCAAATGGGAATAATTATTGGCTACTGTCACTTTAATCTTATAGTTTCATAACATTCATTAGACTTGAGCAGAAGATGAGGTAAAGAAATGTATGGAAAATAATTTAGTATTAGAAATTGTTTGGGACATTAAAATCAGGAGCAATATCATAAATTTGAATAATTCTATATATAAACGAAATAGCTTACTATACATTTTATTGATTCCAAAATGTTTTTCTAAAAACTAAAATTTATTATGGCCAATGAATTGAATATTTTCTGATGTTGTACACAGTTACTTTTTTTTTGTCTATACTTAATGTAGAATGTATATCTTAGAGGAATGTTAGAATAATAATAAAAAGAAATGTTTCAAAAACAAGTGAAGAGAAGAATATTTTGGTAGTTTGATTAACTAAAACCTTCAACTTTTAAGAATACATTCAATTGAATGGAAATAGTATTTTCAATTGAAAGCCATGTTTTGCTTCCTTCTGTGTTCCTCTTTCTGGAATGTCTAATAGCCAGCCAATCTCACTGATTCTGGATTCCAAACTTATGTTGTCTTGTCCTAACTTTCACCTTTCAATATTTCTTTGTTTTTCCTCTTTTAATTAAAGATTTAAGCAGGATAATACTCTTTGTTAGTCAAAAGTAAACCTTAAATTTTTCACATTCTCCCAAATTTTCCCATATTCTCGTCTTTTCCAGGTGTTTGGGTAAAAACTCTAGTGCAGTTGTTGAACTGGAATTTGAGCGACCTGTATGCATTGAACATTATAAAGATTTTAAAGAACTTGGTCGCTTCATGGTGCGCTATAGTGGGCATACAATTGCTGCAGGTCTTGTTGAGGAGGTGTGTACATGTTTTATTTTATTTGTTTATTACTGAGTTAAGATTTTAAAATGATTTCTGAACCATTTTAAAGACTGATAATTAATATAAAATGTCTTTATCTCTAATTTCTTTAGTAAAGAAGAGAAGGTAAAGAATAGTCCATCTACTTAATATTTTCTCATTAAATATTCACTTAATAATTTCATTTGAGCAGAAATAAAAATAAAATTTAGTTAACTGTCTATAAGAAAGAGACAAAATTAAATTCAAATTTTTTTTCTTTAAGATCCTCCAGAGACATTTTTTTGCGAATAATACCCACTCACATACAACTGATAATTTCAATCTATAAATGAATATAGTGATTATTTATTTTCAAGGATTCTTATAAGCACTAATTTAGCAAAAATATCTTGCTTTTTGTAAAGACCAAACACAGAAAATTGTTTCTATTGAAAATATGAACCACTTTTCAAGTAATGCTGAAAAGCAAATAATCTTCTTTACACTTTCAGCAATAGGACTTGATGAATTTTTCTAAAATTTGTCATAAATGAAACTGCCCACCTTTTGAAAACTAATAAGAATTGTTAATGATATAAAATTTGTGTTCAATGAAATGCTTAGAATAATCTCTAGTGCTACATCTGTCAGCAAAAAAGGGATGGTTTTATTTTCAAAAATAAAAATGGTATTCTAAAATAATTTTCTTTTTGAATGTTTAAATCTTGCCAATTTCATAAAATAATATACTACCTAAACATATTTTGCTAATTACTATCCTAGAATTTTGCTTTCAAATCAAATACAGGTGGCTTAAAGCATTTTTAATATATAATCATTTACTTGCATTGAAATATTTAAAACTAATTGTAATGTAATACTTTTTATTTCAATCAATTTAAAATGAGTTCATTGACAAAGAAATGCATGTTTTGAATTCTATTTAATGCAGCAAAGTTCAACACTTAAATCTCTTTCTTTCAGTGCATACAGTGCATGTTTTTTTTTTTGTTTTTTTTAAGATATTTAAGACGGATGCATTTCTTTCAATTTTCTACACATTTTATTTTTATTCAAATTTGCTCTGCTAGCAATCAATAGTTTGACTGTTAGCAAATGTTTGAAAGAAAATGTTTAAAGAAATTAATCATAATTGGTATTGATACCAATTCAGAAACTGAAATGTTTGCTTTTTTTTTTTAACCAGTACAACAAAATAATTTTGATGTTGATTGTATGACTTACTTGAAAATTTTCTCATTTTATAATTGTTCTCTTTGTTCTTATCTTTTCAGATCCATCAACTGAAAAGCTCCAGTGCTAACTGACATTCATGACCTTTTAGTGTTGACAAAATAACAGAAAGACCTGACTTACACGGTGAATAATTTGGACAGAAATCTGGATATTCTTATGGACTAATCTATAAATATAAGCCATACTTTGCACTTATATTTTGTGTTGCATTTTTTTTTCTATTTCTGATTTTGTTTTTTTTTTTGGTAATGGTTGAAGTCTCCAACATTCACCTTGTCTTTATTTTCTATTTATTCTGTGAAAGAAACTGATTGTTTTTCTTTCTGCACACACCAAGAAACAAAACTGCAAAGAATTTTTCTCTCTTTTGGTTGAGCAAGAATTACATTCTTTTACATTTTACGCATAATTTTCTTTCTTGGAAATTTTAAATATTTGTTGTTTCAATTTAAACAATGGATCATTGAGAAGAGGGGGCTTTGTTAAATGACCAATTCAAATGATAATGAGTTTAATAAATATAATTTATGGTTTGGTTGTTAGGAAAAAATGGCTGGTGTCAATCAAACAAACTTTATTTTCCTACTTTCCCTGCTAAATAAAATGCTTTGCTAAGAAATCTATTGGCACACTGTTTTGTAATTTCCACAAGTTTTGCAGAGTCGTCTACAGGCAAATAATGTGTGCCCTCAAAGATTACCCAAATCTTATCCTAACTACAATTATTAAGTAGGATGATATTTCATAATCCATTTCCCTATCATTATTAGCCTTTTCTTATTTCTCTTTATATATATAATTTTCAATTTATTTATTTATTTCTTTTTTGACTTTAAATAAGAAATAAATGCAAAGCATCATTTCATGTAATTGAACTGAAAAAGATTTGAATTAGCCACTTTTGAAATTGGTTGAATATGAAACAAATTATATCAACTAGTAGAGGTACCTGGCATTGTTCAATGAAAAAATATCCAATTTTAAGGAAAGTTCTGACATATTTTTTTACTAAATTTTAAGAATTCATAGAAACCCATGTTACTGTGATAATTTGTGTATGTTTGGACATAATAGCCAAACAAAAAGTCCCAAAAGCAGCCATTTCTGATCAAATGTTGAAAGTTAAAGAAAATACAAAAATCCTACTCTGAAAATGTTAGAACAAATGAGGCCAGATATTTTTTAGCCACAAAGGCAAGATCTCATCTCCTCTGTTACAGTATCTTTACACTTCAATATAGTCAGTATTTCTACTTAATCACAACCTCTACTGACCTCAAATAACCTCGAAGATTAACCTCACATAATCTATGCTATTACTTGAAGTCTTGCAGTTATTTGTACAAAATCTGGGTTACTGGTACGGTGGGGGGGGGCATGATGTCTGAACATACACACACGTTAACAGGAGTAGAAATGCTATTATCTGATATTGTTTTTCAGTTACACAATGTTTTCTTTTATTTAGCTGAAAAAAGAAAAGCTATTTTAATCTCTAGTGTCCTCCCAAAACCATTTAACTTATTTGTTTCCTCCACATGTTACTCCCAAAGACCAAGTTACCGCCAAGAATTTGTTTGGCTATAATACAAATCATAAAAACTATAAAACAATTTTGACTCCAATGACTTTGAAATTTGACTTTGACCATAACAACTTTATTATTTAGGACATCAAAAATATTTTGTACTTTATAGCAAACCCAACAGATTATTCTGTTTTGTTAGAAATAACATGCTTTTAGATAATCTCCGAGGTTAATCTCATACTAAAGGTCTTATATTCATGCAAAAAATTGATTTCCTGGAATTTTCTGTTTGGACATGGTGTATGAACATGCAAATGTGTGCCCATTCAAAGTTTGGTATATTAAAAACTAAACTGACAAAGCAGTCCCAACAAATATTTTCTGATGCAAATTAAAGTCTTTGTAAAAATCAATAAATGTCTTAGCAACATGAATTCTTGTGGATCAGCTGCTAATCTAGAACATGTATTGTTTCAGCTGTAACTTGAAATTTGATTTATAATGAGTATTATTGGCCATAAAATCCCAGGCATAACTCTTAAAACTGGAACTCACCTTTACTTGAAATCATAAAAATAAAATATATTTTTTATATTCTAGGTAAAAGCAGTTGAACAATAGATATGGACATCAAAATTGATGAAAAAAAAAAAAAATCAATTTTCTTCTTTAAAAACTTCACATTAAAAATATACCAACTTGATTAAACAATTTTTCTAGACGTAAGCAAAAAAAAAAAAAAAGTAACAAGCTTTGTTAACACTTTGGTTACTGTAGATGTACTTATTACCTCTTTATGAAACTTATATTGCCTGGTGTCAACATATGTTGGTCTCTATGATTTGGGTTTATTAATAAACTAGTATAGACATCTAGTAATGTACAATACAACCTATTTTGTGACATATTTGGGGAGGTGTGCCATTTAATTTAATGTATCATATCTGATCAAAATTGCAGTGCCCATGAGAAAATACCACCAGTGGCATAATTGTTTGGTCATTTATTTCAAGTAAATTGCAATTTCCTATTTTTGTTCAAAATGGGCCAGCACAGCCAAGCAACAATGACGTGTTTAAATTTAAAATTTGACTTGTTTTTATGTCTTAACTTTCAATGTATGAGGAAAGTAAATTTTACAGAAATATGAATCTTTCATAAAATTCTAACTAAAAAAATTTGCTATAAATTTTCCATCAATTTCTGAAATGAAATTTTTAAAAGATGCATATGTCTCTGCACATATGAGAAGTCTTTTAGTGCAAACATCTAACATTTTTGTTTGGTTGTCAGCAATTCAAATCAATTGATGTAAGCATTCTTCAAAGTTGTTCTTTGGAAACTAAGACAAAAAAAAAAAAAAATGAAGTTCCTATAAGATTGTCAATTTATTTGTAATAAAAAGTAATTCAGAAAATATTTGCTAATCATCCAAGTGAATGAGACCTGCTTGTGAATTCCTCAAAGACTGCAACTCCATCAGCCGCTAAGCAATTTCATTCCAGAAAATTCTCTTGATATTTCACAATATTGGGAAATATTTTCTATTTGTTAGCATTGTCATAAGAACGTTCACAAATTGGGCTTCAAATCAATGGTGACTTGATTTTTTTAAATTGATAAAGATAAATCAAAAAGAGTTTGTTTTTTTTTTAGGTCATAATTTCTAAAAAAAACTATTTTTCTTTTTAATTTATTTCACTGAAGGCAAAAAGCAGAAAAGAATTGATATTCTGCGTAGAAATCTTGAAAAGCTTCTATAATTTTCCACATTTGTTATTACATTTTCAAGTTGAAATAACATCTGTTAAATATTGAGATACAATTTCGTACGGTTGGTAAGCTTTATATAAAAAAAAACAAAAGCTGTGTTCATATTTCAAACAAAATAATAATGTAAATGGATTGAAGAGTGATATTTTTTTTTTTTTTTAAACAAAAAAGTTTCTCTCTAAATACGCAACGTCTTTATTCTACAATTAGTATTCCATTTTTATCATTTAAAAAACATTTTAAAAGACCAGTTAAAATTATGATCAGTTGTCAAGATATTTGTTAGATAAGAATGTAAATATGTATTGAGATTTGTTCAGTTTTACCGAGTTATCAATGACAACATTTATTGAATGATGCTTACAGGTTAAGGTGGAAAAAGTATTTCCCTTCAGTTTGGTTAACTCGGATGTTTTAAGTTACAAAAGCACATTTTACTCATATATTGAACAAAAGCTGACAAAAATGAATGTTAAAATATAATTTATTGAAAGACAAAAATATCAAGTAATATATGTGTTGAGGTATGAGACAAACATTGTTGCTAATCTTTGTGTATTTTCAACTGGATGCATCTTGGTATAAGTAATAAATTGCCGTCTATGTCGATGTAACTCTGATGCTGTCAAATGCCGATTCAAACAGATCTGGGTGTAATGGTTAAGAAGAAATGATTTAATCAGTTGTATTAACATAAACAATTTACTAGAAAGACAACTAAATCCACCATTAGATTATTTGGCAAGGTTTTTTTTAAAAATAAAATACATAATAGCAATTAACTCAATCCAATGATCCATTTCTGGAAGCCAATACCCCCCCCCCCCAGCAAAATTGATCAGTTTGGAGGGTGATTATAACCATGTTTATTACTTTTTTGTTTTTTTATAATTATTTTCTAAAAGTAAGAAAACCTCAACTTCATTAAAATATGATGATACTGAATATTTAAAAAAAAAAGTTTTCATATTAATGTTAATAGTTTACAAGAAGGAATATATTCAATGATTGAATCATTTAAAAATGTCTTACTGAAATTAACTTTCATGCACAAAAGGAAAGTATATACAGAGTTTCAAAATATGGATAATATTTCTTGTATTATTTGCAAGGGTTTTTTTGTTTTGGCAAACTTGGATTTAGCATTGGGGAATATTATCTTCATTAATATGAGTAGCGAATATTAAAAGTGATTATTAAATGCCTATAAAAATGAAAACAAATTTTGAAGACCAAGAATTAAAATTGTGAGTGTCTTATCGGAATATAATATATGATATATATATTTGATGATAAAACAAAAATGGCTGTAGTTGAGGAGGACAAAGTAGCAGACATAAAGGAGAATTTTAAAATAAATAAGTATATTGCTTTGTTGTGCACATGGAATGATACAAGAGTTGCTGAAAAGTTCTCAGCCCCACCAAGAAAGAATATCAAAATAAATTCTAATCTTTGGTTAGTGAAACAAGCTGAGAATCTCCTGTCTTTCTAAAATATTTTTAAGCTAAAGAAAAATCTTCCAGTACTCTAGATTTTGAACAAAAGTGTTAAAAAAAATGGAGATAGAAGAGGAGAAATGTGTAAGATTGATGATTCAAATATTTTTTCAGAGTTAAAATAAAATGACATTTTAGCCAGTAATTGTCTCTGAATTAAAAGTTATAAATGTTATTAAAACTAGAAAAATGTTACTTTTTAAGTTTATCACTTAATTCAATGATAAATGTTTGACACAATAAAATGAATACAGAAAATTTAATAATAGCAGCTTCAAGTAATGATGCATCAGCCTTATTCAAATTTGAAAATAACTAGTTTGGTTTTCAAAGGCCCTGTAATACTGAATTCAACAAACCATTCTTATGATTCCAGAAAGTTGACTGATAGGTTACATTGTGAAAAGATGAACATTGAAATTGGTAAAGTACATTATTAAAAAAAAAACAAAACCTATACAAAGATTCTAGGCTTTTGGATGTTGGCTGATTCACCTGAAGTTATAATATTGAGCAAATTAAAAATTTCATATAAGCAGAATCACTTTGGGGCTTATGAAAACCATATTTAGTAGGCTTTACAATGCGCGCAGGCCATACCAGAACAAAGAGGATCTCGATGATAACTTTAAGGCAGACCACACAAAGTGTTTTAGGCTCATTAGCTTAGTTTTGTCTCCATTACTTATTGATATAAAGATATTATTAACTTGTAAGACAACAAATTATCATTTCATTAGTAGTTTTCTTTCTTGAACTAAACTTCATTTAAGTATATTTTGCAATTGCTATAAAGGGCGAACATCTTAACATGCTTAATTCCACTACTTCACTATTTAAATAGTTTACTTTGGAACCAACTGACACTTCTAAACCTTACAGTACAAGGTAAAAGAAAAAACCTGAAATCCACAGAACAATATTTAAAAAAAACAAAAAAACCCACATGTATGCCTTTTTATGTGGCCAACCTAAACAAATCATTTCATTAAAATGACCAACACCAAAAGAAGCAGAAGGCATCAACATTCAGTATAGTAAAAATTATTTTCGATATTTAAATAGTTTTACCATTTTAATAGAAATTTGAAGTTTATCATAGCCGTCAATTTAATGAATATGCAATAGTTCCAACTTTGATCAGACTGTTCTCTGTATAAGTTTGGCTTCTTTTCAGGGTCGATCTGAATCTCAAACCAGGATTTAAAGAAAACAAACTTATTTTCCATTACAAAATTACACTTGTCAATTTACTTTATAAAATGTAAAGAAAGAAAAATAACCTGTTTTAGTTGTAAAAGGATACTTTTTCATTCACATCTGGAATGGTCAGCAAATCTCCTTCTACACTTGTTGTTTGGGCTTGCATAATTGCCTTCAAAGAAGCAAAGAATCCTTATTATAAAGCTTATGATTTAGTCATTTAATTTTCATCCTAATTATTGAGAGAAAACCATGCAAATGAATTAAGAAGAAAGAATGGTGATAGATATTCATGTAGAACATTAGAGAATTTGTTTAAAAGATATTTTCAGTCAAAAAAAGCATTTTGTCTACAATTCAGGTCCCAATACAGACAAAAATCAAACAGGTCAACTGAATTCCTCTAAAAATACACTGGACTTACTTTTTTTTTTTTTTTATTTGTGTTTTACTTAACTTTCCTTCTTCCTCACATCACAAAACAATGAACTGAGGTCAAATCTCATCAACGTGCAAAGCAATTATTGTAGGTCAGTCAACATGTTTACAAAGTCTGTCTTTTATGATGGCACAATAGACTCACATTTGATAGTATCTTTCAACATTGCAGTCATGTCATATGTGGAAATGGTAGCACTCAAAAAAGAACAAGCTATGCTCACCTTAATTGTACTCAGAGTGACACGATCCAATTCATACAAAAAGTTAGTGGAAGACAATGGTTGCTGAAATATGATAAAAATCATTGAAAAGAAAAGGAAACTATGTAAGTTATTATATTTGCTTAGACATGTAAAATTAGAACTCATTCAGAATAATTCTAGCCAGTTTTTCTTTTGTAGACATGACGTTAATCAGAAATTCATAATTAAATAGCAAATTAATTTTGAAAAACTTAAACAAATGCAAGTCGTCAAAACTGTACTTACTGACTGAGTTGACATATTTGGCGGTGGAGGTTTTCGTAAGAAGAGAGCATCAGATATCTGTTTGTAAGGCACTTCATCACCAACTTGGATCACAAATAGAGGACTGTCCCATCGATTCTGGGAGTTGGGACTTTCAAATCGCTGTGCTAATTCATGGAGTCTGGAAACAAAAATTAAAGATATTAAAACACACACTACAAGTCCCAATAAAAAAAAAATTTACCTTTGGAAGGTTTGATAAAAGAGAAAGGAAATAAATCATATACATATATAAAATCAAAAGGGATCAATTGAAAGAAACAGTGTTGTAACATCTTAAAACTGATTGCAAATGATTTTGGGTGGCGGTTAGAAATATTATCAATACTTGTAATCAAAAGCTGTCAAAGCAAAAAAGTTTAAGGAAAAGATTTCAACCATTAGAGATATAAAAGTAAGTATTGTGATTCTGATCTATATTTTCTGATATTTGAAATTGTTGGGATTATAAGTGGAAAACTAACTTTACTGAAAAATCTACACAAACTTACATCTCTGTTGAGTATTGGTCAGCAAGATTACGACTTTCATTCCATTCTAAACATTGTTGAATATTACTGGCACAATGTACCTACAGAGCAAGAAGTGGTTAGAAAAATTCAAAAACAAAACAATTTACCAATGTTGTTAGCACATATTATTATTAGCCACATTCAAGTATATTTTTGCTGGTTTGTAAAGCATTAGAAATATGAGTGGCTCAGAAAAAACCAAAATATCAAAAAGTCCTTAGAGTCAATCCTAGATTAGAATGTGCAAAGAAATATTCTGTAATAGTTTTGTACTTGTAAAACTTACAATAACCACATATAACATTATTATTGTTACATTTTCTCAACAGATATGTGGAATTTTCATGAAATAAATGCTTAAAAATTCATTGTTCATGATTAAGAGTTAAATAATTTTTTAAAATTCAGAAAAATTAAAACCGTATTTTAGCTTAAATTGTTTTGTGTATGACTGTATAAAATTTTACCTGCAATGAACAACTGCAAAAAAACAGTCTTTTAGCAGAGGGCATTTAATATTCAATTTCTAGTTCATTTCCAAATGACAGTTGATTAGTCTGGCTATTATTTCATAAGTGAAGTTTAATGCATTCTTCAGGCAACAAAACTGTTTTCAATGGTTGACAATAAAAGATTTCTTATTTTCTCTTATATCAGTCAAAGTATGATCAGCTTTTCTCCTTTTAACAGCCATCTTTGTATAAAGGAAAGCAATTATCTTCTCAGGAACTAATTGTTTACCTTTTTCACATACAATGGCGGCTTGATGAATTGAGTGATGAAAAAACATGCCAATATTTTAAAGATGCCTAAAAAGTTTACCTTTCCTAATGTACCTTGAAGAAAGGTCCTTTTTAGCTTTTATTCATATAAACTTGTAACTTAAAGAGTATTCAGGAACACTAATTTGAATTTAATTTACTAGTGAGTGCCATATTTCCTTTGGTCTGTTTCAGGATGAAGATTGACAGTATAATTATAAGTTTTCTCTTTCATTCTGAAACAATATGTTCCTCTATCACATGTGACATTTACCATTGCAGTAAAAGACACAAATAAAAATGCACCATTGTAGTTGCATGTGTTTTCGCTGAATTTGACTAAACTATAGTATTGAAAAAGTAATTTATATGTACATGTATGTTCATGACTAATTGAAATTTTATTCACAAACTTTATTAGAACATTTACCAGCATAGTAAAATTAGTGTATTTTCATTGAATATATATTGAAAAATCGATATTTAGAAGTGTAAGCAGTCATTGTAAATATTTTTGGATAAGTAAATCTTTCAAATTTCTCTTCTGCTCTACCTGGTGCTGTCAAAAGTATTTTCACATGAGTAATTAAAATTGAAAAAAAAGCATGCATAAGTAATTTATTTCTGATGTCAATCTTGACAGCAAGTAAATGGTACTTATGTTCATAATTTAATCTAAAAATCAATGTTATAAAAAACTTTGTGGAATTGCACATGATTTTTATGATTAGAAGATACCATTCATACCATGGATGATAGTGAACTAATGAAAAACTAGTCAGTTTAGAAAAGTCATCAGATTTGGTAGACATTTTGAACAATTATATATTTTCAATATTTAAAAACAAATAAAAAAATTCTTTCTTTCTTTCTTTCTTTCTTTACAATGACATGATTGGAGCAAGTATCATATGCAGGTAGAGATTTCACTTGTGGTTAGTAATTGAAATACAATCCAGACATATTGAAGAAAAAGAATTATGGGCTCAAATAAATATTGATTTTCATATAAAACAAATAATCCCACATAAAATTCATCTTAAAATGGTGCAGTTGAAATAACTTTGTAAACACTGAAATATGAAAAGGTGTTTAACAATGAAAGCAAAATCTGTATTTAGGGAGGAAAAAAAAGAAAATGTTTTTAACTTTACTTACCACACAATGTGGAGTAGAAGTGGATTTAGAGACACAGTATAATTCATATCGAAATCCTACAAAGTAAAATAACACTTTGGATGTTTACTGAGTTTAAATTTATATTTGAATTGATCAGAAATTTTTCTTAATATATTTGTAAAGTATTTTCAAAATATACAAAAAGCAATATCAACCCACTCATTATTACCAATTCATTTTTAACTTAGATTTTATTAACACTAATTTTCATTTACAGTATTTCTAAAATCAAACAAGGTCAATCATCTATAAGCAAAAGAATATTTACTCTCTCTTGTTAATTAAATAATTTTACTGATTATTTTGATTATTACTTTCCTGTTAAAAAAAGAAACGTCATTGAACAAATACAATCAACTATATAATAAAAAATGGATATTTGCCAGTATATCCATATATGGAACAAAAATGACAATCATTATTGAGTTTTGGTACAAGTGTCTCTTATATTTATAAAACCTACAATAATTTTATTACAGTTATGATTGAACTCAGGATGAAGAAGGTTTGCTTCTACTAACAAAATAAAAATTAAGGTAAAATGTAAAGAGAATATCGATTATTCATATCAATTTGGTCAGTGGAAAGTAAAAGATTAAAATTAAAAATTCCATAATGTAATAATGAAGAAAATAAAACAAATGAATTTAAGAAAGATTTTCAAGAAATATACTTGACACTTATTTTCAGTGATGCTTTTTTTTTTCTTTTTTTTTTTTTTTGTCCTTTTACCAATGTACATGTTTTTGTCCTTTTACCAATGTAGATGTTTTAATGTGATACTTTGGATTGTATTTTTATATTAAACAGTTCCATGGTAAAAGGCTTAACTAAAAGTAAAAACAAATATTTTCTACAACAGTTGTAAAATGTTATCAAACTGTAAATGATTTCTGGCAAGATCTCACAAATGATTAACAAATGCTGCATTGAAAAAGATTCTTTTTTTTTTTTTTTTTTTTTTTAAAAAAAAAAAAGTCAGGTCAATTTTTTCATATTCTGTATCTCAGTCAAAATTTTATGATGACTTTTTTTTAATTTACAACAATATTCGATGTTTTTAATAACAAATCCCCAGCTTTTAATTAATTCTGTTATTTTACCTTTTATATAATTCATAGAATCCACAATAATGACGGCATCCTTTGAAAGAGATCTATAAAAAAAAAAGTGGGAAAGATGCAAAAATTAACTCATTAAACACATTAAATTTTTATAAATGAGTATAATAATGTTAAAATTTGTCATATAACACTAGTACAAAAAGTCAAAATTTTTTCTTCAAAATATTGCTTTTTATACTACAACATACAATGTCATAAAAATATAATAGTTACTTCTTTGTTGAGCACATTTTTATACAAAATATATTTAATTTGATTTGCACCTATTAATATAATATATTAGTTAATAATTAAAAAAAAATATTTCAAATTGGTAAAAGTTAACATTCAAAATATTTTGAAAATTGATCATTAGATAAAAGGATGTTAAAAAAGTCCCAGTCTTAATTAGTCAAATTTTGAAAAGTGGATCAAGTTGAAATCTTTTCAATAAGCCCTCAAGTTTCATCAAAATTGTCTCCTGAAAACTGATAGAATTAAAAAGAAAAGATATTACCAGGGAAAATATTGAGATAGAAATTGAAAATAGATGCCCTACTGTCCAGTGGTAAGCTTAAATGTTTCAGTTAAACTATATTTGATAGAATAGAATTTCTACATTCACATTCTGTCTTGTGATATGTCTTTAATGGAACTGCAATTAACAAAACTATGAGAATCATGATAACAACAATCATTACATTATAAAAGACTGGCTTAAAAGAGATGAATCCATGGTTGTTACAAATGTACAACACTTGCCACTGGTAGATCTAGAAAAGATGTTGCTTTCACATCGGACTTGACCTCACTTCATAAAAGCAATGGCACATGATACTCGTGGGTTTTAATACTGATAAGTAAAATTTGGCAAAGAGAAAAGTGATGTAAAACTGAAGAGAGGCATTTCCATTGAATCTGAGATGAGAGATTTGATATCTGACTGCAAGTTTGCTGGTAACTTAAATCCACTTGAGCTGGCAACAAGGGATTCATTAGTTGTAAAAAACTTTCTTGGGTTTCAAAGAACCAATGATGATGATTTAATAAGCAACATGCCAACAACATCAAAGAATGGAATGCTGTATATCTCTTAAACTAAACTTCTTGCAACCTCATCAATTTTTTTCCAATGGATCTGGGTTCCATAAACAATGAGCATAGTGGGAGGTTTCACCAGAACATGTCTGAGATGGAATCAAAGTATTAAGGCCGGTTCAATCCAAACATGCTAGGTGACTTTAGCAAGACAACAGCTCAATTCACAGCCACCAGACTAAGTGACTCAAGCATTTAAGTGACTGTTCTAGGTTTATTCATCATCTAGATCTTTCTTAAATATATATTCATAATTTACTAATATACTGATTTTCTTGAATATAAATATACTATACGGAGTACTAATATACTTTTAACTCTCAAAATGGATCCCTTGGGACAGTCTTTTTCTTACAGCCATATCAGTTGAATTAATCACAATTCACTTTAGTTTCAAGTATTTTTCTATCAAAGTGTTTGTAAAAATTGAGAAATTAATGTGTTTACTAAAGCTAATGATCTGAATGAAAAATTCAACAAATTTGAAAATTTTAATTTAATTCCTTAAATTAAAATTGGAATTCTGATTGTAGAATTAAAATATTTTACCAAAAAGGGTTACATGCAAGAAGCCAGATAATTTTAGACAGAGGTTATTAAGGTGTTTTATTTAATATAGATAATGCTGAGATTGGAAAATTATAATTTTCACCAAAATCTTTAATTGGCCAAATGTTGATTATATGATTACCTAAAAAGTATGGTCTCCATCTAATGGTGGAATCAAAAGAAACAATGTTAGAATTGGATGGGAAACTGACCAAGCTAAATTTGGAAGAGTGTGAGAAGCAATCGATTGGGATTATTAATCTCAGCCCACAACCACTGCAATGGATTTTTATAAAAGCTATTGGATTTTGGTTCTTGAACAATTAAAACCAGAGCAACTCAAACAACTAACCCCCTTAGTTAAGCATCCTTGCAAGATGAACTTATCATTGAAAGAACCTAAAAAACGAGATTTTCTGTCTTGAAAATTTTCAATTGCAAGAAAGTCACATTGATGGAGATTCAAGACCAACTTTGGCTGTAGGACTGACACCATTATTTCATGAATTCCTATACTAAACCAATGAACAATTTAATGAACCAGGGAACGTTGACTATTATGAGAACTGACCGACCAGCTGTAGTAATGAAAACCACAGCACCACAAAACAAGGAAGAGTTAATGTCAAATCTTGTAACCCACTGAATAAATGTATTGTTTTTGTTATCTATGAACAGGTGTTTTACATCTAATTCTGCAAATCACTCTTTTCCTTGTGACCAAATTTGTTTGGCTTGATAGATTTTTTAATCAATTTTGCTCAAAGACATCCTAAAATAAACACTAATTGGATGGGGAAGCCAACAAGAGGGATAAATATATTTTTTCAATTCCCAATATATATTTATCAGGTAAATCTAGCAGTGGTAGAAATGGTTTACTTACTTTACACCACTGGTGAGTATTGTATTTTATTGATGTTATAAAAACAATAATCCTAATCCAGCCTCAATTAACATGTTGAACTCTAATTCTAAATCTGACCTTTTGAACTCTAATTCTAAATCTGACCTTTTTTATGTAACACTGAACTACAAGACCAAATTATTTCCATGATAATTTGGAGGTCATTCTGCATGGGAGGGTAAAACCCATCGTTGATGTGAATGTGTAGGTGAATGGGTGTAAAACATTTCTTCTGTACAATTAATCTTAGCGACAAATAAAATTGTGAAACCAAAACAAAATGAATCCAAGAACTAGGCGTGAACTTCACTGGCACATTTGCTGATAATGATTACATTAATTTGAAAGAGTTGAGAAAATAGAAAAAGATAAGTTTAGAAAAATTTTAACTTTAAAATGACACCAAATAAATGTATCTTAATAAACAATTGTTTTAAATTCAAAACAACAATCTTGTAAGCAGATCATCATCATCATTATTATTGGAAGGAATCAAAACAAAAAAAATTCCAACAAAACCAGTCATGTTGTTAATCAGTTCAAAAAGCTGAATTGCAAAGTTGTACAAAATTTCAATAACAAATCTGACACACATAATATGGAAAACATGAAGAATAACAATTAAGAAGTATTCACCTTTGAACAGCTGATTTCAACAAACCACGAGTTTCTCTTTCTTTCTTTGAATCTGAATTTAAAAAAAAAAAATAAAGAATTGAGCATAAATGAAAATTTAAATAAGAATTAATTTAAAAATTTCAGTTATTTTCATATCATTTACCTGTACAACACTGGTTAGATGGAAGAGAAAAACCTTCAGACAATTCGTGATATTTTTACTCATTAATTTATATATTGTCTCAATATTTGAGAAATCTTATTAAAGAAAAATATGCACTCTCTGGCAGGATTCGAACCTGCATCCTCTAGGTCAGAGGGAACTGCTGTTGGCTCTGATATGCTTTAACTGACTCAACCACAAAGAACCTTTGCCGATCAAGCAAGGCTGAATATTGCCTTTAAGTGAAATTTCATATCTGCTGAGTTTTCAATCCAACCATAAAGCAATTTCTAAAAAAGTAATTCATTTTTCATTTTTTACTCTGACAGATTTTATCACTTTAATGATTATTTTTAGTGGATACTCATATTTAAGTAGAAGTTCCATTTATTTATTAAACAGTAGATTTATTTATTTTTGCCTACCAACCTGAATATTACTTCTTTAGAAAATACATTTTCAAACAAATATTTTAGACATAAAATATCAAATGTATTACATGTTCTATAACTTTATAGTGAGCACATCTTTAAGGCAACTTATAAGAAAAAAAAAATCAAAAAAATTTTCCAAAAAACAAAAATTATAAAAATAACTTAGTATTTTGTACTAGCTCCCTTAGTACTTAAAACAGTGAAAATTCTTTTTGGTAGTAGACAGAATATAAAATCAAAATAAACAAATGATCCATATTTAATCACTCAGTCTCTACGGTCATCCCAAACTGATCAAGAATTTCTGGATAGTCACTTTCCTTTTCACTATTATCCAACAATCTCTATCTATAAAAGTCAGGATGTGTGTGTGTGTGTGTGTAACGAATGCACAGCCGCAATTTTTGACAGATTTGCACCAAAATTTACATGCACATGCTCCAAGTTAGCAGAAAG
The DNA here is from genome assembly GCA_903632075.3 of Acanthosepion pharaonis. Classification (NCBI taxonomy): domain Eukaryota; kingdom Metazoa; phylum Mollusca; class Cephalopoda; order Sepiida; family Sepiidae; genus Acanthosepion; species Acanthosepion pharaonis. Next base: position 759,181 of record CAHIKZ030000617.1, on the reverse strand, counting down.
GCCAAGACCGACTTCTACTGGCCAGAGTGAAAACCAATAGTTGGCTGCCATGAATAAACAGGAAGATTCTATTGGCCAGCATGAGAGCCAACAGCTGACTGACACAAATGTTAACTAGCATGCTAGCATGCAAAAAAAATCGATAGCTGCATTCGTCACAAGTGGGAAAAAATTTAAATCTGCATGGCACTTTACTCCAATTGGCTCATTCACTTGCTTAAACTCAACGTTGATTCTGATTCCGCAGAACTGGATTGGGTGTGAAAAAGTATTTGATGTTAACATACTTTTTTCATCCGGTTTTTCTAGTTACAAGTCCTTTAAAGCTGATCGTTTTGTGTTCATTTTGTTTAGTTCTTTTTTCGTAACAGATTTAATGTTTAGTATAGAGCTTAGAAAAAATTTGCAGCATGAGATAGGCAAGAAGTAAAGCATGTAGCAACATCACAGCAAAGGGCACTCCTTTAAAGGCAAGGAAGGGCAAAAATATTTTAAGTCAAGTGATAGCGATTGCTGTATGAGTCATACGATTTTTGAATCAAGCACAGGCAACGCCAGGCCATGCTGCTAGTTTTCTATAATATTTAAGTCGGAAGACTGACAATGCCAATTTTCAAAATTTACAATGTCTTTTTCTTTTAAATATGGTTGACTTCAAAGTATGACAGCTTTTGATGCCAAGAGAATTGGATGAGGTAAAACTTCCATATTAAGAGCTAAAATCTTTTCCCACATGCATATTGCAACATGTGAATTTGCATTGTCATTATTCAGTAAAGTTCAATTTTTCAACAAAGACTTGTTTAGTACGTCTAGTTGATGAGATTCTCTCTCAGAATTGAAGGTTTCATTACTATTCACCATTTCATGATCAATGACATCTTTCATATCTTACCAAATATAGAACAATCTTAGAGTATAATTCTGCTTTTGCTAAAGGCATAGAATTTCTTTGGGTCATAAAAATTGTCCCTTTTTGCTATATATGATTAGAATTCTTTCTAGAAATGGTTTGGTAATGTGTCTTGTTGTTAATGATGAACAGATATTGACTTTCTGATTAATTTGAGAATGGGTCAGATTATGTAGAACTCCCTGACCAGGTTTTGACACTTTACTAAATTCTTGGTGGAGGTGATTTATGAGTATCATAGGAATTGTGTTTATGTACTACAGCAGCCTTCATGCTGTTAACTTAGAATTTTCTTCAATTATTGTTAAGCGAATGTGATTATTGATTAGAATCTATGTAAGATTCTCTGATGAAAACTGGAATTTCTTAACACATAAGACAGTACAAACATTTCTTGCCATTTCTGAAACTTGTGAACTCATAAAAGCCTGAAATGTTTCAAAATAGATCTCATACAATTTTTATGTGTCACATCAATTTAAAAATTATTCAACTTGACATTAAATATTTCTAAAATGAAAGAGAAAAGATCAAAATGCTAAATCATATTCATATAATCACATAATCTTTAAAGTTATCATAGCAAAACAAGTGACAATGCTTACTTTCCAACCTATTAATTAACATTTATATTTCGTTATATTTTCTTTAACAATATCTATCAAGTAAGCAGGTAATAACAGGTAAACAAGTTTGATCATACAAAAATGTGTTTACACACATTTTCAGATGATCAAACTTGTTTACCTTTTATTAGATACTTGCATATACAATTTTGGGCTTCTTTGAAAATTCGTTAAAAGTAATTCATATACATTTGCATATGTGTGCATGAATTTGAAAATGTCCTCATTGGATATCAATGCAAAATATGGAATTTTCAATTTATTATCAAAGAACCTACTCTTTTGAGAAATGAGAAAAATGTTGGCTAAGTTTAACATACACACCTTCAAAAACAGTGCAGTCAAAAGGACATGTTTTGGCACCAATAATACTGTAGACTCCCTCAGCAATTTTTATCATTTTAAAAAGATATTTTTAGAATTTTAATAAAACTCAAACATATGAAACTGGATTTATTCATTTTCTTTTTTCTTGAAAATTGGAAACAAATGTATTAAATATTATTTTATTAGAATGTTTATTTAAAAAAATAATTTTATATTTACAAGTTCATAAAAATATGTGAACCAATGCAATATTATTTTCATTTATCTACAATAGCATAGTGGATAAAGGCATTGGTTTGATCCAGTGACTAGACCCAAAGAGTTCTGAGTTCAATACCAGGCTACAGCAGTCGTGAACCAAAAAATTTGGAAAGTTGAGTTAAAGGGAAATAACTGAGACATTCAGAAGAGGCATGGAATTAGAATAATCTATTCCAGTGGATGAAATAAAGAGTTCGGTTCGAAATTCCAATCACCTAAAGACGGTCGAAGTGTATCACAGCCGAAAAACATTATAAATATGACAATGAAAATGAGGATAACAGTCCGAATAATGTAAATAATTATTTTTTTTATTTTCATTTCCCCTCAAGCAAGGCAATAAAACTACTAAGATGAATGGGGTTAGTGAATGTTACAGAATATGAGAAAAAACAGAAAACACTATTAAAGCAAAAACAATAAAAGAACAAGAATTAAGAAGACAAAAGATAACAATTGACACTGCAGTTAAATTTTTTGAAGCTCAAAGTTGGCTGGAAAGCATGGAGCCAGAAGGGAATTCCACAAGTAAGAAATGCAAGATAAGAAACTGTTAGTATAAAACTTACAGTTCCATCTAGCAGCCATTTCAACTGTAAAATGATGAGACCTTGCTGTCAATCTAGTACTGCACTTAATTCATAGTCTAGGTACCATAGAGCAAAGTTCATCAGAACAATTACCATGAAAGGATTTATAGAAAAGGTATAGGGAAACTACATTATGGTGGTGAGAAAGTGACTGAAGCTGAGATGCCAGGTCAGGACCAATAGCATTGCAGATTCTTTAGATTTTATCAAGAATCTCTAAATAGAAACACCAGACCACAATGGCAACAATAGTCAAAACATGAACAAATGGTAGACTTATAAATATGCAAGATATCAAACGGATCAGTTACATTATTTGGACTGTTATCCTCATTTCAAACCTTTTATATAGCATACCTATGAACACTAATGGGTATGTCTCAATCCTCATAAATGCGTTGGACAGTATGTTGTCTAAGTAGTCCACCACTAGCAGTGGTTTACTTACTTCACACCACTTGCAAGTATTGTATTTTGTTGATGTTATAAAGATTACCATTTCATTTCCAATTTAGTTATTCCTCATTCAGTAACCCTTCCGAGTTTACAACAAAACCAAAACCTTTATTTCATCCACCAGGGTAGATTGTTCTAGTTCCATGTGTCATGCCTCTTCCAGATGTCTTAGTTATTTCTCTAACTCAATTCTCCAAGTTTTGGTTCACTACTGCTGTGGCCTGGTATTAAACTCACAACTCTTTGGGTCTAGTCACTGGATCTAATGAATATCTTTATCCAGTGGCTAAAGGCCAGGTTACAGCAGTGGTGAACCAAAGCTTAGAGAGTTGAGTTAAAGGGAAATAACTAAGACATCTGCAAGAGGCACGGCATGTGGTACTAGAACAATCTACCCTGGTGGATGAAATAAAGGCTTCAGTTCAAAATTCCAATCACTTGAAGAAAGTCAGAGCATGCAACAGCCAAAATGTTGTGAATATGGCAATGAAAATGAGGATAACAGTCCAAATAATGTAAATAATGTAAATAATGTAAATAATGTAAGTAATCATAATACCGCATAGATATAGACAAACTGAACAGATTTGCCATTAAAACGGGAATAAATATTTGTGTCATCAGCATAGATACCAACCTGAGGACTAATCACATTTACTATATTATACCAACCTGAGGACTAATCACATTTACTATATTATACCAACCTGAGGACTAATCACATTTACTATATTATACCAACCTGAGGACTAATCACATTTACTATATTATACCAACCTGAGGACTAATCACATTTACTATATTATACCAACCTGAGGACTAATCACATTTACTATATTATACCAACCTGACTAATCACATTTACTATATTATACCAACCTGAGGACTAATCACATTTACTATATTATACCAACCTGAGGACTAATCACATTTACTATATTATACCAACCTGAGGACTAATCACATTTACTATATTATACCAACCTGAGGACTAATCACATTTACTATATTATACCAACCTGAGGACTAATCACATTTACTATATTACAAACAAAAAAAAAAATTATGAAAACAAATTTTTTTTTATTCATAAATTTATAAAAACGTCTGTGAAAATTTAATTAAACATAACAACAAGTAACTAATTATAAATTTTGAGAAACGCATTTTCCAGACCTTTCCTTCATTTGTTCTCACCACATAAATTCACTATTGGATTTATACACTTTTTCTCAAGAATTGATAACAAAAATGTTAAACATTATTTATTTATTAAACTGTTTATTTACAAAAATGAGTTTTTTTTTTTCATTTTATTAATTTGCAAGAAAAAAAATGTATAAACCAATTTCTCTTCACTAAAATTCTAAAAATATCTTTTTAAAACAATAAAAATTGACAAGGAACAGTTTTTTTTTTTTCTTTTGCAGGTATAAATGTTAAACCATTGCCAGAATGTTGTATTAGCTTTAAGAGCTTGCTACATAAATATAGTTTAAAAAAAAAAAAATAAGAAAATTAAAATACTTTTTTTCAACACCACCCTGAATGATTAAAACCTTTTTCTAGTATTCTTCTCCTACTTCAACAAACAAATGTATAAATTTATTTTTTTATTTCTAGCACTGCTGCCATTTTGAGAATATTTCTCTTCCTAACAAAGAAATCTGCATCATAAGTTTCCTGGTTTTTTTTTCAAGTTAAAGATAAACTAGGATGAAATCCTAATGAAAATATACAGCATCTGAAATGTACAGCAAAAAGCATCTTTCTTACACAATGACATGCTGTTTGAGATTTCCAATCAAAGTTAAAATTAATAACAAAAATTTTTCTCTATTATTTTTTCCTTTTGAATTTTTTCTATTTTTCATTCCTATTTGCTTCTGCAACTTCTCACCAGTTTCTGTACCAGTTTCTCTTTTTCCCCAATAAAAAAAATAAACTCAAGTTTTACATGTAAATTTGTTAATAAATTGCTTCCTTTTCACTACATATGATATTTCAAAATATTACAAATTAACATGTTATTTGTTCAATCTAAGTTTGATTACTAAAATTAATGCTTATTAAAATCACCTTCATTTTCTTGATGCTAAAATTATGGGATGAAATTTTGCTAAAAAAAAAAAAAAAAAAAGTTTATATACACAATATTGTATACACTGCAATTAAGTATTTTATTCAAAAGAATGTAGAACTAATTCTACATTTCTACAAACATTTTATTTTTCAATCATGTTTTTATTTTAATTTAATAATTATTTAGGGAATAAAAATAATTTTGCTATGAATATTAATACTATTTTATTATTACTACAGATATGAAATTTTTTTCTGTAGTAATAAGTTTAAAAGTAACATTCATATTGGAATCATACAACTTATAAGTAATACTCTGAATGAATTAAAATCATAGAAAAAAATGTTTTATTATAAACTTTATAATGAACCATACAGTAAGAATGATTTGGTGACATTTTATTCAAAGTATAGAAGTGGAAAATATACACATTTGACACAAGATGCCATTAAAATGATTTCTCTTTTTGGAAGCATATACTGCTGTGAACAGTTGTTTTCAAGGATGAAGCTTACAAAAGCCAAATGCCAAAGTCAGCTGACTGATAATAATTTGGCGAGTCAGCTATGTGTTGCCACAACATCTGCAAAAGCTGACATTGAAAACTTGTGCAAAAAAAAATAAAAATAAAAATATCAAGTGTCACATTAATAAAATTATGTATTCTGATGCTTATTTGTTCAGTAAAAATGTGAAAATGCATCTATACAAGTTGTTGTTACAATCAGTCTTTGTACTTTAAAAATATATGTTCTGTCTAAAAAAGTCATAATTTTGGAGATGTCTGGCCCTGTTTAAATTTTTGAAAGTGGCCTTCCAAAAAATATGTTGAACACCAACACAACACAAAGAAAAATCTGTGTTTGTTTTCATTAGAAGCAATACTTGCCTCACAAAACATATGTATGGAAAGATTAAGGTGAAAAATAATTTAAGGTGCAATTGCTGAGACATTAAAATTGGTGTTTTTAAATTTATAAAAATCTATTAAAACCATTTTTATGAAATTTTATTTCTCAAAACCACTAACTTATCAGTCTTTGCAATATTAATGGGAGATTACTTCCTAATCTTTTGTTTGTTGTTGTGTAAAACTATGAGATCATGACTTGTGTCAAAGGTTGACTGGTGATCTAATTTTTATTTCTAAAGAAAGTAAAATTTTTTTTCATGTTAAAACAATGCAATACCATGAATTTTCTGGTTTGTGTCATTTATAGTGTGAAAAGTGAATTTGTGAGCTTGGGTGGGATTGGTTGTTAGGTACAGTCTTAGGTCTGTTGAACTTGAGCATTGTTTTCATTTGATAAAGGAATTATTCATTGAAATGAGTGATAAATAAAGTCTATTTGGCATTGAAGAAAATCAGCAGTGGCAAGTCTCTGGAACTTGATAGTTTACCCTATGAAGTGTACTTGAGGTTGTTGCACATCTTTGTTCTGATTTTGATTGCCATGTTCAACAACTGGTTCCAGCAGGGGTCCATTCGGAAAACCAGCAGTGTGATCACACCGTTGAAAAAGGGCAAGGATGGAGATAGGGAGCAGGAATTAAATGATTACAGTCCCATAACTCTACTAAACACAGAGTTAAAGATTTGGGCCAAGATCCTGATGGAGCATTTGCAGTCAGTTATGGAGATTCTGTTGGGACCAGAGCAGACTTGTGCTGTGAAGGACCAAACAATTCAAAGCAACCTGCATTTGATCCACACAATCCTAGAGGATGTAGAAAATGGCAAGAAAACCGCACTGATCAATTTGGATCAGTCCAAGGCATTTGATAGGGTTGACCATTGGTACCTAGCTGCTGTCCTGCAGGTCACTGGATTCAAGCCCAACTTCTGCAGGTGGATTTGCCTCCTGTATCACTCTCCCAGGTGAACAGAAAGTGATTTCACACTTCTGTGCTGTCTCGGTCAGTTTGTCAGGGTTGCTCACTGTTGCTCCTACTTTATGCTTTGGCATTGGTGCATCTCCTTCACCAGCTAAGGGACAAGCAATCTGGCCTTATGTGGAATCACTGTCCCTGGTGGAGCTCGAGCCAGGGTTTCTACGTATGCCAATGATGTATCAATTTTTATGTCATGCCGCAGTGACATGGAAGTGGTACAGAAAGTACCTGAATAGTACAAATAGTTCACAAGGACAAAGATTAAGTGCAACAAGTCTTCTGACTTGCAGTTAGGTGCCTGAAAGTGAATTGCTCTTCCAGGGCCCTTTGGATGGACTGATGGACCCGTCTGCATTCTTGGAGTGTGGTTCAGGCCCGGACTCCAGCTAGAGAAGAACTGTTCAGAAGTACAGGCAAAGATCAGTTCAGACTTGGCTTTGAAGGAGGTTGGCCTTGAAAGGTAGGCCTGAGGCATGTACCACTTACATCTTTCTTCTTATCCTTCACTGGTTGACTGTACTTCCTCTCTGCAAGGACCATAGGAAGGTGATTGAGTGATTGTTGTCCACCCTCTTATGGGATGGTTGCAAGCAGAAGGTCCACAGAGAAGTCTGTGTTCAGCGTCCATGTCATGTGGGGCTATGATTGTTACATTTGGTGAGTCATCAACAGGCCTTAGCTTTCCTATGCTGTGCTTTGACAGAGGACTCAATCTTGGAGGGGAGTATTAGGGATGCCTTCCCTAGCCTGACTATCACTCCTCTCGTTTCTAGGGCTGAGAGCCATTTTAGGCCCCAGAAGCAGTCAAAGAATGTCAAGCAGACTTGAGTCATTCCTCAGTCCAGTGACCTTTCACGGCCTAGGAAGGTCTTGTATAGTGAATTAGTGGAGGGAGTCATGAAGGATCCACTCTGTGGGCAGCTTGGCATGTTGGCAACCGAGTTGTGCTCTTTCTGGTCTTGGGTGCCAGCTGCAAATTACCTCAGTAACCCAGAGTTTTTGCTTACCTAGCAACTGATTTGGAACGTGCTATCTCTCAATGACATAGCCTTCAGATGGAGTGGGGCAGATTTACCTGACTGTCATCAGTGTGACCTTGGTTTAGAAGAAACGCTTTTCATGCCTTCTGCCATTGTCCTCAGCTGTGCCCTTTCTGGGACCATGTTGATCAGTTGACGGCTTGTATCACTCCTAAAAATCTAGTGTTTATCGATCTTGCATACACGTAATGTTGCCCCTATAGTCTGGGGTGAAACAAATGGTGTTTCTAACGCTGCTAGCTGTGGCAAGAATGGTGATCTGGACAATGCGAATGGAGGGAATCTTGCAATATGAACGCTATTCTCGTCAGGTTCTGGTCAGATTCTTTCAACATCAGCTGAAGGTGAAGATCAGAACTGATAGAAAGCATTTGGTGTTCACAGATTTCAGTGAAAGTTTGTTGAAAGTAGCAAGCTTGGTTCATGTGAAAGGGGATTATACTTTGAGTTCCTTTCTTAAGTCCCCTTGGTCACAATGGGGCAGTTTCCTGTGAAACCTTCCTCTGGTTAAGTTAGATTCTCTATTTAATGTAAGTACTATTCCCAGCCTGTACCCCGCTTCTCCTTTTTTTTATGATCCAAGTTGAGATTTCCAACCTCCCCAGTTGTTTTTTGGCCTCATTTTTTATCTCAATTAGGTCAGTCTTTGATTTCCCCTATGCCCATATTTATTTTATCTTTCCCTCTTCATTAGTGAGTGAGCTTCTTGATTCTGTCTGAAGACAAAAGACAATGGCCACTCTTATTTTTATGGGTTGGGTGGATCATACTAACATCTGTTATTTTCTGTTTGATACTTTGTAATATTTTAGTTTGTTTTTTTTGGGTGATTCATCCCCCCCACTCATTTTCATAGCGTCATTAAATTTTTATATATTTTAATATATATTTTTCTATGAACATTTGTATATAAGAAAGTTTTATGCCATGGAGTGTTTCTGTAGGTTTGCTGTGTGTATGAGGCATTGTAGTATATGTAGGATTGAATGGTAAAGGATGACTTCTTGTAATGAATGAATAAATCATGAGTCGGATTAACTTGGTATAAGATAGTTAATGATGACCAGCCTCACCCTACTTCCCCTTTTGGCCTTGTGCCACAATTGTTGTATTTTTACAATAACAAATCAACAGTTTACTTTTAGCTAAATGCAGACATCATTGTTGATAGATGCATTCATCACAGACAGCATCAAAAGATTGTAAGCATCTGGCAGACATATTTTACTATGTCTGTGGCAAATTTATCAAGAAAAGAGTGAAAAAGTACTTTTTTCCAACATCTGCTAACATGCATAAGGCCTACAATTAGTGGCAGACCAATTGGGGGGGGGGGCACTTTATGGGGGCAGCATTTTGCAGGTGAAAAAAATTGAAGACACGATCATTCATTTTTATGTTATGGTGTTTCAAAAAAGAAATCTAATATTCTGTTTTTTTCATTCAAACTTTTTTTCCACATTCATTCCTTTTTGTTTGGAAAAATCACAAACATATGACATGCCACCCTGTTGGTAACCTCAGCTTACAATAAGCTAGGGTGACTGTCTGAGACACCAGTACTTTGATCTGGCCCTGCTGTGAGCAACCTCTTCCTGAGACAAGACCACACTGGGATATTCCAAGAGACATCCCCACTATACTGTATATTTTGTACAAACAATATATATATATATATATATATTTGTCCCCCACCCATGTTTTTGTATTACAATAATTGACCTAAATGATTTTTGGATTGTTTTTAAATTATTTTTAATAAAAATAAAATGTTCAAAGATATTTTTTTTAATGATTCTGTTGTAATGGAATGTTCCACTCTCCCTATTACCTATTGTTGACTGACTATATCAGTAAATATATGGAGTGTGCACAGAACATACCAGGTCTGTCTGTCTGTCTGTCTGGCTGGCTTAGAGAAGTGTTAGTCAATTCTGTGTCTTTCAGTAGTGTATTCTCTTTTACAATAAATCTCTCTTTCTTCCATCTATGCCCATGTTGCTGTTCCTTCCACTTGAGTACCTGTTTGTAACCATTTTAAGGATACAACAATTTCGAAATCAATTGTGAACATGTTGAAATTTTAATTAAATTTTTGGTATTTTATTCATTAATAAATTAATTTTATAATGAATAGCTTCTTTGATTTAAAAACATTGAGAAAATATTTTTATCATTTAACAGGAGGGTTTCAACGTTTGGTCATTTGAATAAAAAAAAAAATTCCAATCACTAATGTTTACATTTCTAGAAAGATCAAATCGAGAAGACCACCTATAAAGAAAGAACTAAATTTACAATGTGAACACCCTGAAAAAGTTATTTGAAAATTTTCATTTAGTTTTTAAAAAAAAACTCAAAAAAGAATTTTTATACCATGTTTTTTTCTAGTGGAGTTTTAAAAACAAATGTTTTTTTTCTTTGGGGTTGATACAAAAACAAATTTCTTCTGATCCAATTTACCTACATTTTATTCACTTAAAATTTCACAGTGAATTTTGAAAGCCTTCGAACCGTTCTGCCTCAGATGAAATATTTGTAATTAAATAAAAATTTATTTAATCTATCTAAAAATGTATGATTACAACTTTCCAATGTAGGATAGCATATTTTCCAAGATTTTAATATATTTAAAAAAAATTTATGAAAAATTTTTCATTCGGAGTAAAGTTGTTTGAAGAAATAAAGAAAAGTCATCTTCTTTGAAGTCTTAAGATTTTTAATATTATAATTATGGAGAAATAAAATTGGTCTTTTTTTTTTCTTTTTTTTTTTTAACTTACACTCCTTTGCAAACCAGAAGTCTTTTGGGTGGAAAATTGAAATTAAAAATAAAATAAAATATCACATTTTTTCAAATATTTTCGTTATAATTTATATTTTTCTCTTATTGTCCATGAAATTTGAAGATATTTGCATGATTATTATGTTTAATTAATAATTTGATTAATTGAAATTTACAATTTTTTTTTTTTTTTTTTACATATCATTGGATATCAATTAAATGTAAGAGCAAAATCATTGAATGAAAATAAGGATTATAGTTGATTTTGATAGTAAATGATAATGCACATGGTTTTTAAGAAATATTTGTGTTTTATTGTTTTATTGCCCCAGGATATATTTTATGAGTGTGTGGTGCCAATCCTGGAACAGACCACCATATACACTCAGAGCATTCCACACAAAATGTTGCACTGACCAGTTATCCTTGGTAAAAACCTGTTAAATTCTTTTTTTTTATTTTAATAATTAAAATATTTTAGAACAAAACAGCCTTCATTTAAATTTAAAAATTAGAAAGAGGCTATTTTACCAGTCCCTGCACAATAACAACCCCCTTGTTATTTTTTTTCAATATAACTGCTATGATGTTATGAAAGAAATCTAAATGCTCTCTTCATAGTAGCAGCAGGAGGAAATAGTGTTTGATTTGTTTTCAATTCCTTGTTAAAAAGAAACTTTTCAAATTTTATTATTAAAAAAAAGTTCATTGATATATATTTATTGAAAAATGCCCAAATTAATTTATTGTAAAAGAAAATTATATAAGAATTCAGATGAAAAACAAGTTTATTTTCAAAAAAAAGCAGATCAAGAGACTGTATAAGACTGACTCCTACTGCTAATATTGAAAGTGGCATTCCTTAAAAAAAGCTGAAAAATTCAGGAGTGCTTATCTTGAAGATGACCAATTATTTGCTTTTTTTATTGGAAAACGTTGATATAACACATTGGATCAGTTGAAGAATTCCCCTGCCAGACTGATCAACTGTAAAATTTCCACCCCAACTTAACTCAACTGTAGAATCTCCTCCCAGACTGATCAACCGTAGATATTTGAAACTTGTTAAAAATGAATGTTATTTTTTTCTTTTCAATTGGTTCTTTTCCTAGAAAAAGATTGGAAATTTTTTTAAATAAAGAAAAACTTTCATAGTAAAGTAGAACCAGAAATATACATAATTTAAAGTTTATTTAAATTTGAAAATTTTTTTTACTGAAATTGGAATATTTAAAGCTCAAAAACTTTATAAATATCATGTCCTTCAGAGATTTCAAAAGATTTTCCATAAAATCACTATTTTAGAATTATTATGTGAAAATAACATTCTACATTAAATTTTTTAGAGATTTTTAAACTAAACATTTTTAAATCAAATCTAGTGCATATTACAAGATTAACTTTTTATATTAGTATTACAAACTAAGAATCTTAAGTTTGTAATATAGAAAAGTAAGTTAAGATTATTTAGATGTAAAATTTTCAAATATTATGCTTTAAAGTCTTCTGGAATGATTTTTAAAATATTTTTAAATATTTATTTAGGATCAATATTTCTGTCCTTATTAGTTTAGTTTCATTATCATCTTTCATAACACTGTAAGGTTAAAAAAAAAGTATACATCGGCAAAATAATGAGGAGGTAGTTACTTTGCCTAAAAAATTAATTGTCAGTCAGTTCTTTGGAGAATAAGTTAATGTTTAATGCAAGTATCAGAGGTGAACATTTCTTATAAAATTTTAATGATCTTTTAATACAAATGTTTAATGTTCAGTTATTTTTATTACGACCATTACTATAGATTAAATTTTAAATTTTTATATTGAATACAAGAATGAAATAAAAAGGGATAAGAAAAATGTATAAGAAAAAAAGGATAGAAAATTTAAAAAATTGTATTTAAGAAAAGATTTAAACAATCATTGGCTGTATAGGATAAACTCCTGTAATTATTTACTTCTATTTTTAAGCAACACTTATGCCATTATAGGATGCGAATGGGTCAAGAATGTTTCTAGCTAAGTTTGGGATAGTTAAAAAATTATCAACCTTTTCTTTTACAACCCCACTTTCAGCCTTGTGCCAAATTGTATCTTAGTACAACAAATAAAAATTCCCCATGCCGTTGAGTATGCCCTTTTCCTATTTGTTTCGTTTTCTATTTTTTCATCAATTAGAATAAATAAACAGAAAAACTGAGTGGTGCAGCTTACCATAAGTTGAAAGCTACCAGATAACGTAAGGAAAGAAAATGTGTTGCATCTTTACATGTTTTCCTACAGAAGAAATATGTAGCTAAAGGAAAATGCAAAGATGAGGATGTTGAATGTACATCAGAACTAGGTGGGGAGGAACATGGAGAAAATGTGAATATGGCAGAGACAAATATAGAAATAAAAGTTGAAAAGGAATTTCCTGCAGGAATTAACGTTGTTAAAGAAATTGAAGGTGACAATGATGATGTGCCAAAAGAAGAGAGCTCCAGGGCATGTGGTAAGGACAGATATGAATATGAAGAAGGAATTGACGAAGTTACTGGAAATAAAGAAATAGAACAGGCAAACACAAAGATGGCAGTGTACAAAGATATTGAATTTTGGCCACAAACTTGCTCAGGGCAGTTGGTTGTTGATCTTGTAATAGTGGGATCTAAAAGGTTTCCAAACAAAGATGAACCGTTAGCTGCAAGTGTAAGACTGGGGAAAAAAATAGTCCAAGGATAATGCTACAACACTGGTTTTACAACACTATGGAGAATGGAGAAACTGCTTTGAGATCATGATTGATGTACTCAAAGATGAACAAATCTATTTATTGTTTTTGCTGTTGCCTCTACCTGAAGACAGAGCAATAAAATAAATCTCATTGAAAAGAAACTTCAAGAATTTGGTATTGGTTTGGATATATGCATAACCCACATGGATATGACCAAAATTTTCTTTAACTGAAACAGGGACAGGCTGGTGTCTGGATTGGTTAATCAAAGTAAAACAAAGTTCAAGGAAATGGAAATTCCAATTGAAAAGCAGATTAGAAGAAAGAGAAAGCTACCTGGGGAAAAGGATGTATGTCAAACACTTGTAGAAATCTTTATGAATGTCATGACCAACTTGTAAATGAACTGGTAGCATGATTTGTCACCATGTCTCATCTGCAAACTGTCTTTGCTGGATTATCATTGCAAGCAATCCTGGAAGATACTGAAGGTGAGTTGGAGCGAAAATTTAAAATTCTCGGTAGCGAATACAGTGCTGACTTAGATATATCTAGACTGACTTTGGAAGTTCTCTGACTTTGGAATTTTTTAGCAGCAGCTTCCAAAGTGGAGTGTGACATGACTATGATGACCAAATCATTGGCTATCAAACTGCTGAGATGGATTAATTGATGGCAAGTTCAAGAAACAGTGCCAAATATTGTGATTGCTCTATGGCTGTTTTGGATGCTCAGTTTTTATTGCTACTGCAGAAAGAAGCTTCCCAAAACTGAAGCTCATTAAAAGTCACTTGAGATTGAGTATGTTCCAAGATCACTTATCCATTTTGTCTCTCATTTCAATTGAACATGAAACTGTGGAGAAGATAGACTTTGACCAAGTTATTAGTAACTTTGCTTCTGCAAAAGCTCAAAAGGTTAAAATATGATAATGTTTGTTCAGCTAATTTTTGAATTTGTTGTTTTTCAAGGACTAATCAATGCCATTAAGGGTATTTCATTTATATTTTTCCTCCAAAAAAGAGGGTGCCATTATGAATATGAGCCCCAGGCAGCACTTTGCCTCAGTACACCCCTGCCTACAAGGTATATTTTGGCATTCCTGTCGGGGACCGAGACAAACCCTGAGCACCTTAATTCATCTGTGAACTCCACAAGAGAACTTTAGAAGGTAAGATGGAAAGTTTCGCTTGTTTGGAGAGTGAAATTTTTAAGTGTAAAAGTTTTTTAATTTTTTTAATTTAAATATATTTTTTACTTTTATTTTTTTAAACCAGTTTTATTGAAAAATATGTATTAAATGTTTCAACAATTGTGCATTAATGTCTACAGTATCCGTGATGTTTTCTATACTGGATCACTGGCAAGAGCCATAAAAACATGGAATATTAGGGATGTTCAGTATTCAAGATTCTGTATTTTTGAGGCATTTGCTACATTAATTAAAGTCCAATGTCAGAATTTTACATATCCAGTGCATGTTTTTTAGAAATTTAAAAAAAAATAAAAAAATTTAATTTTTTAGAATTTTTCAATAACATTGGGTAAAATATATTTGTATTTTTATACTCATATTTTTTTAGTTTTCTCTTTTGCAGGATGGTACAGATGGAAATGTAGAGCTATAAAATTCGTAATCCTATGAATTTGGAGGAACCAACTGACCACTGAAACAATTGCTTCTTCTGTATGGTGGAATCCTTCCAAATGTCAAGCTGACAAGAATGCACCAGCCATCATATATCCAAACGTTCTGTCATCCATGACCCCAGTGCCACACTGCTCTGAGCTCCCCCTACCCACTCCTCCAGAAACAGCAGCCATCTTCAAAAGGGAACAGAAATCATTGATTCAGATTACAGAGGCACTGCTGAAGAGAGAAAACATGATGGGAGACTATATTTAGGGGCTGATTTATGAAAGTAATTTACAGTATAAGTGTAAATTGAGAAAAACTATATATTTTGTAGTCTCTCTTGTGTAATGTTAGAATAAATAAATGTTACTTTTGAATCATATGTTATTTTCTTCTGCATGAATGAGAATATTTACATTTGCCAATTTTCTCTATGAAAATAGGTAAACTTAAGAAATATCATTATCCTGGTCACAAAAAGTTTGAAAGAAATATTAGCCATTTTTCATACTTTCTAGGCATAAGTAAATAAGAAATAACAGTTGCTACCCAAGGACAAAAATTGTGTTACACAGTGTAATTTATTTAAAGGTGTGAAATTTTATCATGCAACTCAAGGGTTGTTTGTCATAATAATTACTGATATTTTGTTTTTAATTCAGATATATTAACATTGTCAGGGGTTATAAAAAAATAAAAAGAAACAAGATATTATAAATTCATTGAGTGTTGGAAAGACAATGTTGAAAATTGTAAAGGAGTTAAACAGAAATGTTTAAAAAAGATTTTTTTTAATTGAAATCAAGGAAAGTGGAGTGGCCAGCAAGAAAATATCTGAAAGAGCTGCTGTTGCAAAAGTAAACAAAGAGAAAAGATTCAGGATACATCACAAGGGGGAATATGTAAGATGTACATGAAAACCGATTTCTTGGCAGTAATTTCTAGCGATGAATTAATCTAATAAAAAAACTACATTGGATGGACCTGATGACTGCACTAGAAGTTAGGTTCTTCATAAAAAGTAACCAACCCAACTTAGAAAGGAAGTGGAGTAATGTTTTAGGCTAGCACTAAAAGCATTGAAATCATAAATTATTTCAAAGTTGATGATGGTACCAATATAAATGCAGAGAATGTTTTTTTCAGTGGTACAGATCACAACAGAAACTTTAAGCTAAAAAGTATATTCATTCAAGATAATGCACTTTCACATTCTGTAAAACCAATTATTGCCCACTTTACCAATAAAAAGGTTTCAAAGAAACCAAATTAAGAATATCTCCAACATCAATCTCTCCAGATATTAATCCAATAAAAAAACTGGCATTCCACCATTAAAAGAAATGTATATGAGAATGAAAAGCAATAAAAATCTGCAAGTAATGTTAATTTTGAAACAGAAGAAAAATTAAAATCAATGACTGAATGTCAAGGGGTACATATTAACATGTAAAATAATAAAATAAATTAATGCATGTATGTGAAATATTGAGTAAATCAAATATGTTTTTATGGCCTATATCTTTTGGATTTATTTATACAAATCTATGTTACACTTTGTCTTTATTTGCAGAATGTTATCAATATTTTTTTATGATGAGCAATATTATAAGCTGATCATGATATATTGATACATATAAATATACCTTGAATATTTGTAGCAATGTCAATAGTTTAATATCAATTTGAATGTGAAAAAATTGACTTATATAATAAAATTTGATGTAGTGCATGATTGTGAAATTGGAAGCAAATGACTGTAAAATGTAATGTTGATGAGTAAAGTAAATAGACAAATGAGTGGACAAGGTTTAATTGCAGACATTTGACTGATATGTGTATGGATATTGTAAATAAAAATTAATATACAAGTATTTCTTTTATGCTAACAATTTTTTTTATTTTTGATATTAATTTTATTAACTGACATATTTAGTATTTTATTCTTTCTTCTGACATCTTATAGGTGACTTCATAATTCCACCTTCAAAATATTTTTATCTTTCTCACCAAAGAACTGCTCTACATGGCTTTTACTGTATTCCAAGGAATTTAATTCTTTTTCCTAAAAAGCAGAATGTAAAATGCTCACTCATCAATTGAATACAACCAATAAATGAACATTTCCCCAAAACATTGTCAAAATCTTTGCCTAATTACCCCCCCCACACACACCAAAACAATAAAGTCTTAAATTATATTGATAGAATATTAACTAATTTCAGATAATTTCCATTGACTTCTGCCTTAAAATAGTAAAACTGGAACAATACTTGTTCAAATCAATCATTTGGTTCTACAGAAGGGGCCCATATCTAAGGACCTCCTCTCCATGCCAACTTTATCCGATACATAATATTACTTTCTATGGATGAAGATCAACCTTTGGTATAGATAGTGGTGGTTCATTTCACTTACCCCATGATTTCTTGTATACGATGTAAATTATCCACTACTCATCACTAGTCATAATTTGTTTTAAAAAAAAAAAAGAACATTTTTCTTATGTTTATTTAGTGGATCATTTTGTCACTTAATTTATATGAAAGTCACAAAAAAGCAACTAATTAATATAAGCAAGCTTGTGCAAGTGATTTTCAATACTCGATTTGTATATTTTGAGTATATTGCCTCTGCTGCACATTGTATAACATCATTTGTTCTCAAGTAAGGTCTTCATTTGACTGCTCTACACAACCATGATGATTCATTCAACAAAAAATATTGACAAAACTTAGCAAATCAATTTTGACATATTTAATCATTCATTGTAGGTTTTCCATTTTCAAAACAAACATTTTTCAATATGTCTTCCAGGAGGAATCTTTCTTTGCTGACAGTTGTACACTCATCGCCCATAGTGAATCTGAACTGCAGCTGATACTCGATCAGTTCTCCATGTCTTCAAAGTTATTTGGCTTGATAATCACTTGCGGCAAGACTGAAGTGCTTTACCAACTTGTACCAAACACCCAACTCCCTTGCACTAGCTATCTCCAAAACTCACACTCAGCTTGCAAATATTGATACCTTCAAATACGCAGGTAGCACCATTTTCTGAAACGGTTCTCTGAACAATAAAATTGACACTTAAATCAGTAAAGCAATCCAGGCAATGGGGAAGTTCTGTAACAGAATGCTTGACTAGCACAACATATGCCTGTCAATGAAACTAAGAGTATAATACAATGGTCCTCACTTCTCTCCTCTATGGATGCAAAATGTGGACCTTGTATCACAAACAGATTAAGAAATTAGAAAAGTTTCACATGTAGGCTCCTCATTCCATACTTGGAATCACATTATTGGATCACATCACCAACTTTTAAATTTGGGACGATGAGGACTCAACCAGCAACAAACCAAATCTCATCACAGCACAAACCCAATAAACTGGCCACATCATCCACAATGGAGCAAAATTGCATTGCCTGTTGTATGTGCTACATGGCAAAAGACATCAAAGCTGACCAAAGAAATGATATAAAGGCTCAAGCAAAATTAACCTCCACTGGTGAAAGATCAAATCATTTTGGTGTGCTATTGTTCATCAAGCTTCTGCAAAGAAACTCACTACTCAAAGAGAAAAGTGCAAACATGCAATTTTCACATTGATCACAACCACAAACTTCCAGTGTCCCCACTACTCCAGACACTGCATTTCCAGACATGGGCTGCCAAGCTAACAACTCTGTATACGCTAATGTATTACAAAACAAAAAGCCTTCTTTGCACCTGAAGGACAACCATGAATGAATGAATTATATTCTCTATAAACTGTACAAATCTTCTTCAACATTTGAATTATATACTGAAATTGTTACTAATTTTCTTCTATCTTCAATAATTTTTTTTTTTAAATCTAACAAATTTTTTAATGCATACTGATATGACAATTGTCAATATATTCAAAAGAACATTTTTTTATGAATATAAAACTAAACACTCCCAATGTCATACAATGACAAATATACAAAAAACTTTTCAGGTAATTCAGCATAGCTATCCTTAAACCAATTTAACTTTTCATTCATTTATCTTGTTATAAGAAGTTAAACCAATTTCAAGAGCTGTAGGTTTATTCTACTAACAATATCAAATATTTGGATATAAATTTAAAGATAAAAAAAAAAAAAATATTTTTCTTTCAGGTTGAAAAAGAGTAAATAGTGAATGTATATTATATAGGTTTTAGTATTTCAAAGAGCAGTTGTTAACTATGGTTAAAAAGCAAAGTTTAAGTCAAATATATGCTCTGCATATTAATTTGTTTTAATGTACTGTAATTTCATTTCTTCTTCAGGAAACAAAAGAAATAAGATCTACCTTATATTCTAAATATCATTACTATTTACTACAAGAAATATTTAAATCATTAAATTTAGCTAAGAAATTACTGAATTATCTTTTGGATCTACAAGAAAAAACTCAGTAATTTAAGACTATAACAGCAATTATTGATTAATTCTCTAAAAACTTTAAACCTTCTTACAAACAATCTGGGCAGATATGACACAAAAGCCTAGCAAGTGTCACACCTTCAACAATCTAAAAGATATTTTCCAAATGCATTGACAGATGTAGTCAGGGTTTAGTTCACTTAGATACATTTAGACATTGTAACATAAATAATGCACAGACATAGTTTCAGTAAAATAACAAAACCAGAAAATCAGAATTAAAGATTCAACATTTGGCCAATGAAATAGAAGATAAAGAATTTAAAGTTTTGGTCAAATTAAGCCTATCTCTACCTATATTAAGAGGAGAATTAGCATTTACACAAGCAGTATAGCGACAGAGAAACAATCACATCAACAAAGCAGGAATGACACATCTGCACAACACACTGGTGCCACAAAATTCTGCTCACTACTTCCAAACAAAGAATTTGGCACAAGAACTAACGCTCCACTGATAAATCATTGGATCCATTTGTAAGTATGAGTTTTGCATAATAAAACCATATATGCTCCGAAAATCTTACATGCGTGATTTGTGATCAATGGTTGCTGTTCTCATAATGGACTAATTGCTCTGACAGAGACTCATCCTTTTTCTTTTCCAGAGTGCCAGTATTATTATTGTTTGTTATATAGATCTGTTTGTGTTTATTCATTTTTCTGTAGTTAGAGGCATTGCTACCTTAGGGCAAATGAAACAAATTATCTGTTTTTCTCTTTTAAGTTGAACACAGTACAACATAAATATAGTATGTTTTCTAAGGAATTACTGGAAACTTATCTGTCGATAAAACACTTCAGGTACATTTTGGAAGGTTGCAAATTCATGATGTACACATATCACAAACCCCTGATATATGCCTTACAAACAACATTTGACAAATATACACCACACAAAATTTGACACTTGGACTTTATTTCCCAGCATACTTCTGATATGCGTTTCATATCAAACAAAGGTAATACTATAACCAATAAACTGTCACAAAAGACAATTTCAACATCGACCTCAGATACGCTGTCACACAAAGTAATAGCTGAGAAACAAAAAAAAAGTAACAAATTTCTGCAAGTATGAGAAAATACGTCCTTAAAACTAATCAAATTTCCAGTCCCTTTCGGGGATGTAACATTAATGTGATACTACCAAGAGCAAACCATGTCCTTATGCACCACCATCATTAAGAAAAATGATCTCCCATCATCTTCATGAGAGACAGGCCACAACCAATCTCATCTGCAAACATGTCATATGGCCTAATATGGCAGTAGATATAAAGAATTGGCCACACAAGATTCATAGACACACCAAGTCAACACCTGGAAAATTTGATAAACCAAACACATGATTTAGTAATCTGCACATTAATATCCTCGGTCCATTTCCAGATGCCAGTGGCTATACATATATCTTCACTATCATCAGTAGATTCACAAGGATATTTCTGTAGAAACCATCATGAGAATAAAGTTGCAAGACTGAATTCAGACATTCAGTGTCCCATCCATAATAACCACAGACTGGAGGGAGCAATTCCAGTCAACACTCTTTTGAGTATTAACATACTTACTTGGAACGAAGCATATCAAAACCATGGCATATCACCCATTTGTAAATTAAATTGTTGAATGATTTCACAGGCGATTGAACAGCAACAAAAAATAACCTGTACAACTAGGTAGATAATTTAACCCTTGTACTACTTTCAATATGAAATGTTGTTAAAGAAGATATCAGATCTAAATCTTCCAAAATGGTTTTTGATATTTCTCTGACCCTACCAGTCAACATTTTCAGGACTGTCAAAATATACAATCATCCACAACTTTTGTATGAAATCTTAAAGATAAAATGTCTCGGATAT
Organism: Acanthosepion pharaonis; assembly: GCA_903632075.3. Taxonomy (NCBI): domain Eukaryota; kingdom Metazoa; phylum Mollusca; class Cephalopoda; order Sepiida; family Sepiidae; genus Acanthosepion; species Acanthosepion pharaonis. Next base: position 737,527 of record CAHIKZ030000617.1, on the reverse strand, counting down.
CTTTCACACCTACAAGAATTTCAGCCAGGCAGACATACATTCCAAAAGATCTTCATATGTGTGAGTACCCCTTTGTAAAAAATGATAACATCAAAAAGCCATTTTGCCCAAATTATTCCAGATCTTACAATGTACACAAACAAGTTGAAAAATACTTTACAGTTCCAAAAAATAATAAACATGACATGGTTGCTACAGACTGATTAAAACCAGTGTATGTTGATCAACAACAGAATCTTGTTCAATAGACAACTACAAATGAAAATAATCAAAACAGAACTACTAAATCAGGACACCATGTTAAATGGCAAAACTTATTAAATATTGATAAATTGTCACAAAATAATTTCTACAAATCTAGAGGGAGCCTTGTCACACCTTCAAAAATTTAAAAGATATTTTCTTTATGCAGCGATGGATGTAGCCAGGATTAAAGCCTTAGTTAACTTATTTAGAACACCATAAAGTAAACAACGCACAGACATAGTTTTAGTAAAATAACCAAACCAGAAAATCAAAAATAAGGATTCAATGTTTGACTAATCAAACAGAAGATAGAGAATCTAAAATTTTAGTCAGGTCGAGCTTATCTCAACTTATAAAAGCTGAGGAGAATTAGTATTTAAACAAGTGGTATAGCAACAAAGGAGAAGCAACCACATTGATGGACCAGGAACAACACAACAGCACCATAAAATTCCACTCACTACTCCTGTACAAGGAATCTGACATAAGAACTAATGCTCTGCTAATAGATCATTGGATCTATTTGTGACTATGAGCATCACATACTAAAACCAAATATACACACAAAAGCTTACATGCATGTTTGTGACCAATGCTTGCCATTCCCACATCAGAACTAATTGCTCTGAGAGAAATTCATCCTTTTTCTTTTCCATGGTGTTCCCCCTAATAAATAGTTATTGTTTGTTCTATAAATCCATGTTTGTGTTTATTCATGTTTTTGTAGTTAGAGGCATTGCTACCTTAGGGCCGACAAAACAAATTGTAGCTATCACACCTTCTATATAAGCAATAAAAGTCACTCATTGAACCATGACAAATAAGTAGAAATTTATTTCCTTATGGTAAATGTTGCAATGAATTTTATTGATGGAAAGTTAGTTAACCATATCTACAATAAGTAGTTCAAAAGTAACCACAAGACAGGAATGTGAAAAAGGAAAAAATATTTTTATTCTAACTACCTTTAAAATAAATAAAAGAATCTTTATTCTTATCCAGTCAATTTTTATGCTCCTGGCAAATAGATACATAGAACAGTTAAAGAGTACTGTCATTTGTGAAGGAAGAAGAAAAATAGATAAAGGGAGATAACCAAAACTGATTTCGCACATCAAGCATTCAATACTAAGGTATACCTGTATCACACACACTTTCTTTCTCTCATGTCAGAAGACCAACTACTCGATGATTGAAATAGGTTTCATATACATCAAATATATTTAAAAATATCAATTTCAAGAATAACAGTTTTTTCTTGATTTTAATTATTTACTTATAATACTTCAAAGAAAAGTTTCTTCTTTTTTTATAAGCTGAGATTTCTGGTTATAAGATTTTATTTTACTTGTTTAAATTTTGTTTGACTGGGTATTTTAATTTTCAGGTGTGCGTTTTTTTTTCTAGACTAATTTCCTCATCTTTGTTTTGTTCACAATGTTTTGGCTGCATACACTCCAAACTTATATTGCATCCTAGAATGTGAATGAAACCTACATCAAGATGTGTGTGCATTTCTCCCAAAACACATGCTCTTTAGTTTTTGCATCCCTGTTTATCTGAAGCCATCTTTTCCCTAAACTCCATGTTGATCTGCTGATTGGAGTTTAGTGTTGCAAGTTTATTGCCTGCTGTTTTTTGATTAATATTATCCACACATTAATAATGCCCTCAATATTTTGTTTGCTTATTGAGTCATCTGAACAGTATAGTAGGCACATTGCTTCAGCCTTCTTATTTGCCATTGCTTTGATCTCATTTCATAGATTGTTGTGTCCCTCGCATAACCAGAACAAATTTTAAAAAGTGTCTATGATTTCTGGCGTTCTTCTGCTGTTTCTAGAGGGTACTCCATTTCACTTTGCCACAACTGAATGGGATATTAAAGACAGTTTTTGGTCAGGTTTTCTTCTAGTGTGTGTGTGTGTGGGGGGTCTATTTTGGTAAAGTGTCTGCATAGAATGAAAACAACGTTGTACCAACCACAAATTTCCTGTATGTATGTGTTTTCTGAGTTTGTACATCTGCTAGTGGTTGTTGCAGGTATTAGTGTCAAGGTATGGCAAAGAAGAAGATTCATCACTCACACTTTAAGGCAAGACCCAAACAATGACTGTTACATGGCACTGACCTGGAACCCCAAAGGAAAAAAAAGAGAAGACAGTGAAGGACTGTAATGGAGATGAAATCAATGGGCTGGCAATCCTATTGGGGTGACATGAACAACAGTTGCAGACAAGGCAGAGTAGAAGCATTTTGTGGATGTCTTATGTACTGTGAGGCACCAGACAGAATGTTGGTTATGATATATAGATATCCTGAACCAGTGTTCTCTATGAATTACTAGTACATCTAGGAAAACTAATCCACTATTTTTCTTCCTCATATTGAACTATTATGTGGACCTTGTAGGTTTAACAGTCTAACAGTAATTTCACATTTACTAGTGAAGCCAGAGTATGAAAGTGTAATCTATGTATCTTAAACTAAAGAAGCATTCTAAGTGGTATAGCTCTCAGAGCTGATTTCATCAAACTTCTTCCTGTATAGATCTGCCATTACTGGAGACAATGGTGACCCCATCACCATACCTTCTTCCTGTGGATATAGTTCAGAATTCAGTTATATAACTGCATAGATTTTTATGCAATTATTGGGATATTGGTGCATTTCCAGTGTTGGGTTGGATATAATTTTTTTCTTAAACTTAATGGTGTAAACAGACTTAGAACATTGAATTCCACTATATATCTTAGAATATTGAATCACTGCATAGTTAATACGTTATACTAGTTTATAAAAATATTACTTATATTTTTATTAAGACATATTAAAGTAATTATGTAATATTTTATTAAAAATATTACCTATTTTAAATGAAAATATTACTTATTTTCTGGATGACATTTTATAACAAAACATTGTTTTTTCTTTCATGACTTTTTCCGGTCATAATTAAAAAAAAATTAAAACTGCAAATAAATTTGGTAAATTGTACGTATATCTCTTTGTGATCATTCATTAATGTTCCTAAAAAGTAACCAACAATGGTCCAAAATAGTTCAGTAAATAAATCAATAGAAAAGTTGTTAAATTCAAAACAAGACAAGAGCTATTTTTCAAATGAGCCACCTAACCATTCCGAAAATGTGACCGACTTATTTTCCTCAGTATGGAAGCATATTACGACTGAAATCCATTGGTATTTTAAACGTGTGACTACTGGCAACTGAAAAAATTGAGCAGATAATAGAAACCATATTGCAATTCCACTTGTCCATTTAAAACTGCAAATACATGATTTTAACAATCACATTCTGATAATTAAATTTTTATAAATCTCGAAAAAAGAACGACTTGCAAATTTCAAGCGTAATGTTAAAAATACAAGAAATGATTTAACTATGAATATGGTTTGTAAACCAGAAATTTATCAAGGTTGAGCATCCGTAGTTTAATTTGTTTTTCTTTGATTTAAAAGAAAACTATATTCTATTATTGCTTATGTTTGAAGATATACAATCGTTTCTTTTTAAAAATCGATACTCTAACAATCACAACCGAGAATTAACTTCATTAAGTGGAGCAAATGTGTTTTCGTGAAATAATATTTACAAATATTCACGGTTAAGTGTTGTACGAAACAATATGGTGGACGGAAAAGACGCCCAATACTCCTATAGCTAACAAGCCATTACTGACTTACCCGCAAATACGGTGTTTTTGTCTTCTCCAGTTGCATGATCCTTAATGATATCCACTTTCTTGCTATTCTGTTCGCGGAAAAATGTAGCGATTTTGTTAGCTATAGTTGTTTTTCCAGAACAAGGCAGACCACATAGAATCAAAAGCGGCATGATAATGGCGCTGAGAATGAAACCGCCACATGAATTCTCTCTTGCCTCTTTTAGAAATGACTTTTTAGTGGCCTACTGCTAAACTTCCTTAAACTGAATTTCTATACTCAGTCATCATGGGACATAAATATTTTAAATGATCATTTATTTTAAACGTTCATTTTTAAGATGATTTTTTAAAAATGAATTGTTGAATATTTTAAGAGAAAAAAAGTGTTGATATTATTATTGGTTCTTGATTATTCGAAAAATTTGCATTTTTTAAAAAAATTAATTTTATTCTTTTGTTACTTTGTAAGTTATTTTTCATTGCTTTGATAAGTCAATAAATATATATATCGTGTAAAATAAGGGACATAATTTTAAAAACAAAAAACAGAACAAAGGTTTTTTTCTAAACATGCACCATTTAAGTTTAATTAGTGACTGCACTTGCAGAAAATTTCACGAGAACCTTTTTTGAGTGACTTACGTTTGAGTGGTTCTACGTCTTAACGATAATTATGTTCTAATCCGGAATTTTCCAAGTTAATGATTTTTTTTTTTAATATATTCAAGTAGTTTTTAAAAAATATGTTTTGTAACTAAAATAGAAAATTCAATGATGCGTGTGAATATTTATTTAAAAGTTACTTTGTAACAAATTCAATAATAATATTGATTTTTTTTTAATCTGTCACCAGATTTATAAGAAAAACTTAATGTACTTTTTGCATTAGCATTACCTAACCAAACTACCTTCATAATTATCTATGATGGTAATTTTTTATTTATTTTTTAAATAGCTCATTCACAGGAATGACAACTATCCACTATTGTTAGAATCTGTAGAGCTGCTGACATTTAAAAATCTTTGATTGAAAAGCCCAATCAGGTTGGGCTATCAAAAGCATCTTTACCATTGTGATTTGGGAGTTACTTTTAAAATAGACTGAACTTTAATTATTATGCTAGTATTTCAAATATAACCCAATTTGCTACAGCCATGGAGAAATGATCTTGCAGATCTATTTCTGAAGTGAATTCAATAATCCCTAGGTACCCCACACCAAGTACTTAATTTACTCATGCTGCAGCTCAAGCCCCTCCCCACTCTTGATAAAACTAAAAACATAAGATTTGTTCCTTTCCAGATTAATAGAGTTCCTTTGGAATTTTGGGTCCATCTAGTTGAAGTGGGTCTTTTTAATTTGAATGGGCCCCATTTAGATTGATACATTTTTTATATACATATAGATTTTTGATGTAGATTTTCTACTTTGCACAATTTTAGACTTCATCGACATGTAATAAGTACAAAATTGCTCAATATTGTACAAATTAGACAAAACTGTGCAAAACAAGGTAAAAATTGAAAAAAAAAAAAAAAAAAAAAAAAAAAAATTAAAATCATAGTTTTGAAAGATATCTAAAATGTTTCATAACACCAAAATGCACCATCTTAAAATACGTATTAAGACATGGATGGTGGGGGTGCGTCGGTAATGAAGTGGTCCCCAAATTCTATTAGTCCAGAAGCTGCTTTAGTTCATTTAGTATTGGCAAAACCCATGGATTTAACCAGTCCCTTTCCAATAGCACAAATAAAAAGCTAGCTGTAAAAATATTAAGCCTATCAGATGTCAAAGTTTAGTTAGCATTCATTTACCTTTTGGCCCATTGCAAAACTCAAAGTTGTTGCTTATTACCATAATTATTTCAATCTAAGAAAATATCTCTGGGGAAATAAAGCTTAATCACCAGTCTCCATGAGCCCCATTTTGAATCAAGCCCAGTTAACTTTTAACATCTAATTAATCAAGTATTTAATAACCTATCTTGCTAATCATTCAGCTAATAACCTACCAATGTGGACAAATGTTAATAATTGATATTATTAAAAGGAAATTGCCCTTAACTTAGAAAAAATAAAAATATATAATATAATATATATATATATAATATAATATATATATATAATATATAAAGCAGATTAAAATTATTTTAACTTGAAATGACCAAAGTACATACCCCTTTAACATCAGAGTTGAAAAAAATCACTAACATTTAGAAGTACTCAATAAAGATGAATGGAGCAGATTAACAACCCCACCCCATAAAAACTGACTTTTTTTTTATTATTATTGTACAAGAGCAAAAGATTTTACAGTGTTTTCAAAATTATATGCCTTCAGTCAATCTATTAGCCATTTTCAAGGATTTGGGTTGTGCTATTCCAAATAGTTAAACGGTAGATGTTTAACGCTCACTCCATTGCTGGCTCATGAGTCAATATTATAGGTTTCCCCTTTGTTTTAGACACTTTTGCAGGTGCATATTTCTGAAATTCCATTCATACGTTTCTGTAGAATCCAATATATTTAGTATTAAAACCTACATGTATAAACAATACTATCTCAATTATAATTGCAAATGTTCACTTAGATAAGTTATTGGTGATAACATACCACCCTTGCATCTATTTCCCAAAAAAAAAGTCAATGGTATTCCCCAACTATAGGTAGCCAATCATTTTTCAAAAGTGCAGATAGCAATATATTGCTATTACTGAAACCAAATGTACAGAAAAAAAAAAAAAAAAAAAAGCAAATTTGTCTATCTACAACAATTAGCAGATGAAAACGATTCAACACTAATAGTAATATTTTAATTTAATTGATCACCTCTCACGCTAAATGATTAACCTCCTTGCCAGATAAATTTTCAAAATTCATGACAAATGTAGGCAATATCATTCTAGCCCCCACTCCACTATGTAAGCTCTGAAGACATTGTGGCAGTTGATTTACCATGCCAAGATTAATGAAGGATGGTAATGAGAAAACACAGATAATTTCAATTAGAGTTGATAGAGTTCAAAATACTTAGCTTTCTTGGATTGTTGAAAGTAGGTTCTTTGAAGTGTCACATGTTCACAAGACTTCAAACACTTCTCTTAATTTTTCTCCTTATTTTATAAGATTTTGCATATGCTACTTTTTTTTCTTTCAACTGAAAGGGTAATTTCTCTGAAGACAAGGTTTTCATTGGTCCAAAAAGCAATTTCACATAGACGGAAGCAAATTGATAGGCTGGTTTCTTAAACTCACCTGAATTTGAAGGAAGTGGGTAAAGAGTTATTTCGTAATAACCACATATGTATAAAGATAAAATTACCAAATCAGGTGGGGGAGCCACAATGGCACCATACAAATCAATTAATTTTTAGTCCATGCAAAGAAAGAATTGAAAATGTAACGACAATTTATATAAAAATTTCTTTTATTTGCAACAGAGAGAGCACAAATGATTGAAGAGTCAGTTGATAAAGTGGAGAGAGTGTGCCCAGACTCCTTAGTAGTAGTCTTCACGATGCTGGTTCAGGATTCAGCCCGCCAGAGTGGTGTTTGGCCGCATGTATGAGAAATATATGTTAAGTTTACAATGAGGTCAGGGAGAAATGGGGGGGGTGGGCGTAGATAAAGGGGAGAGAAGAAAAAAAAATATATATGAGTAGGGAGTTTTTCTTTTACTTTTCATTACAGGAGTCACAGATGACAAACAGGACACGATCAGTTAACCCTTTAGCAATCAACCAGCCATGTAAATATCAATTTTCAATGTTCAAGCCGATGTAATTCACCCCATGTATATACTTTGCCATAATATATGACAACATCATCGCAAATAACGCAAGAAGTGATGCAAACAGTGAGATGATATTTACAGGGCAAAATTGCGTGTGCGGAATGCTAAAGAGCACAACTCCAGACCATTCCTTACTATGCAGAGGGAAGGGAAGGTGAGAGAGAGAGAGAGAGAGAGAGAGAAAAAAAAAAAAAAAAAAAAAAAAAAAGAAAAAGAAAAGTAAAGTGAGGGTAAAAGGGTTTACAATGGTTTCAAGGCAAATAAAGATGTAAAATTGACCAGCTAATAAAATCCAAAGAATAAACAGAGAGAAGTCAAATGAGGTCATTGCAAATCCCTTTACCGATACCTCCAGAATTAAATCAGATGAGGAGAGCAAAAAGAAAATGCCAAAACATCCCCTTAAAACAAAAACTAGGTGCCATAAGTCCCCAGTGCTGACAAAAAAACCTACCCACCCCCAAAAATTAATGTTTTAAGTTTATTTTGTTTTACTTTTGCAAAATGATGCTTTGCCAAGAGAGCACCAGCAGGGATGAGACACTTTTTTTTTTTTTTTTTAAATTTTATCTTTCAAACAGTTTAATTACAAATTACTGTACTAGACTCCCGTTACACTTTTGTTACATAAGACAAGCAAGCATGCTCCCCATATCTACCGCTCAAGAATTAAATCAGAGGTAAATCGGCATTCGATAGATTCTGCATTCAAATAGGTTTACTTCGTGTCCATGGGGGTTTCTTATGATCAAAGTAGTGGTGTAATGATGAAACTTAATAGTTTATGTTACAGTCTGAACAGTAAAATAAATGATTTTTGAACTTTTTACAATGGAGAAAAATATGTTACAATAGTTCAGTTGTGAGGAAAAAGAAAAAAGAAAAAGAAAAACCCATACAGAAGCATATATTAGCCCAGGAAAAATGAAATAACCTCAGATCATTTGACCTGAAACCAAAGCAGTACCTCCAAAGCTGCAAGAGGCCTCAATCGAGTGGACTAGTGAACTTATTTAAAACAAAATCCATACTTAAGACCCCCCTCCACCCCCCTGCTTACCTCTGTGGATAAGCTCCTGGCTAGTGTCTCAGCCCCTGGGCTGCAGGAGTAGTAAGGGTAGTAATATTCCTGAGTAATAAAAGGAGTGGGATATGACAAGAGAGGGGGATTGGGCTTTCTGTTGCTCATTTTTGTCTTGGAATGCTTAGCATTGATGAATTCTGACCCAACACTGACTGGCCAAGAACTGAATATTGGCAGGTAAAAAAAAGGAAGGGAGAGTAAGGAAAGGAGGGGGGGAGGAGATTCTAACTAACATTAGAATAGTTGAGTCCCTAGCAAACCTTCTCCAAATGAATTAGGCACACACGGTAAAGAAATCACATATCCTGAGAAATCTAGTGGCACATCAACACAAAGTTTTGTTTGGTCTTTCCTCCCCAACATTGATTTTAGCAGCACATTTCACAAATGTGCTAAAGCTTTGACTGTTGTGCAATGACTGAGCAATAACCGCACATGGTAGAATAAGTGCAAGGAGAAAGGAAGGGAGAATATGAGAGAGATGGGCTGGAGTAGATGTAAGAAATGAGAGATGGAGAGGAGGAGGAGGAGGAAAGGGTCTGCAAGGCACTAATAAAATTTGTTCATATCTTATCTTGCAAGGATTATTGAATCCAATAAAGTGATGCACAACACTTAACATTAAGTTGTGCCAGTTATAAAAGTTAATGTGTAAATCAATTCAAATTTAAGTGAAATTAGAGATATCTTAAATTTAGTTTTACTCTGTAAAATTTATCAGCTTTCAAAACTGGAACATTGGGGAGATTTAAAATGAATTCCTCCTACAAATTTTTGAAAATGAAGAAATAGAAGAAGTCCATAGTATTGAGGAATATGCAGGAAAGAGAAAAAAAAAAAAAAAAAGTGTTCTAAAGCAAATATACAGGACATGTGAAAACTTCCAAAATGTCAATAAATATAAATGTATCTCAGCCACACTGCAGTAGAGAGGCCTCCTGCTCTAATTCTATGCACACACTTGGTTAGCAGATTGAATAAAAAAAAAAAAAATGCATGGTAAAAAACAATTTTGAGGAGAGAGAGAGAAAAAAAAAAAAAAAAAAAAAAAAAAAAAAAAGAAAAAAAAAAGAGAGAAAAGAGAAAGACCCAAAAGGAGATAGGAAGGGACTCAGATGGAAAAGTGAAGGTAAATATTAACCTACTGCCATTAAACTGGCTTATAGTTTAAGCATCAATTGCCCCCTCCCAACGCCGGCATATTTACTAAAAGATTTATGAAATGAACAGTAATGTTTTATTTATAGATTTATAGCAAGTTTTTCTAAATGAATGTTAGGTGATGTGAGAGTGAACAAAGGGGAAGGGCATCAAAGAGGCAGCAGTAATTAGGAAAGAAGTAATAGAAGGGATCTCCATTAGGAAAAGAAAATTAGTTGGGCATGGAGGGGGGGGGGATTCATTGTTGGGCAGTTAAGTAGCAGCAGCAGCAGAGCCAAGGGTAGATAGATATATAATGCAGACAGAAGAAGCCCTTTCCCCTCCCCTCTGATAACTCCCACCCCAGGGGGTATAAATGTGCCCATTAAATACAGGCTGGACTCAAAGAGAAATGGACAGGAGGCAAATCACGTGGAAGAAATGCTGGCTGCCACTATGTGGAGTTTACAATGACCTAAGTTAAAAGTTATTTGCAGTAGAACTATGGTATGCATCATCACACACACGATCTGTTGGTGGCAGGCCCTTCCGCCCTCCTGGGGAGGAGTAGCCCTCCATGACAACACTGTACAGTCTTTACACTTCAACCTATGAGGGTCTTTGTGCAGAGGATAGGTAAGGGGAGATGGACTACTCATCCTCTTCCTCCTCATGCTTCCTCTTCTTCCCTCGTTGGCCATCATCAGCTTCAGCATCACCTTCAGATTCTTCTGCAAATGACACTGAAAAGAAAATTGAAATTATCAGATAACACAGGTTTGATTATTACTGAAAAATCAATTCAAAAGCAGTAAGAGAAATCTGACATTTACATCATAGGTTTATAAAAAAAGGGGGGGCATCCTTACCTTACAACTTTTTTTTTTTTTTAATTCCATTAGAAGCAAAATTAAGTGAAACCAAAAAGATGTTTATAGAATAGATAGAAAATTAGGTATAGTAATTAATGATACAAACCTTCATCTTCTTCATTTTCTTCATCGGCATCTGGTTCAAAGTCAGCACCTTCACTATCTTCCTGTAAAAAAATTTAAAAAAATTGAGCAATATAAAAAAGAAAAAAAAAAAAAGAAAAAAAAGAAAAGGAATCTTAAATGCATCATGAAATTGCAAAATGATTTTTGAAACCTACAATTTTAAGATTTTATATTCTTATAAACTAATATTAATTTATAAAGCTTCAGATATGGTTCAATAATTTAAGCACAAGACTTAAGATACATTGAATTTCATTTTAATCAACCAATGTATGTAGAGGAGAGAGATAGAAAAAAAAAAAAACTGTACAGTAGTTTACTTACATCTAAATCATCTCTATCCAAATAGTCAAGACAAACTTTCTCTTCATTTTCTTCACCTTCTTCTTCCCCCTCTTCTTCATCTAATTCATCTGATTCATCATCTACAATTTAAAATAAAATGAAAATGTTAATTACAATACATTAGGAGTAAAAAATTAATTTGGACAAAGTTCAATATAATGTTTCACGCATCTGGTGACAATAGGACCAAATATACTCGAACATATTTGAGCCATAACTTTTGAGAAAAGCCTACCAGGAAAAATCTTACCTTCAACGTCTACTTCATCTTCATCCTCATCCTCATCTTCGTCCTCATCCTCATCTTCAACTTCAGCTGAGAAAAGTAGAAATAAAAAATATGCCATTTAATAAAATCATTTTCAGATTGCGCTTCATTTACAAATAACAACAAGAAAAAAATCTTACCATCCTCATCTTCTTGCTCCTTGTTATTTCTGTCATAACCATCAAGATAATGTAACTGAGGAATCAACTTAAATAAAGTTTCTCTGTAATCTTCTAACTGTGTTACTTCACAATTAAACAAATCCAAACTGGACAGCTCTTTAAGGTTGGCCTGAAAATAAATAAACAGAACAAATTAAATAATTTAGTTTGTCCAAAATAATTTTAAATTATAGTGCAGAAAAAAAAAAAAAAAAAAGACTTACCAATGGTTTTAAGGTTTCAACATCTTTGATCTTATTGCCACTGAGATTGAGATGTCTGAGTTTTGTACAATCTTGTAATTTTTCTAAACCACCAGAAATGCGATTGTCACTTAATTCCAACTGAAAAGTAAAACAAGTTTCATATTAATCTTTGAAGCTTTTCTATATAACAGATTTGTCTTATAAAAACAGTATGATACACCTATTTTTTAATTGCTTTAAAATCAATCAAAAAAAATAAATAAAAAAAATTGTGCACATTACCTTTCTTAAGCTCTTGAGCTTTGGAAAACCTTTAAGACCAATAAGACCAACATTGATTAAACTAAGGAATTCCAGATTTTCATATTCATCTGTAAGTCCTTCTATCTCATGAGCTCTGCAATTGTCAAGGGTCAGCTCCCGGACCTATATAGCATGCATAAGAAATAACAATAGAGAAATTAGGTCTTAATAATTAATAAAGGAAAGAAAATACAAGTTTACTATGTGAAAAACTGGACAGATTAAAATCTTTACATCACTTTAAATTACAAATATTAATAATTGTTATGATGATTGGGGAAAATAAAGATACACCGTTACAAACATACTGCCCCACTCCTCTTGTCAAACCAACTGTGGATGAAAGCAGTGAATTTAAACGTTGATAGGGCGCCAGTATGATTACGCCCTTCTAAAGGGAGAAGGAAGGAATGGCGGCAAAAAGGACGTTAAGAATTTTTATATATACATATAAAAACAAAAACAAGATAATCAGTCATAAAATTTATACAAATGCAATACACTTCTATTTATCAAATATATAAGATCAATAAGTTAAAAATTCAACTAATTTCAAAACACGATAGTTTTTTCTGGTGTTAATGACGAACTGAACAATCAACTAGATTAAGTAGTATTTTCTTAAGAAATAAAATAATTATGTAGGCTTTAATAAGAAATAATCAAACCATACGAGCTTAAAAAGTTAAAAAAAGTGATTATGAGAATATAGAATGACGTCTTGAGTTGAGCACTTTGTGATAGATGCGTGAGTGCGCGCAGTTGGAGGTCATTAACATAATGTATGCATGGTCACGTGAGTGCGGCAGGCAACAAGAAGGAGCATTACGACGGCACACAGTTGTACGACCTTGGTGGTGAGAGGCAGACAAATATACAGGGCACTAGAAACATGCCGAAAACGGTGTACGGACTGCCTGTAAAAGATTACTTAATTATTAGATATAGTACCTTTCGATCTATTTAAAATGGGTACGACTTCTATCAATCAAATAAAAAGCGGTTGTTGCAGAGAGAAACAGATCAGCGAGACATCCCCCATTTTAGTCGGCGGCGGGAGGCATCCACAATGGCGGACACTTGGGTACTATCAAGAGAAACAATCGGTCTCGCATGTCATTCCAACTATTAGGGTTCTACAATATATCTACGCCTAAAAGTACTCCTGGTAAGTCTGCATTTTAAATCAAAATAAATTGCGAAATAAAAAAGAAAGAAAAATGAACCTCTCTTCGTCTTTACAAAATTGAAGAAAAAAAAAAGAAAGAAAAAAAAAAAAAGAAAAAAAAGAAAATATATATTCATAAACTGTTTTTGTTGTTTTTGGTCTTCTTTTCCGCATAAATTTTATTATTTAAAAAAAAAAAAAATAAATAAAACGAATAAAACTGGTTAATGAGACTAAATGCATTTTTACAAGATGGCGGCTCAAAAGAAAAAATGGTGTCAACGTAAATGATAAGTGAGCAACGAAGGCTGGACATCATACAAAACTATAAAAATATAAAATTAAGACAACTCGCGCAGTAGTAGGTAAATTACTGATCTTCATCCCTTTCATAAAGAAAAATCTATAATGGTATTATGCATACAAATGTTTTAAGTCTATCATTAAACAACTTGTAGCACTTGAATTAATCCTTCAGTTTTTATTTGTTATTTAGTTGCTTCGAAAGTAATGTACTGAGTATAGCGCGCATGTGTGTCTAGAAAGATGCGCGCAACTAGAGATGTACACAATTAAATTGGGTCATATAGTGGCATCATCGGACTTTGATGCATTTATTTTTCATTGAAGTAATTTGTGTCATGTTATATTTTTTGCACAACGTATGGCAGGTTGACATTAAATTATAATAAAAAAATAAATAAATAAAAGCTTTGTTTTGAACATTTGTTCGGTGGCCGTGAAATTCGGTTTGTGTTTTGGTTGCTGCCCTTTCAACATGGCGGCACGCGCTGGTGTATAGCAGCAGCAAACAAACGACCGACCTTATAAGTGGACGTCCTTTCTTCCTCATCCCACACACAGGTGGCAAGATACCTGGACAAGGTACTAAGGTCTACTATCTATGGCGGTTAACTTATATAAAGCTAGAAAAAAATGCTCAACGAATAGCAACAGTGAGGAAATCATAATTCCCTGCCGCCATCAAAATGTCTTTTGAAAGTTAAGCATTTGCTGCTGCTGATTCCAATCCACTCTGCGCGCCTCCGCCGCCGCTCTGTCATCATCTTTCTTAAACCCCCAGATTACCCCCTACACACTGTACCAATTTGTTCGGACCCTCATTGCTCTTAGGACGGAGGCACCGACAAATCGAATAACACTAACCTCCATGACAATTACTTTTCAAGTAATGCAACAGACGTACAAAAATCTGTACGAGTTTTGAATACACACACGTACATCTCCAACGTTTTGAGCTTTACATACGCAGCACTCTAAATAATGGCGGCACTAAACGCGCACGCTACTATTTCTGACAATCGAACTAGATTTTTTTTAAGATAAAAAAAACTAAATATAACATGCGAAAATGATGTCACAAATACCTGAAGATAATATACTGCGCCAGTCGAAAGGCAGAAAATTCCAGTTAAAATTTTGAAGTTTTCATCTAGACAAGAAACCGCTCTAAAATTAAAATGTTGATTATATCCGAACTTCCAAATCTGCTTCGATTAGTATTGTTTAAATTCCATTGACATAGTAACCATAATATTGAAAAGGAAAAAATTCAATGGGTTGATAGAGGAAAAAAAAAAAATTTGAAAAGTTCAGTGAAAAATCAATACGAGAACAAGTCGCGTACAAGTAATATTTGTTATCAAACTTTACCAACTTGATGAGCCTTCAAATAGAATTAACATCAGCCAATAACAAAATTATTAAAACGAAGAATTTTTATTGTCATTTAATTCCATTATATTCTAAGGTAGATGGGAAAAATGTTTTCTTTTAACATACTTGAAAAAGTGAAATAAAAAAATTAACTTAAAAAGTTTCAAAATGTGAAGCAAATGATTTGTTGACGGCAATGAAAATAGGAAGAATCGATAAACAGAGATAAAAGAAGAACGAACCTTTTTAAGTTTTTGAAAGGCGCCATATTTAACCTTACTTTTTCCATTATGATACAATACCGCCGGTCTGTTTGTTGCCTATCAATGAGGGATACTCGGCACATGTCCATTCGAGGGATATTATCTGATAGGCAAATCTAGCTACACATATGTATATTTTATATAGAGACTAGTTATATATGTATGTATACAAAGAATATTGTATGGATCTTGTTTAATGGCAGTTGCAAGGCGGACGAGAAAAGAAAAAAAAGGGGGGAAAGAGAGCACATGGAGAATCTTAAGATGTGTCCGTTTTCCTTAACATTACATTAATAACAAACCAGTCTGCTTTAAAGAAAAATGCATTAAAATATGACAAATAATGTATAACATGATGTTAAAGGGAGTAATCCAAAATTCTTATTGTACAAAAATAAAGAAAATCTAAAGCTAACAAGAGCGAGAACGATACATGGTAATTTGCTCAGAATATACACACAAACAAATCGGGACATAAAACTATCAAGAACTTTACCTCTTTTGGTGACAAATTCCGTTTTTCGAGTTCAATCCTCTTCTGCATGCTCATCGTGCAGCCGTTATGTTGGCTTTGGGTCGTTATTTTGTTATCTATTGTTGCTTCTTTGAGTATCTAACCCTTTCGGGTTTTCACTGTTGTTGTTGGTCGGTGGGTTAGTGTAGCTCTTGTCTCTATGGCGGTGTGTGTGCACAGTCAGCCACAGCCTGTGTGTACGTAGGTCGTCGCTGCTGCTGCCGACTTCCACGAGAGGGAATCTGCGCTGGCTGCTGTCCTTTAGCTCTCTTTAACTTACGACTAGAGCCGTCGCTGCTGCTGCTGCTGCTGCCAGCTTAGTAGTAGAAATAAGAATAATAAAGGTGGTGGAGGTAACAAGAGAAAGAAAAAGAAAGGAGTAGTAGTAGTAGTATGTCGTATAGGTACAACTAGTCAGTGAGCAACGTTTGTCTTGGCTGGTTGTGGACTGCTGCCAGTGTTCACAGTTGTAAGCTACTGGTAGCTTTGTAGGCAAGTGAGAGCGCGGGATGATCAATCAATGGTTTATACGCTGCCGGTGCTATTGGCCAATACTTGATACATCTAGCCAGGCACAGATATACATTAATATTCATGACGGCTCAGCCAATCACAGCGCTCACCACATGACCGCCATACTAGCCAAGCTTACCAACCAACCAATCAAAAGACATCGGGATGACGGCATTTTTTTTTTCTTCATTTTACAAAAAGAAAAAATTAAAACTATTTTCTTCATACTCCTATCTTTTAGAAATAAAATAGTTTTTAAAAATATTTTGTGTAAATTATTGATAAGTAATAACTAGTGAAAAATTATTATACTTTAAAACTATCTATAAGTTGTTTCAGTTTAAACAAATGCCTGGAACAATCTAATAAAATTCTAATTTGACAATGATAAAAACTGACTATTTTATAAACTCATCTTTGTGAATCTTTAAGTTTGAATAAATACAGCTTAAAGCTACTTTAATCCTGTACTCATATTCGTCATTTAGAAAACTAAATATTACTATTTTTATCCATAAATGATTTGTCCAAGTTATGAAGTCATGATCTAATGTTTTCCAAACCTGTTGCTAAATTATCAAAAGGATTTGATAAGTATAAAATAGTCAAGTATCACACTAACATGTAAAAAAAATAAACTTTGTTTCATTATATTGCTTATTGTATTAACATATGAATAAGCTACATGTAATTATATCTTTTCATTAGAAAGTTATATAAATTAGTTCAATAGCATAACAATTTATTTTACTGGAAAATAATGTACAGGATATTTGGATGAATTCAGGATCCCACATTTTAAACTATTCTCATTCTTTTAAGTTATTCTACAGTATGCAAATTGGTTAAAGAATTGGTACATATCATTCATCTTTAGTTGCAAAATTAATTGGAAAATGAACAAGAGTTTCCAGTATACACCAAATATGGTTCTATTTTAATAGTAATTTTGAATAAGAGTCGGTATAATGCATTATTTTTAATATTTGTCATCTCATATTTGGTTTTACAATTGATACTGTAATAATGAGACAAATTTAATTTTTAAAACAAAAAAGTTTGAGTTCTTAAAGGGTGCACATGAAGATCAACATTGCCTGTCCAAAGTATATTGACTTTATTAATTGTTCAACTCAAATAATTGAAACCTGATATGAGATTACATTTTTTATTCAACATTCAGAATACTTAAGTTAGTTAAAAATTAAGTTAATATTGTAACACTGTTACTTGTATTTTAGAAAATAATTTAAATATCTATCCTTTTGAAGATAATAAGAGCTAAATTTCATCCAAACAACTATTTTCACCTTTTGTTGTCATTATTACAGACTCAGAAAATATCAACAATAAAATTCCCTTAAATATATAATTTAGAAAAATACCAACATTTTATTTAATGATACATTTCCTGTAACTAATTTTACAATTTTATTTTATAGTATGAGAATATAATTTTTCCAAGTCTATTTCTTTGAAATCTATCTCCATTTCTTTTATATTTGTTTTGAGTCTACAAATTTACACATGAACTAGTTATATTTATGATATAAAGGATATATACATTGAGTGTTCTAGAGGACTGCTACTTTTATTTGAGAAATATGTGTTCTATGCTAATTTGTCAAATTTTCATAAAAAACATTCATCACTTTTCTGTTGAATATAATACCAAAATAATTTCATTAGAGAATTTAAATTGATTTTAAACTTCCTTGCAACTTTTTTTTAGTATATTATTTCATACTTATATTACTCATTCAACATTTAAATTTTATTTTTGATATAATATAAAGGTTGAACAATATTTTGAGTTATTTGTGTCAAATTTGTCTAATCAAGTTACCGTTAATCTCAAATACATTTCAGTTTTTATTGCTACAAATTTATTATTTATAGGTTTTCATTGGTAACCATAAAGTTGGTAAAATTGTATCAGTAGGTGATTGGTATCTTTTGAGAAATATCAACATGTATACATATAGGAAATTATGCTAATTTTCCAACTATTTACACAGACTAGTAACTTTATTGTTTTGTTCATTATTTTGGAAATGATAAACTCTGTTTTGCAACATATAGACAATATATATTTTCTAAATGCCCCAAGATCATTTGAAACAATTTTTTTTTTAATTATTTTTCAAATCAGTATTATATATTTTGAACAAAATCTCTTATTTCTGGGGGAAAAGACATATTTTGAGATAATTATCATTGTTTCTATTTAAAAACCTTTTTCATAAATAAATTGTTACAAACATTTCTTTTAATATTTGCAGTAAGATCTGCAGATCTATCATTCACCTATAGTCATATTTTTGACTGTTGAAAACATTAAACATTCTGGTCACTTGTGTGAATCATACTTAATAATATTCTTAATTTTGAACTGGTAAGTCTGAGACAAATTTTGATTTTCAGGTGCAGAGAACAAATATATGTGAATGTACCCAACATCATTTTAGTGTCAAATTCAGGAAATAGAAAATATATATCCAACTAAAAATAAAGGTAGTGCAAAACAAGAAAGAGTTTTTATTTTCTATGTGGAAAATATATGCTAGGAGAATTAACCTAAAATACATACAACTGTCAATGGGTATAAAAAATGTTTTGAAATACAATTAAATATACATGTATTGATTTAAAAATTGTTTAATTCTGCTGATAATAACTTATATCTACTTGTAAGTTTTGGTACTTTGTATTGATCTTGTCCATTAGATGACTAGTGCAACATTAATAATCCAAAAATCATAAATTAAACAATTTCTGGAAATTAAAACTGATCCAAATTATGGATATTTTTTACAAAATACATGATAAATTAATGTTCTTTAGTCTTCCTTATAAGAGCAAATAAGGCTTCAACCATTTTATAATAAAACAGGTCTTGTTAAATGATTTATTTTTTAATTAGTTCTTTCATTCAATATTTGAATACCATAAATATAAATACTTTCCAAAGTAATAGTGTTAGTCTACAAATTTTCTGCATTAGTTTTTATAATTTCATCAATAGAAATTTTAATCAGCTATTGTACTTGATTAGATGTATATACTCTTAGTATTGTAAAATAAAATTAGAAATTACTTAATGTATGCATTCAATTAAGCATATAAATGAACTCATGTTTTACCATATTGAGAGCAGAGAATGCTGAATTTTTAGTTTAAGCCATTAAATTCTGTTAAACAATGAACTAAACTTTAAAAACGGCAAACATTTCCTAACCTTACTGAGTGCAAGTGATCAGTGGCTAATGTTATTTAGATATTTGTCTTAAAATTACAAATCCAAGTCCAATTCACATTTGTAGGTTAGGGATGTAGTATATTTGTTTTTAAGAAACAAACAATTTTGCCATGTTTGATAAAAAATGCAAGTTTCTTTTAGAACAATTGCACTTTTTATATCTTAATGCTCTGTAACTGAATGCACTCTTTTCTACATCATAGCATAGTTTCAATTTCAGCAAAGGTTTTGTCTCATTATGAAAATTTTTCCCTTTAAATAAATAATAGAATTTCTGTTAAAGACTATCATGAAGGATATTTCACCTGTTAATATTTTCCTTTTGAAATAATTAGAATTCATTTATATAATTCTAATTATATTAATTATTCAAATGAATACATGAATAAATTTAAATTATATTGTTTTATTTTTCATTATACAAACTTTTAGTCGATTTATAGTAAGTGCATAACAACTTTTACATATAAAGTATCATTTACCATTGTAAATAAGCAATCATGTGTTCTGAATTAAAAAAATCATGAATGAAAAGTCTTTAATAAATCTTGGACATAAGTGCTTCTCAATGTATATATCTAAAAATAAACTAAATACTATTTTAAATTCTGAGATTGGTTATCATTATCCTACATATAATTGAAATTAATATTCTCATTTTTGTTGGTTTCATTTTAACATTTAGTAGATTCGTTCTTTAATATTTCACAAGTGGGTAATGCATCAGATGAATTAAAAATACCTGATAAAGTCTAAACAGTTTTGAGAACTTTTAAATAACAATTTTCAAACTTATTATCTGATATATTCACTCTAAACAATTACATAGCTTTTTAGTTTCACTTTATTTCACATAACTGTTTACAATTTGCTATAATTGAAGTATTTGCTTTATACTTAAAACAAAATTAATAAATTAGTTTTGAATCATTCATAAAATCAAGCAAGAACATCATATTTAATTTATTCAGAACAAATATCAATAATGATCAAATTATATAAAAAATATCAAAATTTAATCACTTGAATTTTCTTACAACTTTTGTCAAGTTTTAAGATTCATCTAAATTTTCAAGTCAATATATATGAATATACAAAATATACTGTACCTTACCTTCACAAAATCTTGCTGTCACTAATTTATATAAGGAATGGAATACATTTTGAAATTAGAAAGCCAATTTCAGTAGACATGGAATATTTTAATTTCTCTTAAAACAAATTGCAACTAATAACTGGTTAAACTAGATGTTTTCAAATACATTTTAATGTATTAAGAGAATTAACTGATTCTAACATTTAAAAAACTAGTTGTTAATGAATTAAATTGGTTGATTATGAGTATTGTATATATAGCAGTGTCACTAAGAGACATTCTTACTGATGAAATTGAAAAGGGAATGAGATGATTCTAAAAGAATTAGAGAACCTACCAGGGTTATTATTGATTTATTAACATGCTATTCAGATGACACTATTGATGATAGATTCAGAAGTAAAACTAAAAGAAATATTGGATAATGTAGTTGATGAAAACAAGAAAAAATATTGCATATTGTATGATTTAATACATACTTGTGGATATAAAAAGACAGTCTCAAAAGTGAGTTATACTCTGGAGATATCAAAATCAAGCAGGTGAAAAACTTATCTGGACAGTATAGTAACAGATGCCACAGAAATTCAAAATTGCATCAGAAGAGTGAAAGATACTTTTCAAAACCTACAATGAGACTTGCTAACAATCAGAAAGTGACAACTGAAATTTGGTAAACAGAAAGCATAGAAAATTTAACATTCACTGGATATAATAAAAGCAAGATAAATAGTGCATAAGTTACTTGATATATTTGAGCAAATAGATGGAAGAACAAGTACCACAATGACAGCAAGTATTGTCGAAAGCAACAACAGAAAGGAAGCTGTGGAGAGCCATGATCACGCCCTGAAGTAACATGGTACAGAGAGACTTAGTAGTTACATGACTGGAAAGTACTAAGAGTTCAATTTTCACTGGTTTGTATAAGTTCTTATTACTGGTAACATTTCAAGGGGTAGCACTTGCTAGTGACCTCCCTTTAACCTCTTCAGTTTGCATTGCTGGCACTCTTAAAAGAAAACGTTGCATACTTTGATTTACAATGACTCGGTGATATTCTTGACTTAAATCTCTATTAACAAAACGTGAAAATAACTTGTAAAAAATGAATAAAAACAATTAGAGATCAGTTTTTATTCTACAAATACTTAATAGTTTATCATACTTCTTAATTTTCACAAGATGTTTGAACTTTTTTTTAATCCATACAACAGTCCATAAGGAAAGAGTTCTTTCTCCCAAAAAAGGTAGCAGATGGAAAAGAATGGTTGTGGATAATTTAACTGAATCGGCACATTTCCAGCAATACAAAAAAATTCATTTTCAACAACTCTTGTAACATGAGATTTCATATTTAGAGATTGATTTTTTTTTTTTTTTTTTTTTTGGTCAAGTTAGCTCTATCACACTAACCATCAAAGTTGGAAAGTCATTGGAGAAGCATTCTGTGTCATAATGTAGGTGGTTGCTGGGTGATCAACTTGTCTTACTCCAGAACAGTAGATCACTCAAGAGTTCTTGTTTTGCTTGGTGACAGTGTCCCCCTGCAAAGGACATTGTGTTCACATAAGATTGTAGAAATATTAGGGATGGGTCTATGGACCTGATTTAGTTGGATGTTGTCTCCAGAGGTTAAGCTTAGCTCTCAGCATCCGAGTATAAGGTTTTAGTTAATGTCCAAGCAGTAGCACCATACATTAACACTGCCACTTGAAAGAAACATCCTTTTCAGTAGAATTTATATTGCTTCCTTGGTATGTAAAAGATTCAGATTCTATTGAAGCATTTTCTAGATCATGAAAGTGAACTGTGGCATTTGTAATGGTACTGGCCTAACATACATTTGTCCATTAGATAAAGAATATATTGAGCTTTTAATTCCATCTTTGCCATAAACCTCAGATATTATTATACACCTATACAGATTTTATACTTTAATGCTAAGAGCATGAAATACTTTATAGTTAAAGTTTTCCTTAAGCAAACTGTCCCAAAATAAACAAGCACCGACAACACTAACATTAGCATATAAGATCATATAATATAGCAATATCTGTAAAACTGGTTTCTTATTTTTTCAAGTTTTAATTCATGAATAAATTCATTTGATAAAGTATTTGAACAATTTAAAACTATGATCAGATTAACTTGTAATTTGAAGATTCAGAAATTCATTTTCTACAACACAATTCAATTATGAAAAAGGATAGAATGCAATTCTAAAATATTTAAATGTGGTATTTTATCTTTCATTTGAAATTCTATCAATCAGGAAAATTTATTTTTTAATGAAATGTATTCTTATATTAGTGAGTTTAATAAATAATAACTTCTATAAATATTATACTAACTACTTTAAAAAAAATATACTTGGAGTGGTTGCTTAATGAATTATTTGATTATACTCGTGTGATAATAAGCACATCAGTGCCAAGTTTAAATTTAAATTCTCATGAAAGCCACAAATACAATTATCATAAATTCAAAAAAATATTTTTAGAGAATTCATTAAGTTTTAAAAATATATAAGTTAATTACTTGATTTAATCAAATTTGATTCAATATATTTTTTTAATTTATCATGAATAATTGCATTTGTGGCTTTCATGATGATCTATCTTTGAATTCACTAAAAATATAGATTCCAACTGTGAATCATAAATGCCATAAAGTATGTACCAAAACCAGTTACTACAGATATAATGCAAGTTTTATAGCTATAACATTTAATTTTTCATGCTAATATATTTTAAAAACAGTGATTATTGTCCATTGTCTCCTGCTTCAAGATAAAACCATGACTAAGGCAATTTTTACTAGAGAAGTAAATAAATACTTTCAATTGTCTATCTGGAATTTTTGAAAGGTTATTCATTAAGATCATATCAAAGGTTTCTAAACAGGAACTCGATTTTCAATATATTCAGAAGATATTTACCTTATACACTGACATTTAATAAACAGCACTGCTTGGTCAGTAAAGCAATTATAATTTTACTTCTGCTACCAGTAGTTTCTTTAAGGTCAGGATTTCAAATTAAGATTTTTAAGGTAACTGTTCTCTATACGGTACTGACTACAAAAACTTCCAATTCTCATCATCATTATATTTATATACTTGTAATATGTGCCTATTATCCACATGCATACATTATTCAGACTAATAATAATTACTAGTCTTAAGAAGTTCCTTCTGAAATACATTATGTAGGTATTTTTTTTCATTTTGTCATTCATTCACCCACTGATATATAGATTTATATATATCTCCCATACATATTTATATAATGTTAACATTTGACTTAAATTTGTAATGGATGCTATAAACAGTTACTATTGAAAAATTAGTAAATTTGGTATTGGAGTACTACTAAAGACATCACTGGCTTATTATTCTTTAGCCATATTAGTAATTATTTAAATGTATGAATTATACAACCATTTGTCCGAAATACTAATTGTACTTATAATTTTAACTTAGATAATGTAAAGATCAAAGTACTTAATGTTCCATCTCGAGTACTAATACAGTTGAAATATAGCTCATGAAAAGTAGAATAAATAATTTGGACTGAAACTAAAATATTGTGATTTTCACCTCAGTAAATCACTACATCAAGTTGAACTTGAAAGGTTTATAGATATTTCATTTTTTAATTCAACTGAGAAATCCCATCTTATTGCTACATCATTTTAGTGATACATCACTAGAAATGTATTCCATTTTACTTCATTTGAGTTGAGCATTATGAACACTGATCAATACTTGAATCAATGATTACTAAAGGATGTCTCATAATAAAACCCTATTTTTATTTTTGCAAGCAACACCAAATCATTATTATTGATTTCCCACTTGAAGCCTTTATAAAATCCAATCTAGTTTCAAATAAATTTCTGAACATTTATTATTCACTTTTTAATTCTTGCAAAACTTTGTCAATCGTCCACAACAAATCCTGTCAGAATGTTGCTACTGTTGAGCAAGTCTAAAAGGACATTTTCAACATCCTTCTTCCAAGTTGGTTCCAAGAAAAATTCTTCACCACATGCCAAATTTATATATAATCAAGCTTAATCATTGACACTGAATTAATTTCAAACTTCACAAAAAGAAAAAAAAACAAATATTTATATTTTGTATACAGTTTATAATGAATGTCAAGAACATTTGAGAAGATCCTGCATAATTATCAATATCACAAAATAGAGTATCTATGCTTCTTTTGCAGCCAAATATCCAATTTAAAAAAAAAAGTTGGTTTTATTATGATGCACTTTTTGTTATGGCACTAATTTAATCTGCCACAATTTATATAATATATTGCTTAAGTTTTCATTTCATCATTAAAATTTAATAATGTTATTAAAATTATAGCTATTCCAAGTTTAAGTTTCTATCTCTGTGTACATGAATGAATGAATAGATCTTGGATTTCTTGCTTCTATTTCTTAACTGTTGCTTACTTTTTTTTTTCATTAGGTTTTCATTCATACTTGTTTATTATTCCTTCAACAGTTATCCTCCCTATTTTTCTTCCTTCTTATGCAGATCTTTTTAAATTTGAAGCAGTTTTTTATTAACTTTTGTATATAAAAAGCTTCAGTCAACTACTAAAATTTGCTTGAAAACTGATATAAATATATATAGTTTTGTATAAAAAATATGAAATGGGTGAAATTACTTTCATTTCTTTCAAAGTATCTAAATATCTTTCTACCTAAAAACAACTTGTTCAAAGTTGCTAGAAAATATTACATGAATAATGGTAGCCACTTGTTTAAAAATAATAATTCAGTCTAAAGAAGCTATAATAATGACAGCTATTTTTATGACCTAAAAAATCTAATATTATTAAGGGTGTGATTTATACAATAACTGTTGCTCAGATTTTCCTGACATTCATTATTATATGAGAAGAACTTATTTACAGTTCAAATATGTGCCTCACTAGTGACACATATGGTTTTGAATTCAGAGTTGTCCTCCTATATTAATTGCTGATCATGGCTAGAAAGTCCAGTCTGCCCTACCATTTAATTCATAGCTGAACAATAGATGGATTCATACCTTTCGTAAGTGTAGTTATGCAGAAGAATATAAGATCTCAACTGGAATTTGAACCCAGCTTGCTGATTTCTCATTTCAAGCCTTTACCATTATACCACTTGCACATCTGTCTTGTGTTTATGATCTTTTTAATTTGCAGTTATCTTTCCTTTATACAAGTGACACTCCAGTAGTAATGCTTCCTATTCATTTCCATGGAAACTACAACAGATACAGGGAGACAATATTGCTGGATAGAGCAAGTTTTCAGCTACAAAATGCTATTTTTCAATATAGTCTCCATAATTGTCTATGAATAAGAGTTTGCATGCTGCACTCATAAAAAAATATTTTCACTTGCAGAGGCAACACACTTTTCCACAACAACAATATCATTGTCAGGAAAATGTTGTCAACACAGTCCATCTTACATTGGTTAAAACAAATGAAAATTAGAAGTTACCAAGTCCAGGCTATACAGAGGATGTGGAAGAACAGTTCATCCAAATATGGCAATGTGATCCATGGTCTTTAAAATGTAAGGCTTAGCATTTTCATATCATTGTCTTTCCTGGTTTGAATCTGAAAATTTGGGCATTCAACTTTGTTAGCATTGTGATGCGATAATCATAGTGGATGTTTTGTTCAAGTTTGAAAAAGTTCAGGAATATATCTTTCCTATCCTAAAATACAGTGTACATTACTTTGTTTGCTGATGGTTTTGTCTTGAACTTATTCTTTGATGGGGCTCACATGTTACCATAGATTATCATTTTGATTCTAGCTCATAGTGATAACATAGCATAAGTAATGATACAGTTCAAGAAATTGCCACCTTTATCAAAACCTGACTCATTTATACTCAGTGGTTTTTCTATTCATATGCAAGCATCTATAGGACACAACTGTCATAAATTTTGTGATATCCCAACATTGCCAACATCAATGTACTGAAGACTAAACAAAATTCAACTTTGGACACAATTATTTGGTTGTAATTCTCTAATTTACACATCTAGGTGCTTTTCATTTCATGGATTTACAGCTGTGTCAGCAATGTGATTTGTCACCACTGCATAACTGTGCTCATAATATAGGACTTGGTTTCTGTAAATGCTCACCAAGTAACAAATCTACCTGTTTTGTACAAAATTTCACATGTCATATAACATTTTACCAGCTGCTCAACAGCTATCTACAATATTGATATCTGATATTGTGGACCAACATATATATAATAAATAAAAAAAAGGGAGAGGCATTACTTTCGGATCAACCATTTTGTGTTAGTAAAGTATTGAAATAAATTAATTAGATATAGAATATGTAAACTTTGCATAGTAAATAGAAACATCTTTTTATTTGCAGTTTTGTGTATCAGAATGGTTCAGTTGAAGGCAATGTCTAAAGTTTTGGTACAGTAGAGTTCATGCTTGTAGTACTGGAATATAAGTCCATATAGCATTTTCACATGAAATATAAGCAAAATTGTAATGGACTGCTACTACCACCAAATCAGAGAGGGACATACAGCAAAATAGAAGGGAGATTACTCCCTCGAGTATTCATGCTCAGGTTTATTGAATTGTTTATTTTTATTTTTTATTTGCTCACTAATAGTGACTACTCTGGAAAAGTCAAAAGTGAATTGTAGATTAATATTACAGAAAGGTCTATTTTTTATACTTGTCTATTTTTCTCAATACAATCATTAATTCTGTATACTTGTAACTAATCAAAATCATTCAAATGCAAAACTAAACTAAGGTAAAGTAAAGTTTTCCTTTTTTATTTCATCTTGCTGTCAGTTTTAATTATTTACGATTGATTTTCATTAATTTTCAATTAAATCTTATGATTTTTCAAGACATTTATTTCAATGTCAAGTAGATAATAATCTGTTATAAATATATTATTAAATGAAAAAGATCACTTCGTATGTATATAAAGAATTTTAATTTTTGCACAATGAGAAGTAATAGAATAAACACATGAAATATCTATATTCTGATCATTTATGATATGCAAATATCAAAGGTGTATGATGTGCACAATTGGTGCCACATGCAATAAAACATCAGAAAGCTAAAATCCCAAAACAAAAACATGGAAATTAAAAAATCCATGCAGTTAAAATCAATAAAAAGAAGAAAAAAAAGAAAAATATCCCCATATGGAAAAACTTTTATGTGATACATTTCATCCTTCAAGAGAATTTTTTCAGACTAAATAATGTTTTTACTGAAAGGATCATATTGAAGGCTGAAATATGTCACAGGATTTTCTTCTATTTTGTCATTTTATGAGATAATGATATATAATATTTTTTTATATATCAAGAACAATTTTAGGATAAAGAAATATTACAGTGGAAAAAGTTTTGGTAAACATGGACTATCATGCCTGTAAAAAAAAGTGTTTCAAAAGGACAGTTTTCTATTTAAACTAGCTTCACTCTTCAGCAATATTTATTGTTTTAAAAAGCAATGATTAGAATTGAAATAAAACCTACTCCGTACCCCAAATTTATGATACCCTCTACTACATTTCAGTTTTCATAAGGTAGTATTCATATAAAATACAAATTTTTATTGTAACCTAATTATGCACATTAATGGATCATAAACAATAGACATGAACAATTCAATGAGAAGAATTGAAAATAAATACAATGTATCTAAATACAAATTAGACACATGTCATAGTAGATCATTCCATCTTAAATAAATCAATAATAGCAATAACATCAACTTGAAATTTTTCTTTTTAAAACGTTGAATAATTTAGTTCAGCATTATGATAAAAAAAAAATAATGAATATTATATAGTGTTTTGGCAAGACTTAGAGCAAAACAAATTCACAGATTTGGGGAAAAAAAAATTAGAAGCCAGAATGAAGTCAAAATCCACAAAACAATTTTATCTTTTAATAATCAATTGTGCTTAATTTAATTTATAATATAAATAAATGTAGGTAGAAAAAAAAAGAAATGTTGATAAGACAGCAAGGGTCACAAAGCACTTCAGGACCTCCAATCAGGTCAGTGGGTGGTACACACTATATATATATATATATATATATATATATATATATATATATATATATATATAGATCAATAAATTTGTACTTTGACACAAGTTATTACCTGACATTTGATGAGTTTTTTCCTCCACACAAAGATGGAAAGTCTAGAAAGCATCATGACATCTATGGGCCAGACACCTTGCCCAAATGCCTACCCAAACAAATCCTCTTTTCAGAGCTTGCATCTGGCAAGAGATCATGTGGGGTCACACATCATTGATTCAAGGATCAACTCAAAAACACCTTACTGAGGACAGAAATCAATCCAGTCAACTGAGATATGGAAGCTTCAGAAAGAACCAATTGAAGAACAATCCACAAAAAACACATTGAAAATACAAAGAGAGCCCATAGAAAAGCCAAAGCTCACCACCACCTAAAACCCTCCTATTCTACCATGCAGTAATTGTGGATGTTTCTTCAGATTCAATATAGGACTCATTTCACACAGAAGGAAATATTGATAAGCATCCCAATCAGCAATGAGTTCCAACAACAATATTATTTTGGAAAGTAAATATTTGCACATTTTCTATATGAAATTAGGATAACCTGACTAGATAACCCAGTCTATTCCACTTTTTTCTATTTACGTGGCCACTCAGTAAAAAATAATCAATGTATGAGTTTATGAACTAATGAACTTCTTTACAAAAAAATTGCTTAGTTTAAATGCTTTATCAAAAACTCAGAGAATAATTTAAGATACCAACACAATGTGGAGTATTTTTATAGATTATTTAAACTTCAATATAAGTTTCCTCATTCATTTATATTATTCACTTCATCAACTCAAAACCAATCTGAAAAACTTTATTTAAATTAATTCTACATAAAACTGTAGATACTACATTAGAACAATAATTTTTTATATAATAAAATATACATTTTTCCCTCCTCGCAGGTAGTACATATGAGTTTCATGTATAAGACAATCTTAAGGTGCTGATTGAAAACTGACCAATTTTCAATCAGCATCTAAAAATTGCGCTTGTGCTACCAATTAGGAAACAAATATACAATTTATAGCTTTGTTATTCTACATTGAGCACTATTTCATTAACACTAGCACTCAATATGCAATATTTTATATATATGTGAGTGTGTGTGTTAGGTAAAAAGAGAGTATTAACTATTATTTAAGCTCACTAATCACAATTGTAAGAAGGCAACTGAACAGATTTTCTCAATGAGTTTTTTTATGATTTTTAAAAAAATTTTATATTACAATCATATTTAAAAATATAATATTTCAGGATACTGAAAGAAAAGAATTAGAATCTTTTTAGATATAAAATTTATGACCCTATAAAAAAAAATGTTAAAATGGTTTATTCCTTTATTTTGATAGAATATTTTTCATTAAAATATTACCATAAATTTTATAAAACTAAATTTCTATATTTGGAATGTGGATATGTGTAACAGTCTGCCAAATTATAAAACTGCCAAATGCTAACATTGTATATATCTTCTTTAAATTTTGTATTTCCCCAGGAAATGAAGCTCAAAAAAAGAATTCCTTATCCTTATGATGCAGGTTTTTAACCAGTTTATTTATTAAATACATCTGTCATCTTTTTTTTTAATGTCAGAAATAACATTCAGTTAAATTTTCTTTTAAAAAATAGAATTTCAAACTGAAACAATTTTAAATTTATTGAAGGAAATAATATTGTTTTAACTAAATTGGAGGAGAGTAGAAAACTGAATTAGCATTTACTTAAAAAAGTTTTAATATATTTTCAATGCAAATTACAGATTAATAAAGAGAAAGACATTTCACTTAAGAAATCAATATACTACCAAAATAAAAATTAAAAAAAAAAACATTTATATCTGCTTGTTTTATGAACAACTTTATTTTTAAGCCACTTAACAAAATCATTCCTTTGTTGTAGGTTGAGCTTAACAGCCAAAATTTTTATAAGAGTTTCACAATTAATATTAAACTTTTTCTTCATTATGACGATCTTCAGTTAAACTTGAGTTTTAAAGACGTTTTTTTCCTTTAACTGGAAAAAAAAGATGCTGTTCTCTGGTTTTAGTTCCACTCCCACCTCTACAGCTTGAAAAAAAATATATCTAGAAAGGAAGAGTTTTTAGTTCATCACAGTCATTGTCACACTCTCACTCGCCTTATTGGGGGTAGTAGGGAGTAGAGCAAACTTAAGAGAGTGGGAGGCACAATGACACAAACCACGCAGCTGATACATACACAAGCTAAAAACACTAACAAAAAAATCACCCACCTTTTTACAAGCCACAGCACTTTTAAAAAGAAATGATACCATTGATTGGATTTACACTCCATATCTAAGGCAAATGTGGCACTCAGTCATTTTGTTTGAGTTAAAAAGGGATTTACTTTGAAGAGAACGGGGTTTAAATTAAATCTCTAGAGCCACTTTTAGGTAAAGAAAGCTTATTGACTGCTTCTTCTTCTTAGCTTAACTATCGATACTTCTCTCTACATTCAACTACTTTTGTTTAGTTTTTTACTCTTTCTTTACTGCTATACCAGATAAAATATTTCTTTATTTTTGATTAAGAATTATTTACCCTAATAGCGCCATTAAAAATAGAAGACATGTTTTTTTAGTTTAATTTCATTACACAGAGAAAATGAATCGCAATCGGGAAGAAGATTAAGCATGAAATTTATTTAAGGCAAAGATTGTGTTACTTTTCAATTTTTATTTTTCAGCATCTTTCAGTCTAAAAAGCTGGAAAAATATCTCCAAAAATTTTTCACATGTGTGTGTATTTCATCTCCATTAGCCAGTGCAAGAAAAAATAGCTTGCAAGCAAAATAAAAAATTATATTAAAAAATAAAAAAGGGAGAAAAACAAAAGTCAAGAGAAAGAAAGGGACAGAACTTATTACAAGTTTTCTTTTTTTAAATTTCACATCAACAACTAGATGACTGGATTCTCTGGATAAAGCAAAAATAAAAGAATGATACAAGTTTTCTATTATTTATTATTTTTATTACTTTTCTATTTTATTCATTTGCTTATTATTTTTTATAGTATATCACATTGTAAGTTTGATTTTGATATTATTGGTAACCAAAACACAAATATATACAGACACATTAGAAAAAAATATATTAGCATATAATGAACTGAATAGTGTTGTTTGACAAACTAGCTAGACCTTTAATCTTGATTTCATAAGGAAATACATATATGTGTATCCATCTGTATATGCTCACATACAAAACAAATATTCAATGTTTAAATAATATGGGAAGAAATCCATAAAATGGAATTCATTTATTTCATGCCATTATCCACTCAAAATTCATTAACCTATAAATTTCCACACTAATAAACATTCACTCCTAATGCACAAATAACAAGACACCTGTTCCAGAGTTCAGATGAAACGTAGCAGTTAATTTTACTGTGCAACCAATGTATGAACCAAATATTGTAACATAATTTTCTTAATATATCTTTATCTGTCAACTACCATATCACAAGAAAGGAGTTACATGTGCACGCGTACACACACACAGAAAATGTGAATTGTAGCTGCACAAACTGGCAAATTCTCATTCTTACTTTCCTTCGTCTGAGGGGTTTTGAACTAATATTCAATTTCTCACAAGAGAAGTATATGCACTATTTGGCCCCCTTCAGAATAATTTGTGCAAATTAGACTTAATATATTCAACATCAATTCACTGATTCTAAGAACAAAGTTTAGTTCAAATCATTCTTATTTCAAAATATCCTGTTTGATGTGACACACATTCCCATAAGTATATACATACAACATTTATACACGCACACACATATATATATATATATATGCAAACTTATATTATTATTTATATTTGAATGACTATTGTAGTTAGTTTAATTATTTTCTTTACACATAAGTTTAACTACAGGGACATGATTAATTCATTTGATATAATCATACCACATGTATAAATATAAGAGCAAAATAACACAATATGAATCAAGTGGTAATGAATGAAATAATGATGCACAGATATTTCAGTCCAAATATACAAATTATTGTTATTTATGAATTTATTTTTGCTTGAAAAGTAAGTTTATATTAATTTACTTTCCAACTCTGAAGGATTGTATTCTATGAGACAGCAGTATAATTAACCACCTCAATTATTATAAGAAAATTAATAGAGTGAAACTAGCAACTTCTTATCTTGATAATACTCAAAAGAAAATAACTTAAAATTGAAAGTAACTATTGGTATGAATACAATATTCTGGCATACTTACATTTCCATGGATCACTTCATATCGTTAGACTTTCTTTAAGTTGATAGATATACGAGTAAATAAAATCATTTCACATACCATTAGAAGTATATATTTGTAGCACTAGCTTCAGAGATAAGCACACACACACACACACACACACAGATCTCAAATGGAACTCATATGTAGACTCTATTGCTAAAGATACTGGGAAAATGGTCCTCCTACTATGCTCTACCTTTAGAAGAGCCAGATCAGGCTGAAAATGGAGTACTGCTGCTATATATGGGCAGGAGCTGCCCAGTCTTCACTTTCTGGTCTCACAGGAGTTGAAAATATCTCTGTGTCCTTGTGGGTAACAAATTATTTTCTACCCTACAACTCCTTTCTCACAAACAAAATGTCGCAAGTCTCTCACTGCTCCATCACTATTTTGATGGAAAGTGTTCAGAGGAACTACGCTCATAGTTCTACCAATTCTAACCTTCATGTCTAAGACTCGCCATGCCACGAACATTGTAGTGAATAATCTGGATTCCCTTTGTATTCCATTAATGAAATGTAAATTCCAATCAAGCAGCTTCCAATGACCCAGTGCTTTGTGGAACCAACTCCCAAGAGGATGCTTTCTCAATCACTACAATCTTAACATGTTCAAGTCTAGAGTTAACTGTTATCTTCCCCACATATCCAAATAAACTGTGCCTCTTACTCTGTAACCCTCTGCCTTGAGTGGTTCCCATACCTTGTACAAGGTGAACATCAGTGTAAAAAATACAAAAAAAAAAAAAAGAACGAGAAAATACACTTACGCTCATTTCAGCTATCACTTTAAATTCCAGTATACAAATATCTAATGATTTAACTAAAATCAAAGTATCTTTTTGTTTAAGTTCCAAATAAAAAAAAAAATCACTAAAACAATAATTCAAACCATTTTTAAAAAGTTATTTAAATATCTCTATGTCTATGTGTGTAGTTTCATATAGCTTAGAAATTTCTTTTTATAGTAATTAGAATAAATCTACTGTTTCATATAATGAGACATGCTTAAAATATCAATTTACTCTTCAAGAACCATAGGGAAGATAAATTCAAATGAAACAGAATCTGCATGCTTTAGAAACTGGAAAAAATCTTATGTTGAATTTAAAAGTAACAATGAAATAAATTATCAGAATGATTGCATTCACACACAAACATATATATATATATATATATATATATATATCAATCCAACTAGTAGTAAGCAATGACTTGTGATGTTTAAAAAACAACAATAAATTCAATACACGCACTATATAAAATGGCACACAACTTTTTTCATAGCAGAAATCTTTGAAGTGCAGAGATTAGCAGTTCATGTCAGCCTGTAGAAGAGATTGAAAATAAAGAGATGGAATAGCTATAAAAACATGAGTGTTGATGTATGTGTTGATATTGAAGAAGGTAGTTCCAGTTGAATAGAAAGAAATTCAAAACTGAGTGAATGATGTGTAGAGAATCTGGTGATGTTCCTGTGGATGAAAACAGCAACTACAGTGATAAAGTTTGTGAAAAAAGATAAAATAAAGAAATTGTATAGATTTTATACCTTTCAGCATCGGTAAAGATGATTTACCTTTGAAAATAACCAGTAAGAAATTGGGATTTTCAATTACTCACATATTTATCAATAAAAATTTTAAATATTTTTCTTGTTTTTTTTTTTCATTTCACTAGATAAAGACAGTTGATTCACAATCAAAGAGAATTATTATCACTAGGAGTTAATTTCTTTATGAAGACATGTAAATTTTAGAATTTTTAAAGTAATCTCATCATATTCAATGTATAATTCAATTTTATTATATTATATAATAATAAAGAAGTTAATGGCCAGAGATGAATTAGCCCAGGAAACAGTAGTAATTGCCTGAAGATACTGCAAGCTTGAAACGAAGGTAGTGGAATTAACTGATCTCTTAATTTTTTATACTTACATATATAAGTGGACATTGAAGTCAACACCCAGAGGCAACATTCTGTTTCCTGCCAAATGTAATCATTAGGCCTGACAATTGCAATTAGCATGAAACAGACTAGCACCTCTGGGTGTTGACTTCAATTTCCACTTTTATATATATTTACATATGATCTTTCCTCGATATTGAACACTTTAACCCATAAAGATAGCATACTTGAAAACTATATTTTATCATTTTATATATATATATATATATATATATATATATATATATATATATATATAAACTGTATAAAGCTCCTATTCTGAATTTAACTCATTCCATAAATTCATCAACACTCATCTAAAAAAAGACTTATTCTAAATGACAATTTGCATAATCTGCTTGAAAAGGTAATAATAATATTGTAAACAAAGTTACAAGCAACTATATACTTATCTAAGATCTAATTAAAACATTATTAATAGAAAATAACTCTTCAAGTCTGAAATTTTATTTAGTAACTATTTCACTATATGGCAATTGTTAAAAATGATGTTATATCAATTTTGAATGTCATTAAGAAGTCATTTTTAAATTTTTCAACTAGAAAACAGATTTATTCCCATTGTCACCTCCAAATAGGGTGTAGTACTTAGTTCCAGTTATATCACACACACACACATATTATGAAATGGATTAACTCTGACAATTATTTAATATATTTTCTGTTTATGTTATTTTAATAGATACAATATTATATCTATTAAAATAATCTATAAACAGAATATATATATCACTTTCATTAAATGAAGATTAACCTTTGGTACAGTTGGTGACAACTCATTTTTCTTGCCCCATAATCTCCTGCATTTACATTATAAGCATTTAGTTGCATTCCACATTGTTGTAATGCATACATTTTTATCACCTGTCAACAATTTGTTTCAAAAAGGGATATTTTCATAATGCTTAAGCAAATTGCATAGATAAATATATTTCAGTAGATTTTTAGGGTTTATGTGAAAACAATTGATTTTAAACATTAGATTTTAATATTTTGACAGTGTTAGCTATTTCCCATGTTATATAACATTGATTATTCTCATGTTTTCATTTGATTACTTTCAACCTCAATTTGTCTATCTCACCAGAAAGCATTGTTCAGTGAGAAATCTCCAGCATTAGACTTGGATCATTCACAACACCTTTCCATAAACTAGACACATTATTTTGCATCTGAGTCACATTTTTACCTTTCTTAAAATAAAAGAAACATGTTGAAAATGCTGCTTGTAATCTTTCACCTTCAATATTAAAATATGAAAGTATATGTTAATTTTAACAAATTTAAAAAAAAAAATAGGATGATATAACAGCTCAAAAAATCAAAAAAAATGAAAACTTTTTTTAGTGTAGTTAGTTACAATTAAATGTTTCCAATGTGAATGAATGACCAAATAGAACATTTTGGCAAACTATATGCTGAAAGTTATTGGATTAACGAAAAAGAGATTAATTCCCTCCTCAGCCACAAAATCAAATTCTGATATAAAAGTGTGTCATGTTGAGAATTTTTCAGCACTCACTCCTGTGTATGCATTTTGCACTAAAACAATGTTGTCATTTTGTAAATTTGAAAGAAAAAAAAAATGTAGATTAATTGGATTGCCTTACTTTTCCTGCTTGAACAAATGGCAATAGTTGATTTATGAATGTCTTCAACTATCTCTTTTTTACAATTCAAATGCTCATTTCTTATTTAGAATCAAAGTATTTTTCTGCTTCTTGTTTGAATTACAGTTAAAGAGACAAAACTTTTTATCAGTGGTTATTGAATCAAAAGTATTGTAGCCTCCAATTAAATACAAGGATTATCCCCGCAAATATATCGTTCTAATATATCCTCATGATATACAGTTAGTAAATATACACTAATTATAATGAATAAACCAGTCTTTACCTAATTCTTATTAAATTCTAAGTATAACTTTTAATTTGTTACTTTCTTCAAATACAATTGTCATAATTTTTATAAGGAAACAAGAAATTGAAGTTATTTTGTATTACAACAGGCAACTCATTTTAATATACATTTCTTTGAAAAAAATTAGTTTAAGACCATCAATTTATAAAGTGCTTGTATTTTAAGACTCAATAGATGAAGTCATAAAGCCTTGTGTATTAATTTTAATGCCAAACTTCTAAATGCAGATGTTCGGGGGCTTCTCCAATCATATACGTTCATCATAAGGTGTATCAAAGTTATTTTATAAGTTGGTGCAATGCATCTTATCATTAAAAATATATTTTTATAATAGGCTATGGTCAGATAGTTATTATTTCTGGTTAAAGACTCCCATCTTTGAATTTAAGGAATTCTTTATTTTGGGCATTCTTTCAAACAAATCTTAAGAACAAAATGATACACTTTATTACTACATTACCATGGTTTACACTCCAAATATTAGATTCCTTCATTAGTCATACAATTTTTTTACTAGAGAGATTCTGTGTAAAATAATGAAAGGATTATTTTAATAAGGAAATTCCATTTAAAATGATTACTTAGGAAATTAAATTATAGACCTTTCTCTAGATCAGAGTAATACTTTTAATGTTATGTCATGAAAGCAGACATCTGTCTATATTTCTGAGATGAGGTATTGTAACTATTTACACTATTTACATTGTTTGGACTATTGTCCTCATTTTTATTGCAATATTCACAACATATTTCAGCTGTTGTACACTCCGGCCTTCTTCAGGTGATATACATTGGGAATTCCAACACCTAAAGAAGGCCAGAAGATACAACAGCCAAATATGGTAATAAAGGTGAGGGCAACAGTCTGAACGATTTACATAGTGTAAATGATAGTAGACATAAATTTTTAGATAAAATATAGTTATGACCTTCAAAGAACAAAAAAAATCAAAAACTTACCATTTGTTTTTAGTAGAGAGTAATAATCCAATTGTTCAAGAGAAAGTTCAGGAAAAGACAAAAATTCCATTCTTTTTTATTTGAAAGAGAACAGCAATCACTTATTTTAAATGACATTAAAATTTCAGTCAAATCTCTATATAAGAATTTTTTCTTTTTAATTTTACAAGTCAAGCAGTTGAATAATCAAAATTTTAACAGGATTCCAGTGTTAAGAAATAGGTATTCAGAATGTTTTTGAAGATGAATATTTGAGGTTTCCTAACACAAATTGTTATCAAAAGCTTTTATATATGGTGTTATTCAAGCATTGTTTTTTTTTGTCTTGTATGGTCTATCATAGACCAGATAATAACCAATTTGCAATATGATGTTTGAGCAAATGATCGTCTTGAAAGTGAGATTCAAATTAGCTGGGAAGATCATTTATGAGCAATGTGTTA
Source organism: Acanthosepion pharaonis (assembly GCA_903632075.3). Taxonomy (NCBI): domain Eukaryota; kingdom Metazoa; phylum Mollusca; class Cephalopoda; order Sepiida; family Sepiidae; genus Acanthosepion; species Acanthosepion pharaonis. The sequence goes on along the minus strand of CAHIKZ030000617.1, from coordinate 699,089 downwards.
AAATTATCCAAAGTGTGAGAATTAATTATACTGTTTACTTAATAGTGCTTTGAATAATAAACATGACTACAAAGAAAAAAAATGAATTTTTGTTCTTAATATTAAGGTTTATTTTTTTGGCATACATAGACTAATTCATCAAACAGAATCTTATAACTTCAGTTTGTTTTTTACTTTTTCTTAACTTTACAACTTTACCAACAAGTACTAATCACATATTAAAGATATAATTTTCTGAGTAGTAAATAAAATGGATTCTCTTTGGCATTTTCTGAAGAAAAAAGATTTTCTCTTTTTTTTACAGACCATAAACCTGATGAAGGCTGAAAAATGGATTTGCCAAAAGTTTGTGTTAACAAAACACAAAGGAGTTCAAGTGTCCAAATAAAATTTGGGATGTTCATGTCTTCCCACATCTTCAGTAATTATATTGATACCAATATTTTACAAGACCATTTCAACTTGGTTTAGGAGTACAATGGTGTGGACATTTGTGAAACACACGGCCTCGAGGTTCACTTGTCCAAACTTGAAGGAAAGAGCATAAAAGTAATGTGTACAACCTATCATTTTCAAAGATAAATGAATGGTTTTAATAATGATTTCACTTGACAAAATATGTTACTCCAGAATTCATGGACTTTACAGTTTCATCTGAAACAAGAAAGGAAATTTATGAAAATTATTCAATTACAAAAAAAAAAAAATTCTAACCAATAAAAATGAATATATCTGAAGGTGAGCTGAAAACTATGGAGAAGTGATGCTAGAATTGTGAAATCTTGCATGTATTAATTTCAACTCTTCTTATTAATAACTGCAGTGTTTCTTTCCAGGTAAACTGACATCTGACTGTTCAAAGAAGACTTTAAAAGTAGCTGATAGTGACTTCTCTTGAGAATTGACAACATTTGGCATCATGGTGTTATCAAGTACCTGCAGAAAAAGTGTTTAGCCCCAAATGACATCCATGCTGATATGGTTGCTACATTAGGGAATGATGCTCCAGTTTTATCAAGAGTATAAAAGTGAGCACAGTTGAATTTAGGACGGGAAGGGAGAGTCTTGAATATGATCAAAGAAAACACTGATCATGTCATCCATCACATGGTAAATAGATGATTGGCTATTTGCTTTATAGCCAATTACCTATCTTAGCATATCTCATGAAAGAGTTGAAAAATATAATGAACAATGAATTTGATATGACAAAGCTTTCTGCTCAGTGGGTGCCATGTCTTCCGACACCTGATTAAAAGTGCACTAGGCTGATCACATCACAGAAAAATCTGACTGTCTGGTTTCCTAACTCAATATGAGTGTTGGGTTCATCACTTTGTGCCAGAGATGATCCATGCAGCGAAAACACCCCTCCTCACCTGCTCCAAAGAAGGACAAGGTTGTTTCATCTGCAGGAAAGATGATGGCCTCAGTTTTTTGGGATGCAAAAGGCATTATGTCTTCAAAAAGGGCCATACCATCAATGAAGAGTATTATTCCAACTGCTGAGGTGGTTATGAAAGGCTATCAATACCAAGCACCCAAGAAAACTGACAAAAGGTGTCTTGTTTAATCAGGACAATGTACTAGCATACATGTCCTTGGCAGCTGTGCATGACTGTGAATTTGAACTAGTTTGCCAAACTCCCTATTCTCCTGATTTGACAATCATTTGTTCCCCAATATGAAAAAACACTTGGCTGGGAATCAGTATTGCAGTGATGAAGTTATACCTGCTGTTGATGACTTTTTTCACCAACAAGATGAAGTCTTTTTTGAACAGACAGATGTAAGTTTACATGGAAAGAAAAAAAGCACAGTTAAGAATAGTTGAAATTAATGCATGTAAGATTTCACAGCTCTAGTATCACTCCTTCACGGTCAGCCTATGAAGTTTTCAGCCCATCCTCATATTTACTACATGAAGGAAGCATTTCTAAAACCAATATCCTATTACAATAATATGCTAAAAATATTTACATATATTTATTGATAATTGTTTTTTTTTAAGCATTTACTCATCAGATATAAATATTACAAATTAAACCCAACTTTTATAATACAAAAGATTGAGTTTCTAACTTGAGAATTCATTTTATCTTTTATAATTAAGATGGTCATTTGAATTTAAATTATATTTATATTGGGAATGTTTTATGCTAAATCTTATCAAATAATTTTGCTTTTAGCAGCAAAACATTACAAACTAAAGTTACATTTTTTATTGATTCTGCATGCAAGGTTCCCTGTGACAGGGCACAATTTGGATGAGATTTTCATGAAAATTCTTCAAAATTGAGTTTTTTTCTCAAAAGATTTTAGGCTAGTTGTTTCTTCCTGGGTTTGAAAATGTCCTTACATTCTATTTCAATATTAAAAAGTATAAAGTGATCTTTAAAAAAAAAACACACACATGAAAGAATTGTCATTTGATGGAGATTTCTTCCTTTTGTTCATGACAGACCAATTTGTATGCCTGATTGTGAGGCTTTCATGGGTCAAGTTTACATCACAGCAATAGAATATTTTTTCTTCATTAATGTGGTTTCAGATAAAAAGAATTTTTTATATCATTTGGGTAATGATTTTTAAAACATGCAAGAAATAAATGATTTTTTTAAAAATATTTTCAACCCCAGTTTCAACTGACAAATTTTTAGTAATGCAACTCATCAACCAAATACCATTTATATAATCTCAGACTTTCTACTTTTTTGTTAAATATCAGCAGAGATTTTTTTAAAAATAACTTTCAAAATCTCTGAAGATATTTAAATAGGGAGGTATTTTGTCATTTTTGTCTATTCAGTGATATCTTATATCTCAATAAATTTTTTTTTTTTTTTTTTTTTTTTTTGAAAGTTGGAATTTTATTTTTAACCAAGTTTTACCTACAGCTTGAACCGATATATGACTAATAGATGGAGACGAGTGTTTATTGTTTTTGTTTTTTAAGGAAATTTTCTGACCTATTAAAACCAATGTTTATTATTTCATACTTTTTGACACTTTAAATGATTTTCTGATCCCTCCTCTTATTAAAACATTCTTGTTTATTAAATAACATGAACAATTTCATTCTCTATTAATACTAATCATCAATAATAATAATAATAATCATTGGACTTAATAACTTATTGAATTATAACAATGTAAATTGTCATAATTTGTATGTTCTGCAGATTTTATCAGCTTAAAATTTATGTACTTTGTTGTGTTGAATGGAGGTATTTTTGTTTTCTTATCTATCAATATTTACAGGTATTTCTACGTATTTCTGTTTACTTCCTTTTATTAGAGAAAGTTGAATAATTGAAAATGACAGATCAGTACATATGGTTAAATTCAGGGTTATTATCTAATAAATTTAAAATATTTACAAGTACTTTTTACTTTGCAGTAGATCTTTTGAAAGTAACCTGCAAAAGTTTTAGCAAATATTTCTAGTTAAAGAGAAGAAATATGTTGAGTATAACAGAATTTTTCCTTGTTATACACAAATATAACAACTAGAAAGAAATTCCTAATTCTTTTATTCAATTGATGTAATCTGTTAAACATAACTACAGGTATTTTACATGGTTTCTTTACAATTTTCAATTACATTTCTTTAATTTTGCAGTTAAAACTGAAAAGTTCAAAATTTGGAATATTAAATTCATTGATAAATGAGACAAGTGGTCAAGAAATTAAAAATTATATTCCAAATGTCAACTCATTATAACTTATAAACTCAGTAAAGAAAAAGAAAATTCTTCTTTAATTCAGAGTAAAGGGAACTTAAGTATTAATCAGACATGTAATAAACTGCCTGCAGTTTATTTACAACATACTCAAAATTTTATTAAGAGTAATCTTTTGATGTTTAATTTGCTTGTGATCCCTTTCTTACTCTTTAGACAAATGAAAGTTTGTTTTTCCATAAGAGAAATATTAACTAGAGTAGTGACATTTTAAGCCCCCCCAAGTACATCAAATACTATTTTAATCTCCCCCCCCATGTACATCAAATACTATTTTAATCATTTAACAAGGATAAAAATCATGTGAGATAATAAAATCACGTGGCTGTGAATTTGTACAACAGTAAAAGAAAAAACAAAAAATAATCCTCTAAGTTTTTCATAATTTATTTCATTTTTTTAAAAATTAAGAAATTGTTATATTCTTTGGCCTTTTCTCAACAATTTTTATATTGAATAAATTATGTATCAATTTGGGGATTTCATTGTCATTCATTTATTAACTAAGAGCACACTGACTTAAAGTATACAGATTCATGAAGTTTGTCTGAAATTTTAAACAAGAACTTTCATTATTCCACAAAATAGTCAGACTAGTATCTTCATTTTAGTTGTTTTGATTACATTTTATCCCAGGTGATAACTATTACCTTGATTTTATCTGTGTTTTAAAGCCTTCCTGTTGCATCTGGTAATCCTTGAACATTGTCTAGTATTTATTACTACCCGATACAGCAATAAAAAATATTGGATATTTGAGAAGATTGAAGAATACATCAACTAAAAAGTTTATGCTAACACAAAAGATAAGGATAATATTCGAAATAATGTAATTACAAATTGGCAATCAGATAACAGTTTGTAAAATCTGAATTCTCAAAGATACAAATAGTAAAGCAATATAAGAATGTCTGATATTTCAAGTCAATTTAGCTAAAATTATTTTTAAACAGAAATTTAAAATATATTTGTGGTTTCTCAAATTTAAAATAATCATAAAACTGAGAGAATGTCTGTAGAAAATAAACTCTTAGTGAGTAAAAAAGGAGTAATGGCCAAGTGAATAGAATGACCAAAATCAGGTCAAACAATAAGACCTTTGTTATTTTAGAGTTATGAATGAGCTGCAATTGGTAGATCATAGAAATCTAATATATTTCTACCCTCATTTATTCATGTCATTTTAATTTTTTCTTCTTTTTCATTTCTCTTCCTCATTCTCTTTCAGTCTTTAGCTGCTTCTTTTTTGTTTCTGTTTATGGATGGATGGATGGGTTTTATGTCTTTTTATAGCATTTACTTTTATAGATTTACTGCTGAATAAATGATATCCAATTTTAATGAATTCCACCAATCTTCAGTAAACTCAAGAAACTGACAATGGAAACAAAAATGGAGGGAAAATAAAGAGATTCATTTTTTTTGTTACAGTCATTCTTTAATAACACACAATCACCTCATAGCAAATTCTCAAACTGACGGACATGGATAAGTTTCAATTATAAATATGACATTCAGTCTAGCTGCAGGCATTGTGCACTGCCAAGCAGTATTTCCATTTACTTTGTATTTATAAAAAAAAAGTTGTTTTTTTTTTAAATGTTTACACAATCTGGACATTGTGCATGTATCTTTATAGTAACACTTTCAAAGAGTTTATTATGTTTTTCAAAATATTCTTTTAGTCCATTCCATTCATCTTGTTATATTCATGAATCAAACAGTTTTTGCTGCCAATATCTAAGTTTTGTTTGTCTGTGTAAAAATGATTTATAAATGGAACAGTTTAATTTTTTTTTTTTTTGAATGTTAATGATACAATGTTTCAAAACAGGATTTTTTATACAAAGGTTAAAATATTTCATATACTTTTATATTTTCATTAAATAACAACTTACTATAAATATGTAAAGAGAAATAATGTTTCTGTCTGCATTGTAAATACTTAAATATAAAGATTGAAATTTTATTATATCGAGAAAGGATCTTTCAAAAAATAATTTTCAATATTTCTCGGCTACAGAAAATAAGTGTATTTTCAAACAAGTTATAATCATCCAAGATTTATAGGAATGGCTGCTCACATGACACCCTATAAAATCAGTAAAAAGGAGAATTATTTCATGGAGGAATGCAGCATTTTGACTCGTGATATCATTTTGAGTTTAGAGTCAAAACAGTGGTATGTCTAATTGAAATTAGAGTTAGAATTTTTGAATCAGACTTTATTTTTTAAAATGAAAACTTAATTTTCATTTCAGATGATTTGCAGCCAAAGTTATTGCAAATAGAAAAATTGTCTTCATACTGGATTTTTCTATTTTAATAACAACATGAGTAAAATGAGCAAATCCAAATTTCATATAATTTGTAAAAACACATGTAAATAAATTATTGTTCCCTATGTACAATATGGAAAAATTGAAAGGCCAAATATATACCTTTACTGAGTACTAATATAAATAAAATTTCACTTTTTTGTTTTTGTTTAGTCAACTTCTATTTACAATTTATATTTTTACTTTATCTGGAATGTAAAGATATAATCATCACTTTTGATTTTGTTTCAACAAAACTGTTTCAGAAAGTTTTAGCATTAATATCTTAGACATTGTTATTACTACTTTATAAAAATGTGCTTGTTAGGAGATCTAGTTTTTATCCTTAAGTACATTTGAAGAATACATTGAAGTTATTAATTAGCACTTTTTAGCAAATACTTTTTTGTATATATGATGGCAATTCTTATTTGAGGACAAGTCAATGTGCATCACACACGCCCAAAACTGGAAGTCTACTTTAAATCTGAAGTAATCCCACTGGCAGTAAAAAACTTTGACTTTCAATTTGAGTTTGCAATAGTTTACTGCTGCAGAAATGCAAAGAAAAAGTAGACATTAAGAACATAATTAATTTTTGTAAAATTAATCCTATTCATCTTGGTATATATTTTTTTAAATTTATTAACGTCTTAATATAAAATTTGAACAAGCTTTGAATTCATCAGTTCCCACCACATTTATGAGGTATGAAATTTTAATGTTTGAATAAATTATCTATATTAAATCTGTTTTAATGAAATATAAAATCTATGAATTATGGAAGAAAATTATGATATAAAACAAAATAAACATGAAAGTAACTTTTTTTCTTTTATTGTTTAGAATTAAAGTAACTATAATTATACTGACTTATTGTGTCACAAACATACTTTTTTATGATTATAAAAGCAGAAAAAATTGACTCTTAAAAATGTATGGTTTAGCAGCATGGTTAATGTTTTATACCTCATTTACAATATCTAAAAGCATCAGATTAAATTTATTGAATTTAATTGTGACATTAACTTTACATAACATTCTTAATAAATGATTTTTCATTGATTTTGTAGTATATATCACATTTACCCCTATTTTGTCTATTAACAGTAAACTAAATTAAAAATCAACATACTTTTTAAAAATACCTTTTAGAAAGAAAAAATAAATTCCTCATAAAAAATAATTTTTTCATCAATATATTTGTTGTTATGAATAACAATATTAAAGAAAAATATTGAATTAACTTTATGTAACAAGTAATACCATTTTTAAATAAATTTTGCAGAATCAAAAAACAGAATCAAAGAAAAAATCTTCAGAAGTTTGTTCAAAATTAAAGACCAAAACATTATTAAAATTAACTTTCTTGGAAGATACTTTGTAATGTTTGTTATAAGAAAGAGTAGGAAAAAAAAAAAAAAATGGATTTTTTTTCTAAATCATTTCACCCCAAACAAGGCATTAATGCCACTAAAACACATGGGGTTACTGGAAGTGAAAGAGAATGAGAAGACTTTAGTGAGGAGAAAGAACTACAAAAGAACAGGATTCAGGAAGACAGAAGATAGCAATTGGCATTGCATTTAAATTTTTGAAAATTGTAGGTGACAAGAGGCAGGAAGAGAGTTCCACAGATTAAGAAAATAAACTTAAAATAGAAAAATACAGTTTCATTTAAGTAGTTCAAGAGTAAAACGATGAGACCTAATTACCAATATATTAGCATGCTTTAAATTCATGTAGTGAAGGCACCAAGGAGAAGAGTCCATTAAAACAATTGCCATGAAAATATTTGGAGAAAAGATAGAGGGAAGCCACACCATGTCAGTGAAAAAGTGACTGAAATCAAGATGCCAGGTTAGGATTGATTACATTACAGACACTTCTTTGAATTTTGTCAAGAGTCTTGAGATGGAGATCAGGAGCATCAGACCAGATATGTCAGAAATATTCAATGTATGGATGAATGGTAGATTTATAAATATGCATGATGGATTCTGGAAAGAAAAATTGTCTGGCACAACACAGTTAACCAACTTTCATAGCAGGAGATGTATAAATTGATTCAGTGTAACCACTCCACTTTATGTCAGTGGAAAACTGAAGGCAAAAAAGTCACAAAGAGTTGTTCTCCTGGAGGGTTAGCATCAGCCATGCTGATAGAAGGCAAAAAAGGTTCTTTGTGGTGAATAAATGAAAACAGTTTTGTTTTGAAGGCATTAATAAATTATTTCTTTAAATCAAGTAAAATTAAAAGGTTACATTTTGCTATAAGAAACATGGTAAAAATTCCATATATTTTTCTTTTGTTAGAAACAGAATAAAAAATGTCATCAAGTAGAATATTAACTTTAAGCAAAAAATGTTAAATTAACTTCCAAGTAATTAAATGTTTCCTAAATTACATTTTTTCATGAATTTTGCACAAAAAATATTTGTTTTTGAAATGAAACCAAAATAATATAGTAAGTTTGAATAAATAAATATTATACTTACTTCAATTAAATAAGCTAAAGTTATTCAAAAATAAAGGTAAAAAATTTTTAAGCTGACTACAGCTGCAAATTGAGACTAAAAACTGAAACTAGAAAAAGTTTATTCCCAGTGGAACAATGAGATTTGAAATAGGCTTCCAGTTCTTGGTGAGTATGCACAATGACTTGGCCTAATAAATAAAGACTGTCATCGTATATATATGCTATCAAGAATATAACAGAAACTTTGTTATTACTTACTTTTAGATCAGCTCCAGATAATGTCAATTGTTTTAAGTAAAAATTGTTGAAAGCAAAATTCAATTAGTGTTTAATTCACATTAAATTAATTTCCTTCAACATCTAACAACTTCAAAATACTTACCTTTTCCACTATTTTATAATCAAAATGTCAATATTTTCCCGTGTGTGTTTTAATCTCCTACTAAATAATCTGACAAATATCTAATTGGAATAAAATAGATTTGATGAAATATAACCATTACCTCAGAAACTGGGTTTAAGTTGGGAAGATAAAATTGGATAATGGCTTTATTCTGAGAATCAAAGAAATGTTCTGTGAGAGAAAGAGAAATCTTAAATTAGAAGCCAGTTATTAGCCTAATTTCAGATATTTTGCAAAGAAGTAAATAAGAAATGAGAGCTGTAAGTAAAACTAATTCATATAACTGTAAATATTTTAACAGAACTAAGTTCCCCCAAGTAACACTAAATTTTAAGCATCTAACTTAATGAAAATTATGGATTTCTTTCTTCTAGCTAATATATTAAATCTATCCTACAAAAGATTACATTATATTCCACCTTTCAAAATACCCTCAAATGTTGAAATCATTTAATATGTTGCTAAAAAATGTCCAGTAAATAAACCTTCCTGTACTGAAGTCATTTGTTTCTAAATTTGTTTTCACTAGTTGTATAAATGGTATATCTGTGAACTGATCACCATCTACTCTCTGACAGCCGTGGCATAGAATAATGGTTAATGAACTTGTTTGGTTTACTATTGAGTAGTGAGTGAGATCAATTCTCACTGGAAGTACCATATTTTTGACCTTGTGCCAAACTAAGCCAACAACAATTATCTGCTCTTTACCAAATGAATAGCATCCTTATACTGGATAAAATATCATTTTTTTTATGAAATCATTTTGTTTTCTAGTTGGAATTCTGCACTTACAGGCCAAGTAAAGGTCATAGACAAGAGACAGCTAAGAATGGTAATGCTTCAGCTTCAGTATTCAGACTTGTAATCACAGTTCTTGTCAGTTAAATAATAAAGTACATTGAGGTTAACATCTAATTTCTCCTCTCAGGTTAGACACAATTGTTAAAATAATGAACTAAGATATAAAGTGTGTCATAATAATCAAAAAATAATAATAATCTTTACCATAAATTAAACAAGTAAAATAAAGCATCACCTACTTATGATTTAACAAGTAGCAAACTTATCTTGTAAGACATTGATAGTGAGTTTCATTAAGTGTTCTATAAAGTTGACCAACATGTATACAGAATAAGGAAAACTTCAAACTTGATGCAAATTCCTATTTACTCCATGTTATTAGTCTACAAAACTAAACCCTGAAATGTATTTTCTTTTTGAAACCATTTCTCATAAGGGAAGAGTGAGAAATTTATGGCCTAACCAAGAACCCCTCCCCCCCAAAAAAGTTCTGATGTTTGGTCATTTAGTCAGATTTTCAGAAATGGATTGGACCAAAAGTTTTTCAACACCCCCTCCCCCTCTCCACTAATTTACATACTACTAAATTGCAAGACCCTGTTAATTTTGGTCTGGATACAGTGTGTGCATGCTATGCAGCAGTATACATTTTGATAAAACTTTCTAGGTCTTCAGCCATCTTGTGACATAGTAACACTTCTTCCAGTGCACCATCTTCATTTAAAGTTTCATGTGGTAAAAGAGCCAACTACAAACACGTATCATGCCAGAGAAATGCACATATGTTTCATTTGTTGAGAAGGAGATTTGTAGGCCTTTGAGACAGTGGATTCAGGATCTTATACATTCTTAAAAATCACAAGCTGAAGATTTTATAAGAAGCAATAAGTATTAGATAAGAGAAGAGTCAATCCATTTGCTTCTTTACAGTTTCATGTATTAAAAAGGAAAATAGTTTAATTACATTTTCATTGTCAGATATCAGGTTCCAAAGAGGTACACCTTTATCTTCATGAAAATTGACACTCTTTTTTAAATACCAGGATGATAGATTATAGTTAAATGCATAGATAATTGAAATATCAATAATGACACAAATAATCTTCTATTATATTCCTTTAGATTTATCCTAAACCAAGTTTGGCACTTTTGAGTTTTCAACCACTACAGTCCTAAAAGTTTCTATCAAAAGTCATTCAGTAACTTTGGAATTTCATAAATCTCATAATTTAAACAGCATTACATTTTATGAGTCCATCTGAAGTTATTATGCATATCACATAAACCTCAATAATTCAGGTTTGCTTTGAACAACTCTTGTCAAAAATTTAAATGGTTAATTTCAACATCAAAACAAAGTTTTAGTTAAACTTTTAAGTAGTTTCAACATGTTTTATTGAATATATTGTTATTGTATTTATTATAAAACTTCAGTTTGAAGATTTTATGCAGATTAAACAAATATTAGTTTCAGGCTTCTGAAATCTAAAAAACAACTAATTTCTTTTTCTTTTTTCTCCATATATTGAAACATGAGCAACATGAATCTAACAAATGCTGAAAAACAAAACAACAAAGTTATTAAATGAGGGAATGTCCACCAGAGATCATCGAACCATAAAGAGGGCTGTTGAAAATATAATTAAGTTGAGAGCTAGAAGCAAAGGGTTTTAAGAACTTGTTTCCTTGAGGGGAACATAAACTAAAGTGAGTTATAACAAAACCTGTGCTCAGATCTTTGAAAAGGCTGGAATTGATGGAATCAAGAAGTACAAAGGGTATAGAATACTTTGTAAATTGGGATCTGCCAAAAAATTTAGGCAAACACCTCTCAGTAAAGCAAATATTTTAAAACCTCAAAATTGGACAAAGAAATATTTGAAAATTTACTTTTCTAAAGTAATTTTCATGGACAAATTTCAGGTGGCACTCAATGGACCTGATGCATTGCTAAAAGGATGATTTTATCCAATGCAGATGTGCATGTGTCTAAAAGGCAGCAGCAGCAAAAGGTGGCAGCAGTGTGATGACAGGGGTTGGAATTGTTGAACAAGCCATTATTGAACCATTTAAAATCAATGAAGGAGTTAAATTGAACTGTGCTATCTATTGCGATTTTGTAGACAAGACTTTCTTTGAATGGTACAAGTCCCAACCTCACAGTTTCAAAGAGAAGTGTGTATTTATGCAAGACAATGCTCCTTCTCATGTATCTTAAGGTTACCTGTGAATTTTTCAAGCATAAAAAAAGTTTACAGGAGAGAAGATAATGGAATGGCCTCCATTATGTCTCAATCGAAAATCTATGGTCAATTGTGAAGATGAAATTATATGAAGATGGCAAACACTATGACAACAAAGCAGGCCTATGGGAAAACTTTAAAATAATTATGTTGAAAATTGAACTTGCTGAAGTAAAAGAATTTAGCAAAATCAATGGCTGTCATGGAGAAGTAGGGTCACTGTATTAAGATGTAAATGCTTCAAAGATTTACATTTATTATATTACTAGCAGTAAAGCCCAGCGTTGCATGTAGTCAAATTGCTTTGGGGTTTGAATTATTGAACTTACACACGTATCCGCAGTTGTTGAGGTCACTGATAGACCGGGAATGTCACTGGTAGCAAAATCAATGAGATCAAGGGAAACCGGTTGCAATAGGTGGCTGCTGTGTTGCTGCTCCCTTCCCACCTGGGAAACTGAGCAGATGAACACACGTGACTTCCCCTGCACACACTCAGTAATTGTTGCAGCGCACAAACAGAGGTCATCACAGCTGCATGTAGGGCTCAATAGTTGTATTAAGCGCAATGGTTTGTGAATTGGGAGTACTGTCGGTTTTACTGCGGATGTTAAGGTTTTGGGAAAAACCCAGTAAAGGAATGGAGCTTGCAATGCAGCATTTGGCCCTCCGTAAAGTCTGAAGTGTTGTACCGTAGAAGATACTGGTAGACAGAGCTACAATGAAGCACCCACAGAAATTGCTCTTCATAATAGATGCTGGCTCAATAAACAAACGAAATACTCAGAACTTATTTCTGACTCACCAATACTCAGGTTTTAGCCTATTGAATTGACGCTTGAAGTAGCTGCAGAGAGTAGTGGGGAGCATTGTGAATCTCAACTGAAAGTGCCAACCGTTGTGTCAACATCTACACATCACTGACCTCATCGAATACCGCTCTGAATGCCCTGAATTGCGTGGCCACACTCAACTATACCCCTCCAACCCTGTGAACGCATGCGATTGTATGATTCGGTGTTGAGTCTAAAGCAGCGGGTTGTGCACACAGTAACAAAAGTAATTTTGCCCTAGTGCATCACAGTATGAGCCTGAGGTACCACCAGCAGCCAATTGTAGGTGCCAGGAATTTTGGAGTTGGAAATAAGTTAACCCCTAAGTATGTCTTGAATCATCTCTTTTTAAATGGATTGACCACCATTTAAGCTGACTTCAGTGAACAAAAAAACACAACGGTACGCGCAAGACAGCCTGAGTGAAATATGGCGATGGCACTACCGCAAACAGGTCAACAGATAGGTGTGTGAGAAGCAAGGCAGAGATGGAATTAACTGGTTAGCCCCAGAAGGATTCCACGATGCCAACTCTCTGCAGCGAACAAATTGGTGTAGATTAATTCGATAGGTGAAACTTGGCTATGACCAGAACAGAGATTCCAAACTAATCTCACAAAGATGAAGAGTGATGTCTGTGATACGTTTCATGTAGCACTGCCAGTGATCAACTGTATGACGGAACTGAACACTGAAACCTAGGGAAAGCACATGTCATTGCAAGCTCCTTGTAGCGCTCAGCTATTCGAAAATGTTGGTAATGGATACAGCATCAGTGATGCATTTGCCCGGGGGGGGGGGCACTTGTGAAGGTGTGGTAAGAGGGAAAACTGCTCTTGGGAATCGGAGCCTTGTGTGGCGATTTGTACTGCCGCCAACGGTTTATACAGTCCTGAAGACCGCATAAAGGTAAACTGTCAGCCGCCGCCTATGTCCCATCAACCTACAGAAATTCCTTGTAAATGACATTTTTTTGCAGAACCCATGGGAGTGAAAATGAATACGTACTCGCTTCTACCTACATGCAAACAGCCTACGTAAAGCTGGCCGTGGGAAAAACACTGCTCCCCAAGGTGAATTCCCATGACACGTAGTGTTTGGCCATGTGATTTATTAATAGACATTGCAAAGCAAAGTCTGATGGAAACTGTGACCAGCGGAATGTAAAGGGCACATCTGAACCCGACGGAGATAGATGCATGCATGGTATGAATACAGTTTCACCACTTCCACAACCAGTAAGAATTGTCACTTCAATTAAATTTGGTGCCAAAAACTTAACCCCCATGTGTGTACCATTGCACTGTTTCGGGGGAACCAGGTTACACAAAGGCATAATGGGCGTGCCCACTTTCAGTCCCATTGTGTGAGGCGGAAGCCCTGCCAGTTCTAAGGAATTCAGAAATTTGACTGGGTAGTCCGTAAGGTTGTCAGGGTCAGGCGTCCTGTCGATGGATTTTAGATGTAATCGTCCCTGGGAATGTACTGCAGGAGTTGCTCATTAATCCTAGTAACTGTAGTGTTTTATGGAGCAAGGACAGTTCTTTCAGAGAGCCACTCAAGGTCACTGTAGTTGGCACTAAAATGCGGAATAATGACATCTCTGAGTTGTTGATGGGTGTCAACAACTGAACACAGTGTTCCCACGTTAATGTAGCCTTCTGCGTCTGAAGACATGAGGGTTAAAAGGCCCTTTGGGAAATCAGCGAACCCGTTGTCCCCAGTAGTATGAGTGCGCATGTTGGTGGTCAGGTGCAATGACTGGACATGGGCCCAGAGGTTGGACGACAAGGCACACATGAACATCATCGGCCCTTGTCCCTTTAGGAATAACAGGCAGGGTTTGTCGAAAGTCACCTGACAGAAGGAGAGTCAAGCCACCCATAAGAGCAGTAAAGTCCCTAATGTCTTGAAGGGACCTATTCAACGCCTCGAGTGCTTGTTTGTGAGCCATAGTGCACTCGTCCCACACTATGAGTTTACGTCTGAATACGTCAGCCTGACCCAAATCTTTTGAAATGCTGCAAGTTGGAAGTCTAAACATAGAGTGCGCCATCCGTCCGCCTGGCAGCAATGTGGCCACAATCCCAGATGAGGCAACAGCAAGCGTGATGTCTCTGTGCCGCCTAATTTCAGCTAGAATTAGTTTTGTAACGAATGTCTTCCCGGTGTCACCGAGTGTGTCTAGGAAGAAGATGCCACGGCGCTGTTGTCGAACAGCATCAATCACCATGGTGTAAGCTGTTCTTTGTTCTGGTGGGAGGTGTAATTCATTCTCTCGGACATAAGGGTCGAGGTCAGCAGTGCAATAAGACGTTTCGTGCAGTATTTCTGGTGTTAAGTCGGCGGGGCCATCTTGCACTGGCGGAGGTAACCCATACGTAGTTAGCGCAGCTCCAACCATTTCAAGAGCGATTTCTTCAACCTGAATGAGCACCCTATTGTAAATAAGGTCCGTGTAGCCCAACTCGGCTGACAGACATTGCTGCTGTGCCGTGTACAAAATGTCTTTCGACATGAAGTCTTTGTATTTAGCCCATAAAGCAGAGGGGTCACTTATTTCGCATCTTACTATTAAGATCGTGAATAAGGATCGAAGGGTTGCAGGTGCCTGTAAGAGAGCTTCCTCTGCCATGACAGCATCCCATTGATAATTATCCTCCAAAAGGCCACGTTTAAGGCAAGCTTCCTGTTAGGTGTTGCACATGACGCCATCAACAGTGTGAATTGCCTCAAAGTTTGTCAAACCAGCAACCTCATGAAAGAGAAACCAAAGGAAGAAGCACTTCTGCTGATTTGGTGACACAGTGTAAGACCCGACCAATGCAGGTGTCAAACTTAATGCCGGGGTACTCGTCAACGCTCTGGCCAGACTTCCTGCAACTCCAAATATTGTTCACTCCAAATATTGTTCACTGTTAAAGTTGTGTCTTTCGGGTTTTTGGCGATAGCTACCACAGTTTGTTCAGTGAAGTAAATCCGCTGTCCGTTCTCTAAGCGCACTGCCAGCTGTACGATTGCTGGATGCCTCTGGTGAATTGGGAAGCCAAAAAAAATGCCAAAAAGCCTCATTGCTGCTGAGGTACCGCCCAGCCAAGTACTGCAAATCTTCATCTCGGCCGTTGTCCCCCTTAACGCTGAACGTGGCGGCATCACTGCCCTTGTTAACGTACTTACATATGTATTTAATGGAGCGGATAGAATTGCAGAACTCAACGTTTACATGAGCATTGAATATTTTTAGGAGAAGGGGACAGTAGGGGACCACCCAACTTTTGTCAACACAGTGACCCCAACTTGCATCATTTGCCCACCCCTGACCGGAGCCCTTTGTCGGTACAAAGGATATCCATATCCACCGGTTTGCATCTCATCAACAAATGTCTTAGGAAACCCCTTAGAGCACGGTCCGCCGCTTTGACAGCAGGGGCATGTCTCATAGCCTGGACCACATGGCCCATGGATCATGTGGGATCTCACAGCTTCAAATAGGTCCCTGTCCTCATCCGGATCAGGAATTTTGGCAGAAATGACAAATGAGTATAATTTTTTGGGCCAAATGAGTATCTGGGGTAGTCCCCTTTTTTGCCACTCAACAGTGTACATGTCACATTTAACAGGCCCAAAAATCTGCCCCATCACTATTAAGTCCATAAGTTTTCCCAGTTTTAAGAGTGTAATCCTGTCCGAATATGCAGGTAAACGAACACATGGTGTAACATTGCTGTGTAATGTCATGTCAGAATGTACAGCTTCCCTAGGTGTGATCCTGTTGCGGTAGGTGTTCACGCTATTTCTGATGATTCTCAAACAAAGCCTTCTGGTTCCATCTTAGCAGCCATTTCAACTGCAAATTGGTAAACATTATGAATAAGAAGTCTGGCCCTAACCATGAACAGGTATTGAATAGTGTCCTTGGAAGATGCTTGGCATGCATGTAACAGAGACCCAATGTAGTCGGGCCTCTGAAATTCTATACCTGCCCCTGTATCTTTGTTGCATACAATGAAAGTGGGCATCCAATCTTTTGTCTTAAACCACCTGACGGAAAGAATGAGTCCCCAAATGAGGACATTTCAAAACACCAATCCAGGTTTCTGTAGGTTGCCTGCACTGTTTTTTAAGGAAGAGGTTGGGCAGTCAGGATGGGGCCAGCCTGCTCCTGTACTTTAGTCCCCTCAAACCACCTGGGGTAGGTGGTTTGAAAGGAGTACAGAGGAAGTGGTTGGAGTGGAATGAGAGCCAGCTATTAGGAGGGGGTAGCAGCACAGACTGGCAGGCTCCCCGCCCATTTGGCAGGTGTTTGCATAAGAATTAGCAAACGCAGGTCATGGACCCTACATTGATGTTGTCACGTGTAGTTAAGTTACTGCTGTGGTCGTAATTGAAAGCCAAGGATAAGAGCTACTGGGAAAATAGTACAGGCAGCCGCAAGGCGCTGAATGTTGCCATCAAGGCGTATGCGATGAGTTTGGGGAGTTTGAGATAAACCCACAGCAGCCATGTTTATAGCAGCCCTTGAAAGTCTGTTTGCCTTTGTCTTTGGGCCCTTGGATTTTCTGGCAGCAGAAGTCGCTGCAGCTCTGTTTCAGACTCCCTCAACCTAGCTGTTGCAGCAGCATCCCTGGATTGACGGGCATGCCTGCAGTCAAATGTTTCAGCTGCCCTCAACCTGGCAGTGGTGGCAGCATACCTGTCATTTCGAACGGACCTACGTAGTGGTGTCTCATCAGCCCTAGCGCTCACTGTTGCAGCAGTGTCCCTTGGATTGACGGGTTCGCCTGGAAGTTAAATGTTTCAGCTGACCTCGATCTGACAGTGGTGGCAGCATTCATAGCATTTCGCACAGACCTACGGAGCGGTGTCTCAGCAGCCCTAGATGGATTGACTGGCGTGTCTGTGGTCAAGTGTTTCTATGGTCCTTGATTTCGCAGTGGCAGCAGATGCAGAGGCGGTTGCTTCAGCCAAAGAAGCCTTTTCTTGAGCCTTGACTGCAAAAACCCAGGCCTGCAGCCAAGCAGGTGGCATGAGTTGATAACTGCGAGGCCTATGATGTGTTGAGTCTGTGATAGTTGTTGTAGTCTGCTCCTGAGACTCACGGAACCTTCTTGCTCTCATAGCGGATGCTCTTGCAGACTGAAGGCTAAGACGTACCCTCCTTTTTGGCAGCATGGGGAAAAGTGATGCTAGTAGTGGTTAATTAGGGTTGCTCAATTGCAGGAGTACAAAGTCTAACTTAGTATCGCAAAGCTTGAGCCAGAATCGGGAAGGCAAGCATTTAAGTAAAACAGCTGAATAAATTGTTTATGCTAGTTGGAAAAATGTAGTTAAACAGACAAACGGAAAGCAAAAACGTAAGAAACAACTTGCGGTAGGAGAAATGATCAGTTGAAGGAGCCTATCGTATCAACCGGATGGCAGTGTAATAGGAGCAGAAGTGAGACCTTCATCCCACAGCTGTGCACAGCAGGTTCAAATGCAAAGTATTAGCCAAACGGTTGTGCCAATCAGCGAACGTCCTAGGGTCTCGAACACCAATCAGCTACTTTGTACTGCACTCAGCCAATGAGATACCGCTATGTGAAGCATGCTCACGTATGTGTGAATAACAATCAGCTATAGATTCTATAGTGTAGACATCTCAGTTGAACAACGTTTGATTGGTGTATTCGCAAATTCCGATGAAGACATGATTGTATCAACTTCCCTCAGGTATTAGTTGGTCACAAAGAAGCTCACAAGGCAAAAGTTTTTAATTGTCACGACTAAAGCCGATAAAGTTAATCAAAATCCCAAGCAAGTTGCGAGAAACATTGTCACATTCAGGTAAACTCAATTTGAATGAGAAGTCGAAAGGGTTATGATTTCATCGATTTTTATCCAATAATTGAAACAATATTGAAAACGAAAGTCAGCACCTCAATACTGTCAGTAAATACTATGCTCAATGGGAATTTTGCTGAAAATTCTTTGCCATTTGCAAAAAATATAGCCAAAAATCAGCTAGACTGAACTTGAATCAGATGTCCCAAAGTGATCGATTTTTTTTTTTTCCAATAATTGATATTGACATTGAAAATGAATGTCAGCACCTCATAACTGTTGATAAAAAACAATGCTCAACATAATTTTGATGGAGATTCTTCACCATTTGCGAAAAATATAGCCAAAAATCAGCTAGACTTGAAATGGAAGTCAAAAGTGGTATGATGTTATTGATTTTTTCCGATAAATGATACCGATCTTGAAGAAAAAGGTCAGCAACTAATAACTGTTGATAAAACTAATGCTCAACATGATTTTTGTGAAAATTCCTTGCAGTTTGCGAAAAACAGAGCCAAAAATCAGCTACATTGGATTTGAATCGGATGTCCCAAAGCGATCGATTTTTTTCTAATAACTGATATCAATTTTTAAAAACAAAGAACAGCACCTCAAAATTATAAGAACATTGCTTAATGTGAATTTGGTGGATATCATTTGTAATTTGTGAAAACTATCACTGAATAAAATGAATTTTTTTGAATCAATATTTGACCCCCTATCAGTTTTATCAATTTTTTCCAAAATCGGAGGAACAATCGAAAAATCCAAAGACATCAAGTACGAATGCCGTAAATTTGCGATCTGTGTGTGAATTTTCATGCCAATCAGACTAACGGTTTGCTCAGGATGAGGTAACAAGGTGACAAACACACAGACACACTAACAGAATGCCATTTATAGATACAGATAGGTGTTGATCAATTATTGATTTTATTAGGTTGTTATTGAAATAAAAAGGTGACTTTCTGATTTTTAACTTCAGGCAAGTTTTTATAATCCAATAACTTTAACCCTAGAATACTAACCATGGGTATATAGTACCCAGTGCAATAATGTTTTTCAGTTCCTATTAATGTTAACTCAAAATACAAAGTTTGAAGTGCCTGCATGTAAAATATTTCAAATAAAGATTTATATTCAATATTTTTTTTGACATTTTCAAAATCGGGTATGATATACCCATGGTTAGTAGTGATGTAACTTTAATTGATGGTTAGTGTTCTAGGGTTAAAACATGTTAAAGCTACCTAAAAATTTAAGTTTTTTGATACTTAAAATTTGACAAGAATTGTTCAAAGCAAATTCAAGTTATTGAGGTTTGTGCTTGCATAACTTCAGATGGACTGTAACAGTAAATGGCAAATATGCAGAGATTTATTCAATAGAAGAACTATGTAGGTCAAATTTGTTCATATTTTAAAACCCTTAAAACAGGAGTCAAGTAAATTTTCTATAAACTGAATCAAATCCTATACCCACTACAAAAAGCATGCTGCAAATTCAAACATTGTAAAGTTTATTTGTTTTTTTTTTACAGTTTTAAATGAATAGACATTTTCTTGATTAAATGTTTATTGAAACATAATTAACAGTTTAGGATGTGCAAATAATGGCATTGTGATCTGCAGAGAAAGTAAGACAAGTTCAAATTCACTTTTTCATAACTGCCCCTGGGAAAGGGTACAGGGCCATCTGTTCTCCCTCCAGATATGGCTTAAACAGCAGGGTATACTGGTCTCTCTAGCCTTTGGTAGCAGAAAGACTACTCTGAATGAAAATCATTGAGAAACAATGGGAAATACTCCCTCATTTTTTCCAAAACACAGCAATTGGTAAATAAATAAAAAAAAAAGACTATGAAAAGTCATGGATGCCCTAGGCCCTGAACTTTTTTTTAACAAAAAATAATTTTAGCTCGAGTAATATGTTGTAAAATCATTTTGTTTGTCCATAAAAAATTCTAAAGTCACTGGTCATTTTATAACATTAATAATCAACAACTGTATAAACATATTTCCCATTAAACTATTTTAGTTAAAAACAATAAATCTACTTGAATAGCTTGGTACTACAGATAACAGTAATATATTCAAGTATTAAATATATCAACTACAGAAGAGTCATTACATCAAATATACACACAAGAAGGGTATTCTATTTTACAAAAATATTTTTAAATAATAATTATCCACTCTATTAGCTACAAAGTATAAGCATAGAGTATATTTAAGGCAATTATTAGCATTTTTTTTTCTTTAATTAATTTTTATCACATTTATGACCATCAGAATGTCATCAGGAGGCAACACAAATCAGAAATAAAGAATGTGGTGTGACTTGAGCTTACATCCTTTTATCAGCCTGACAGTTGACTTTTTGGCCTAGTCACCAAGACAGGCTTCCCAAAAATGGATGAGAGTTTGTTTTGATAAAGCGTTTTTACCTCTCCCTCAACATTTATCTAGAAAGAGAGGTTGATGGTGTGAGTGTTGTGGCAAAAAGCAATTGAAAATTAAAATAAAAGAAACAAAAATATGTCTAAAGAGTATTTTATAAAGCTTAAAGTGCCTGTCTGCAATATGAAAGATTAGGTTAACTAAGTTTTAAAAATGCAAGTCAGCAGAATATTATCTTTAGTTCTTAAAATTATTCAATTAATTCAATTTTAAATGCACAAATACAGGACACTAAGTAAGTATCAAACTTACTTGACAGTAATGATCTATGAAATTTCTAACCATTACCCCATGATCAGGTATGTTTTGGTTTGGACCATTTCAAAAGAAAAGAAATCATACAAATACCACATTTGTTTTGTATTATGTGTATAGCAAAACTATTTTTTGTAACCTACTAGTTAAGATAAATTCTTGGCAGTATCCCCAAGGTCATCATTTTTTTTCTTGAAAGACAAAAATAACATGATTTTAAATTGTTTCACGAAAAGAGAATATTGGTAGGCACCTTTATGCAATTATGAAGATTTCAAAATCAAAATGGTTTGTACCAAAAAGGCATGCAGCATCGGAAGTATATGGTCCAAAAAAGTTATTTTTATTACAATGATTACAGGGAAAAGATAAACAAAAAATAAATAAAAGCAAACAAACAAAAACAAAAGAGTGACAGACTATGACTGAGAAATGTTCAATTTACTTTATTCTTGGTATAGTACAAAAAAATTTTTTTTGATGAGTAAGAAGGGTAAGGCTGTTGAAAGATCCAACATCTAAAACAAAAAATAAACTTTTGCACTCAACATCCACAAATCAGGATTGGGAGTTAACTTAAAAAAAAAAACCATTGTGATTACGTCGGAATATTTATTTCTTAACACAGAAAATAAAATAAAGCAAATTATTACATGCAGTTGAATATTATAAAATCAATTATCCACATGGGTGGGGGACTGAAAGTTCGACTAAAAGTCCCTCCTAAAAAAATGACTTTTTTGGTCAAACTTTGGAAAGTGAGTAGAAAAAAAAAAAACCTCACAATATCACTAAAAGAAACTAAAAATAGGAATTTATTGGTTCATAAATGATTAAAAAAAAAAAAAATTGTGCTTGTTTGACCTGGATTAAATTATTTTAAATTTGATTTAAAAAAACAAAAAAAACCTCAGTTTTTCTTTTTCAAAATTCGAAATATTGTAAAAGTGAATTTATCAAATAATTCAATTAGAATCCCAACCAATTTTCTGAAGTAAGTAGTAGCATCGTATTTGATGTGATAGATGTTTTCTATGCATATCCCTCAACAATGGCTTTTCGGTCAACAATTAACTCCCTGGTCTTATATGCGAAGTTGTTACCAGGGAGGCTTCTTTGCTTTTTTTACCCAAATGCCGAAGACGACTATCGGTCGGCGGCACTTAGTCTTCTTTTTTACTCATCTAAAAATGGAAGGAGTACTTAACATGGCAGCTCTTTTAAAAACTAACCTTATTTTCTTACAAATTGTTCTTGCAATGAAAAAAAATAATGACTACGAAACTAGACAATTACAGGCGGAACATGAAAAAAAAACAAAAAAAAAAACGAACTTTTTTTCAGATATGAAAATGATTTTAATTAAAAAAAAAAATGAAGGTAGATGAATCATGAACGTAATTATTAATTATTAACTGAATTTTATTTTTATGTTGAAATATGTTATATTTAAATTATTAAGTGCATGGACATTTAACAATGAAGGAGATGTTATGATGTTATTTATAAAGTAAATAATTATAATGCGTACTTATGTTACATGCACCATTGTAAAAAAATATCAATTTGCAATTAGCTTTTTTTTAAACTCTGGTAAAACATCTTCAACTAAAGTTAGAATTTCCAGACGAATAAAAAAAAAAAACACCAAATTTTAGTACTCGATGATATACAGTTTTAATTTTTAAATATTTTTCGTTAATTATTTTGCTTCCTTAAAGAGTAGACATTAACAATTGAAGGCAGCGTTTTTATTAAAAACTGTCTTTCCTTAAATCGGCTAAGAAGAAGCTCTGCTTAATCATAAAATTAAAACATGATTTGTTATTTTTATTTTATAGAAATTCTTTAACAAAAAAATGTTTTTCACTTTTTTTTAATCCAAATCTTTTTTTAAGCTAAATCATATTTTTCCTAACAATTTCCCAAACAAATTTTAAATGAATCGAAAGGCTGGCAAATATTGTCATCCGTAAGCCAGCTTAATTTAAAAAAAAAAAAAAAAATTAAATAAAAACTTAAAATGTTTTTTCTGATAAAATTAAAAATAGAGTAAAAAAAAAAAAAAAAAATGTTCACGTACATTTATAAAAGTAAACTGCTACATGTCAGTAAACAATTTTGTAGACTTAGTGCCATACATACTTAATAATTCTGTTCAAATTTAACAAGGAATACGTTTTGTTTTTTTTTAAGGACAAACGCCATCAGTCTATTTCTATGCAAATACAGTGTAACCCGGATATAAGAGAGTTGTCGGGACCGGGGGGAAGAAGTCTCTTATATTGGGGTTTCTCCTATTTGGTTTAGGTAAGTATGGGAACACTTCATATAACGCTTTTTACGCACAGAACACTAGTTTATTTAACAGATAGACATAAAAAACACAGACAAAAATACATTTTCAAAATAATTCAATCAAAAATTACTTTTTCTTAAAAAAGCCAGTCATTTTTGATTGTACAGAAATCTCTTTGTTAACAAACATCATGAACACTTTCATACAGTCCGTAAATCATTTTCAATGCGCCATCAGGATTACTGCATTTTGCTTTAAAGTAGGCTGTCAGAATTTCAAGCGCATTCAATGCAGCCAGAGAATTTGGCACTGGTTTGTCACTTTCAGAAACTTCAGAACTTACGCTTTCAGCATCATCATCTTCGTCAAAATCTTGATCATCCGATTTTATACCATGTGTGATGTCCGTGTCAGTCAGTTCTCCATAACATTGTGTACGGTCGTCGAAGCTGATAAATTCGTCAAAATCTGTTTGCTCCATGCCCGATGGTGGAGAAACTTGATCATTTTCGTCGAGTATTTCCTCCACTTCAGCCTGTGATTCAATGACAAAGCCGGCCTTTTTAAAACAATTTTGAATTGTTGACGGTTTGACCATGAAAATTGCTCGCTTCATCATGTGCATGGCCTTCAAAACAGTTATCTGCTTGGCCACCTCGGACAGCGGCACTGGCGGTGTAGCATCGATCGCTGCGATTTGCATTCGAACAAGTTCCCGACGATAATACGCTTTGAATGAACGAATGATGCCTTGATCCAAAGGTTGAATGAGACTGGTGGTGTTTGGTGGCATGAACGACAATTTGATGTTTGACAGATTTGTACCCGGCAGTAAGTTATGACAAGTTGCATTGTCCAAAAACAGAATAATCTTTCGATTTTGAGCAATCATTTTTCGATCAAGCGTTTTCATAACGTCAGTAAACAGCTGACGAGTCATCCTGGCTTTACGATTAGCGAATTAAGAAAACGGCAGTTTTGACATTTTTAAAGCAGCGTGGTTTTGCCGACTTACCAACAACTACAGCTTGCTTTTCACTGCCGTCCATGTTTGTGAACTGAAGCATCGTGAGTCTGTCTTTGGGAACTTTTGTCCCATTTGACTGTTCGTCGCCGGCAAATCGCAAAGATCCAGACGGCATGGCTTTGTAGAAAATTACCGTTTCATCACAGTTCCAAACATCTTTTGGATCATATCCACGAAAAAGTTGCGGCAAAACGTTTGTCACCGATTCGTTGGCAGAAACGTGATCTGCTGACGTTGATTCTCCGTGAAATTTTTTGAACAAAACGTTATTGGTCTGCTTCCAGCGCATGAGCCAGCCATTGCTCGGTTCAAAATCAACTTCAAGATTTACGGCCAGTTGTGATGCTTTCTGCCTGATGACGTGATCGGTGACGGTAGCTCCATGAGCACATGCTTGCGTAAACCATTGTGTTAAGCGCTTCGTTAACGTTCTTGTGCACGGATTGGCGCTTTCGTTTGCGATTAGTGTTTCCGTTCATTTGCATGCAAGATCTGAGATCTTCTTTCTTGAGAATTTTTGCTGCTGTTGAATAACCGATTCCGTACTTTTTGGCTGCAGCGGCCAGTTTGAGTTTCTTCACTTTGACATCGTCGATGAGCTCCAATTGTTCAGAAATGCTCAGAGTTTTTCTTTGAGACGCCGACATCACTAATCGCAATGATTGCAAGCAAACGGTTTTCAGTGGCAAAATTAACAGACAAACTTCTGACTCAACAGAACAGTGGGTAAAGTGAAAGTGCTGTCCAGTAAATGCAACGACAAGCGGGCGGCGCTACCCTTAGACACACAAAGCAAAATCATAAGGTAGAGGGTGTCTCCTACAGACACAGATTGGACACACCGTGTCTCTAGAGACTAGTCAAGATTAAGTCATTGAACTTCACTTCACCCACACTCACTCACTCACTCACTCACTGATTTACGACATCACACTGTCACTCAAACAAAGCGAACTCTTATATCGGGGAGGACGGGACCAGAGAAAATCTCTCTTATATCCGGGGTTTAATTTATATACATTAACACAGGCTCTAATTTGGGACCAGAGAAAATCTCTTATATCCGGGTTACACTGTAAAAAAAAAAAAAAAATGTAAATTCAAACTAAAACGGTTATGATTATTTTCTGTAATTAATTTAAGTCCACAAATAGATAGTCATGAAGATCTTTCTCATGAATAATTTATCAATGTTCTAATTTTATTGTTACCGTTAAGAAATCGTTCACAAAATTTTACTAAAAACATTGCTAAATGAGTAGAAATGAAAGAAAATAGTTCAAATTTATTTTAAAATCTTGTTTACGTAAAGCATAAAAATACATATCCAACAAAAAATTCAAATGCGTATTGTTTTTAACAGTGACTACAAAAAATGTTCATTCTAATTTAATTTTATCACTAATTTTATGTATCAATGGTACAATGAAATTTCTATGAATTTTTGTTGTTGAAAGCCTTTGACGTGAATTTAAAAATAACAAATCTTGCAGTTTAAAAATTTAAATTATTTTCGTTCTGGGTTTTAAACTAAAGAAAAAAATAATTTAAAACGGTAAGTTTGATGCGTGACATTTAATGGTAATTTAAAAAAAAGAAAAAAGGAATTATTTTATGAATGAAAAGCAGCTTAATAATTAAAAAAAGAAAAAAATGACGAAGGTTGATTATTTTCAATTTTGGCGCTTTCCACAACCACGTGACCGGATGCCGCGAGCTGAGGCGTTGACCAAGAAAGCTAATGGCCGTTTTTTTTTTTTTTTTTAATACTTTATCTCTTACATAACCACCCTTTTAGATATCTGGAAAAATACTGCAATCCTTTACGGATATACAAAGAAATGAGACCAAAAAATAATCAGATATAGATCTTCATTTACCTGTAGTGATAGTTGAAATATAGCATATAAAAAAAAATTCAGTTCATCATGCAATAAACTAAAAATGCTTCTCTTATTCCTAGTATAAAAACAGTTTGTTCATTGTATAATCAAATAAAAATTGTATCCCACCAGGTCTGTTTGTTTTTAAGAGGTAAATTGTGTAAGCATTACCGTTTTGTTGGCAAAGTAGTCCACTGTTTGGTACAACATTTTTAGCTACACATACCAATATGGAGTCGTTGAAGCCTGGTTCTGAATATTTAACATTAGTTGGCTTGTCAATGGAGAACCCCCCAGAACGGGAGAACGAGAGTTTGCTGGCTGTTCAGTACATATCGACTAACTCTCGTCTTTCTACTGTAGAGAGTGTCTGTTCACCTCTTTGCTTGGCACGCTACTATTACACAGTTGTGTACTACTACCGATAGAGAGTCACGTAAAAACAATATAGTGATTTAGTTTCGCTGTCAGATTTCATATGTCAAAACTCAAACAAAAGTAAACAATTTTTATTTTACATAGGTTTTTCGAATATAGCAAATGAAATGCTATGTTCCCATTTTAAACAAAAAGAACATATTTAAGTGCTTTAATTAATTTTTTTGGCTTCAAATTTGATAATAAAATAAATTTTTTATTTTTATTTTTAATTGAAATGTTTTTTTGCCAGTGTTTTGCAACGTGTAGTATATTAGTTGTGTTGTGGGATAAAAAAAAAATTCCATTTTTCACTTGATTTCTTTTTTAATTTTATTAAAAAATAAAAAAAAATCTTTCTTTACAACTCTGTGTAAATTTTATATTGTTTGTATGAGAGTAAGAAAGATTGTTTTTTTTTTAATTACGTTTAAATTTCCCAACAATGCAAGTCAGAAAGAGATCTAAAAAGCAAAAATCAAAATTAATCCCCCCAAAAAGGAAATGTATATTTTTTTAAGCAACACGATAAATTAAGTTAATTATATTTCCTAGTTTTAATTTTAATTAATTCCAGATTGTATTGTAAAAAGAATAATATGGAAGTTTTAAAAATTGTTAATATTTTACAAAAAAAAAAATGTTTTACTTTTAAAGTACTGTTTATTTGTTCCCGCATAACCTAACAGTTGTTTCCCAATCTGAGTCTAATTTGCTACCATCAGTCTTTTGTAAAACTTAGTTGCTAAGAAGAAACCTGGTGAGAAGAGTATTATTTGCAAACAAAGAACCTGATGACGCCATATTGTAATGTCAGCGTATTTTTTTATCGTTGTTCCCCCATTTTTACAATTGGACTTGGTATCAAGTTTTTTATTTTTTTAATATCGACGTAACTCTGGAACTGTATGTGGAAAGTTATTTGTATTCCCATTTTTATTTATTTTTTTTTTTAGAATAGTCTTTGATGCTGTTGGACATTATTTCTATCACTAATTCAACGCTCCTTTCTAACTAACACATGGCGTGCTGGCATCTCCTCATCCTCTGCTTTTTTTACTTTATGACATGAACAGCCCAACTTTTCAAATTCTTATTCTAACAATCTCTCTTTAGGTTAACCGAGAAATCTCTTGCAATTGCATAAAAGTACATTTTTCTGCGTTAGATGAATAATTAAAAATAGGACTAAATTTCATTTAAAATTAATTAAATTCAAAATAGTTTTTTTTTACGCATTTTTTTAGGTAACACTATGTGCCATACTCTCAGGACATGGGCGATCATGGCTCTCCACAACTTTCTATGTTATATTGCTCAAAATATTTTTTGATACTTTAATGGACACCATTTGTCCTTGATGTGCATCATTCACTGAAACTCGTTAAATAGATGTTTTTTTAAATTTAAATAAACACAAATTTGTTGAAATAAATTTTATTTTTCAATAATTTAAAGTTTTACTCTATCTGGTAAAAAAAAATGATTATATTTAATTTTTTTCATATATAATATGATGTAAATTATTTTCATTAAAAAAGACTAATAAAATTTAATTAAAATAAATTCTTCTAATGAAATAGTTAATTTTTTATCAATATTTCACTACAATCAGAACTAAACTATTTCTGTGCTATTTACAATAACCCCCATTCTTCAGTTCACAAAATTTTGATTCATTAAACCTCAGACAGTTTTTTTCCATTTTTTTTAATACTTCACTAGAGAGGTTTATCAAGCAATATATTCTTATCAACTTCTTATCAAGTTGAAGTGATGTTCCACATGTGGGTTATTTTGTTAACTTCAGTTTCACATATCCTACCTATCAGATATGATATAATATTTAATTTGTCTTTATTCTCAATTACAAGACATTATCTTAATCTGTCTTTACTCTTTATTATAAAGATTTACTTTTCATAATTTGTGTCTTCATAACTGCTGAATACACAAGTTAACAAGCAAGCCTGTACAATATTTCTCTTTTATCACATGATGAAAAGATTTGTGTCAAATATCACACATTAATTGTTCTTTTCGTTTTTCTAAGCTAAATTGCTTTAGAAACGTGTAGTAATCATGAAAGATTTAACATCTGTCATGATTACTATCATTTTCTAAATTATTTTATATTAGAAAGATGAGATGAGACAAAAAATAGGTATTTTTGCTTAAGTAAATTAGTATTCTTTTTTAAATTTAATTTTCTAAAGTAAAAATTCTGATATAGTTAATTTATATTTGATGTTTTTACAAATAAAACCAACCAAAATGTGAGGTTAAAATGTAGACAGATATCTTGATCAGTGAAAGCAGTAATTAGGGGAAGAGGGAGAAGAAAATACAGTCATGGTGTCACTATTTATATGGTAGGAAAATGGATATGCACATTTGATAACTTTATTAAAATTCATTAAATAAGTTGCATATTACAACTCTCTTGGAAATTTTGAATTAATCTAATTTAATGTGATTGTTTTATATTTATGATAAAACAAAAACTTATTGCTGTCTGTATTTCTGAGATGAGGTGTTATCATTATTTACATGTATACTATTGTCTCCATCTGTGTTGTTATCACAATGGTTTGACCATGGTGCCCTTAGGCCTTTATCAGGTGATTATTGATTCAGGTAACCTTCACAGAATTTCAAACTGAACCTTTTATTTAATCTGTGGGTGTAGATTGTTCTCATACCTTTGTCCATATCCAAGGATATCTCATCTAGTTCTTATTTAGTACTTCTCAGTTATTACTCGTCATTTCCACTGAGTACAAGTGCACACTGCAATTACTATGTCACTAAATTCACAAACCTATTGTCCCGTGAGAGGAGAATTTGGAGCCTTAAATCTAACCTGGCTGCTACTTGTCATACTTGACTGCACTTACTGAGCCTTTTTACTTTTTACTGCTGTTGAAGCCTTTCTGTCACTTCTCTTTCATTATTTATTAATGGCTCCCATATCATATTTATTTCTATGCTAGGCCTACTTATCAGGTCCTCATAGCCTAGCATATGTGCTGATTCTTTCAGAAGTCTGACTTTTCAGTATTCATTTCTGCCCAGTCTTTTTATTTCATTCCATAAGCATTGATGATTATCCTTTTTCCTATATACATGATCAGCTATTCATGATTCTATTGTTGCATCCCTAATTATTAAATGATTACAAACAATCAAGTTGCTTGTACCTGATAGGCTGCACTAGTAAAGAAAAATTAATAAAATAAAGGGAAAACTTGAGGTTTCATATATTAGAGAGAAAATCTTTTCTTACCTCTTGGTTAATTGGCTATATATAAAATATTTTAATAAATAATTATTATGGCATTTGACATGGTCATTTGGTGATAATTTAGCAGCAAGAAATAAGTAAATTCAGTTCTCCTTTTTGATATTCACATCAGGATCCAGTCATCCTCTAAGTAATGTCTGAAATCTAATAGTGATTGTTTGAGTTATTTTTTCACTATTATAGAATGCTTAAATAACAACAATACATGCTAGTATATGTTTGTACAATACATTGTCATTGTATTATTCAACAAAGTTACTAAGTTGACATTCCAAAAGATGAACGTCTCTATAGAAAACACAAGATATATATTGTTCTATGAGTTTAGAAAAGGCAATGATGATGTAGTAGTAATCTGAAATATGATTGGTTCTAATGGAATAGATACTTTACATGAAAAAATAATATAAATAGTATTTTGATATGTTTGAAGAATTAGCACATACATGTCATTTAATGATTCACCATCACTTGACAATAACTTTAAAAAATGGATTACCTAGGAGGTGATTGAAGCTAACTGTAAAACAAAATTGAATATCTTCACTTGTCTACACTTTTGTAAAGACATCTTGTCATTTTTACCAGTAGTAAAAAGCAGATATAAAGTAATGCATGCAATAGTTTAGTAGAGATAAACAGACTAAAACACAACTGAAAAAATAGTGGAACTGCAGTGATTTGGTCTACCAATCAGTTATATTTACAGCAAAAATCTATTGTCAGCAATTAAAGCATTTAAACTGTACTTTGAAAGAAAAAGGACTTAGTTTGATCAGTTACAAGAAGGGTGATGTTCAGCATAATAATGCTTGGCATCAGACATTAATGATCACATTTAAAAAACTTGAAAGCCTTAAGTGAAAAGAAATTCTCTAGATCTTGCTTAATCTAATTGTGACCTGAGAATGTGTGTGTCGTGTAACAGTTATCTACAGGGAAAATGGAATTGATAAACTGTGTTCAAATTCAAAACTAGGTTGTTGCATTCACTTTGCGCTAATATTCTTGAGAAAGATATAAATCTATCACTTCCACCAAGCTATGGATTAAATAGCAGGGTAAACTGGGATCTCTAGCCTCGAATGACAAAAAGTCTCGAATAACAACAATTCTGAACTAAAAAGAAATTGAGAAGGCAACAGAAAATGATTATCTTTCCTAAGAGGTCATGCCAATTCATCAAAAATGAAGAAAAGTGATATAATGGAATATGCATACACCTGTGTTCCCCCTCACTGGAATATGATTGGCTGGTGTCCATCATAAATACTAACAGACATGTAGGAGAGTCAGAGCCTTAGTCTGAGAGCTAAGTCTATAACAACGCCCATTGGACTACGCCATTGATCTACACTTCTTACTTGCGACTATGACACATACCAGTCGATTACTGCTATCGTATTCTACTTGGTTATAGTAGCCAAAACCACTTAGCTACTTCATTCAAATATATCCCTTTCTGGGACATATCAAAAAGGAACCTGTGGTAAGCCATGATCACCTATTGAAGGGACATGGCATTCCAAAAAAGAAAAATTCTGGAGGTCACTGAAACATCTTAATGAACTAGATCTTAAAACACATGAAGAGGTAGAAACTACTTTCTCTGTGTTCTTTTCTTCCAAATTTACTCTAGATCCTGAGCAATGCCTGCAAAGTGACATAACATTTGTAGATTTTAATAAGTACAGTGCTGCCTTGACTTACAAGTTTAATTCATTCTGTGACAGAGCTCATAACTCAAATTACTCATATGTCAAATCAATTTTCCCCATTGAAAGGAATTGAAATGCCATTAATCCGTTCCTGACCCTTAAAAAACAAAATTTTTTTTGTAACATATTTTTAAATAAGAAAAATGTACTTATAAGTAACAAATATTATATAAAAACACAATACAATTGAATGTACTACAATACAATGGTTTTATTAAGTATAATGTACAGCATTTACCTTGGAGATCAGATGACTTGGAGATGCTGATGAAGGTGGAGGAAAAAGGCTTAACTGATTTTTGCCCTTTTCACCATGTTTCATCTGCAGGGGTTTTCGATAAAAAAAACCTGTCCATCGAGGTCTGTTTCATCCTTCTTTTTCAGAATGTTTCTGAAGTGAGTTAGACAAGTGTCATGACAAGTGTCATTAAATTGATGTCACACGTCCAGTTGTGACATTTTGGGGTGTTTCATTTGAATAAAGTCTGAAAGTTTCTCCCACATTTCCACCATTTTCATTATCTCACTTGTAGAGATAACCTTCTCCATATTACCTATTTCCTGCAAAACCTCTGTGTGCTGCTACATCTGTAGCTCCTCCATTGTCAGTTCCTCAAAATGCTCCTTGATGAGCTCATTGATATCCTCTTCATCCATGTCCAGGCCCATGGACTTTCTGAGGGATACAATCTCCTCCACCACTGCCGCTTTGAGTTCGAGTCTTTCAAAGTCCATTTTAGACACAACCTCAGGCCACAGCTTTTTCCACACAGAGGTCAAGGTCCTCTTTGTAATGTACTGCCAGGCCATATCAATAATTCTGAGGCATATCACAATGTTATAATGTTCCTTCCAGAACTCTTGAAGGATGAGGTATGTACTCTCCATCACCTCAAAGCACAGCATAGTAAGTGCTTGGTGAAGAACTTCTTGAAATTAAAAACACATGTTGGTCCATAGGCTGCAGGATAGGGCTGGTGTTTGGTGGAAAGTAGAGATCCTTTAGAAACTTGAACTCTTCAAGAATGTCATCTTTGAGGTTAGTTGGGTGAGCAGGTGCATTGTCCAAGATGAGAAGGGATTGCAGAAGTAGGTCATTTTCCTGGAAGTATTTCTTAATGTCAAGACCAAATTCACCCACTACACAAAGAACTGCCTGGTGACCCATGCCCTCAGGTTTGCCCTCCACATAACCTGTAGTTTTTTCTTTCAGAATCTTATATGACTTAAAGGCTCTGGGGTTTTCTGAATGATAAACAAGCAGTGGCTTAATTGATGTACAGTGCGAGGGTTAGTCAATCCTTCTTGGGTTTTTGGCCTGGCATCCTCTTCTCCTCTGTTGTTATCTTCTTTTGGCATCTTCTTCCTGTCTCATCACAGTTGAAGACTTGCTGAGGAATGTATTCTTCGGCTGCTATAATTCCAGCAAAAGTTTTAAGTTTGCTGCTTTCATATGCATGCTTACTGCCTCTTTTTAAAATTCTTGAGCCAGCCCAGACTGGATTTAAATGGCTCAGTTGATGCCTCATTTGTCAAAGTACCTGGGATCAACTGCAGCAAATCAGCATAAATAGCTTGTGCCTTCTCACAGATTATAGCCTCCATCACAGTATCTCCTGTGAGCTGCTTCTCTGTCAACAACACCTTCATCAGATTCTCCATATTTTCATGGATAGATGTCTGCTGTTTAAAAATGATTTCAATACCTGCGGCTGGCATAAAATTCTGTATCAACACCTTCTTCAATATGGTGCAGATCGTAAAAGTACTACGCTCATACTGATTTGCCAAGTCGACTACACATACACTTTGTTTTTGTTTTTTTTAATAATTTCTTTCTTGAATTCAATGCACACCATCTTCTTCTTCTTCTTCTTCTTCTTCTTAGAACTGTTCTTCTTTGCACTTTCTTCAGACCCATGGTTGGAAAAACAACGTTTTGTAAAATAACTGCCAGCACAAACGTGAGCGCAACACTGATGCTTCCACTGCAAATTAACTGCTTAAAGTGAATGAGTGAACGACAGGATGCTGGGTGGATGTTGCAGTGGGGCATCTGGAGCGGGCTAGTAACCCAAATTTTAGCTCTCAACTCAAAGCAAAAAATCATCCAAAAGACACCTCGTTTCTCAAAAAACTCATTAATTGTGACAATCGGAAATCAAGGCACCACTGTAATGAAATTACATTGTCTAAAAATCAACAAATCTGCTGTAGTGGTTAGTTTTACTTTAGTTAAAAGATTAAATGCTATTTATCATTATTTTAACTAGTGCAATTTTTTGACTTCTTGTTATTTGGGGATTTTATATACTTTCACCATAACTTGAACAAATATTTTACTAGTCTTTTAATTTAATTAATAATTTTATTTGCTTAAAATAACTTATATAGAAAAAATTAATAAGTGTAAAAGAATTACTTGAAGATTGTAATAAGCTTCTTTTTGACTGGATTTTTTACAATCACATTTATTATAAGAATTATCAGATTTCACCCTATTTATAATGACTATACATTTTCCATAAACTATTAAAGAGAAATGAAAAATAAATGTTGACTCTAATTGACAGATAATACTCTGAAACTTTGCCACAGATGGTGAGGAATCTATATAACCTGTTCCACAGCTGCCATTTTATTTAAAGGAAGCATCCACTTCACTTCTTTGCAACCACACAAACTAATGGCAAAATCATATTGTTAACGATTTTATAAAATAATATTTATCGTTAATCAACTATAATTGAATAATGAGCTATTTCGGCTTTATTCATTCATTTATTCAGTTAGTGCATTCTTCACCGCTGTGGTCACCACTCTCCCCTATTTCTGTTGTAATTCTGGTTCATGGTGACATTCAAGGCAAAAAGAGTGCAATGGCTTGCAGGTTCCTTTTGCAACAGCGATGTTGAGGTTACCCTGTCCCTCCTCTCAGAAGTCCCTCTGCACAATGGTAAATCCCTTGACCTCAGAGGAAAAAATATTCAAGAATTATAAGGTTTGATTTTAACAAAGACAGGATATTTATTTCATCACTATTGATTTATTAATATCAAATATATTACATAGCCATATTTCTGGAACAGCTAGTGTGGATCAAATACTAACACATATAACCAATGTCTTGCAAAACTTGAGTTCAACATAAATGCCTTGCATTAAATCATTAGTATAATTTTGAAAAAAAACATTGCAAGCACTGGAGAATTAATTGATTACTCAAATTTATGTTTAAATTATAGTGTTTCAATGTTCATCTGCAGTATTGGCTATTTATATTGTATTTATATTATATTTATATTGTATATTTGGCAAACATGCCTGCAATAAAATGTAGTGTCAAAAGAATAGTTTTCTCATGACACCACTTTTTTAACTACTTTCACTTTTCAGCAATTTTTATTGTTTTAAAAAGCAATGATTAGAAATGGAATAAAACCTAAACATATAAGGAAAGTGAATTTATACATTTTTTGTTCTTGAGAATTTACAACAAAAATATTAAATACTATTTATATATTAGATTGTTTATTTACAAGAATAATTTTGTATTTACAACATTCTAAAAACTAATACAACTAATGGAATATTTGTCATTTACCATTTTATAAAGAAATAAATGTGAAAACAATTTTTATTCATGAATTTATAAACATTTACTAAAATATTAAATTATAAAAGCCAATTATAAGGAAATCCTTATTATTTACCATTTTATAAAGTTTGAATCTATTGGCAATTAGCCAATGTTTTGTTAACCATTCCAATATACAATACAATAAATAGTGTAAATAAACAATCTAATAAATAAATAGTATTTATTATTTTTGTTGTCAATTCTCAAGAACAAATAAAATGTCTAAATTCACTTTCATTATATGTTTATGTTTTATTACAATTCTAATCATTGTTTTTTAAAATAATAAACATTGCCAAAGAATGAAGGTAATTAAAAAAGCGGTGTTATGGGAAAATTGCCCTTTTTACCCCGTGTCTTATTGCAGGCATGTTTATCCATCTTTGCTGTATATTTTTCTATTCATATTATAGTATTTCTTTTTCTGACACAGACACAATTATGGGCATCCAGTAAAAATGAGACTCACTACAATACTAATGATCTACCCAAGCA
The DNA here is from genome assembly GCA_903632075.3 of Acanthosepion pharaonis. Taxonomy (NCBI): domain Eukaryota; kingdom Metazoa; phylum Mollusca; class Cephalopoda; order Sepiida; family Sepiidae; genus Acanthosepion; species Acanthosepion pharaonis. Next base: position 662,945 of record CAHIKZ030000617.1, on the reverse strand, counting down.
AGCTTGCCTTCCATTGAGGCACAGAAAAACATACATTTTACTATTCTTCATTTAACCTGGTGCAAGACTACAATAGTAGGCCATACAGCAAGAACCAAGCTTAGTATACTTGTTAAATAAGTCTGTGAGACAAACTTACAAACCACCATTGGCAAAGGCCCTATATTTGGTTATTTTATAGAAAACAATACTGTATGGAAAGTAGAAACAAACAACTTTCAGCTGAGAGTTTCAATTCTGTATTAGCTGGAACAGATACACCCTCAACTGATATAAACTTTCACATACACACACACACACATTTACTACACTAAAGTCAGCTTCCTGCTATAAATGGAAGATTGTATTAAAAGATTCACTGATTTCCTATTCTATACATAGAATTCCTGTTTAATGTTTTGTTTTTCTTATACAATATTTAAACAATGACCCCTAATTTAGCTTTATTATGTATAGGAATAATATAATTGATGAAAAGAAGGCCATAATTTAAACATTTCCTTCATGGCCATATTATTTTGTTTTTCATATTCTCCACAATTTCATATCACTATTGCACTATTGTGTTAGGTGACTTGTGATGTACTTGCCATGAAATTAAGATCATAAACACTTTATTAATTTGATTAATATCTCATTCATCATATATTTAAAAGGAAAATATAGAATATACAGAATCTAGTATAACATTCTAAATACAGAGCAATCACTGTCCTAACACAACAATGGAAATGATAAACCCAATTGAGCAGCTCTTAGATAATTTAAATATAAAATTGATCCACTTGATTCAGTTATCAGTTATTATTATTATTCAGTTTATCTTGAATTATATTTAGTTACTTGTGCTTATTCTTATCTTTCACAAATACACTCACAATTCAACTAGTGTTCTTATATGCATAATACGATATGCAATTTATAAACTTCAATTTTGCACTCTACCCAATCCAATATACTATAACTGATTAACAATTTGAATCTTATCAATTCATTCCAGCAACTAAAACACTGCCAATTCTATCTGGGTATATGATGCATGCCAGGAAATAGCAGAGTTTGGAATTAAATTTAATGTACATCAGGAATCTTTGATTTAAGAAGAGTTGATATATGTACTGGGTTTACCCTAAATGACCTACAAAGTGATCTGAAAGCCACCAAATGCAAAATTAGGCCTCAAGAGATGTTGATAGGAGTGTAACAGCATAAGGAAGAAGCAGCTGAAGGGTCGATTTTCACTGATGGCCATTATCCAAGCAAGCAAGAAAAAAGTATGCCTTGTAATGGATTACAGAGAGTTAAACAAGTATGTAGATGTGTTCATGGCAAGTGTGGATATCTGTGTGGACAAGCTAAGAGAATGGCAACAATGACAGAGAGCATACCTACAGTCCATGTACACCAGTCCCTGTGACCTTTCCAAACCGTGTTACTGAAAGGGTGGAGGTACTGCCTTACACGATTAGGTTTTGGCCTCAAAGTGGTGCCTCTTATAATGAAGGCAATTATTTAGACTACTGTTGTAGGATGAAGCAATCCAAGATTCCACTTTGGCATACATAGACAACGAAAGCGCAGTTTCTATAGCGCAAGTTAGAAAGCATATGTCTGACCCCATGATACTTAGTGATGGTGCAAAAGTACTTGATTTACAAGTTGGGGTGGGGGAACACAGTGTGCTTTGATGGAAAGAAGTAAGTCCAACTGTTATCATGTATCATAATACATTCTCTCTCTGAGGAAAGCTGTAGGCCACCTTCTGGTACGTGGTTGGCTTAAGGCAACTGCAGCATTCTTAAAGTGATGAACCACTGCAGTAACCAAAGGGTGAGATGACAAAACCTGTGACATTCCCCTGAAGCACATGATCTATGAGAGTCACTAGACTGTATCAAGAAGACACTGCAAGGGGAGTTTGGAGCCAGGTAATGATAGTGTGAGTGGATGCAAGTTCTCTGGCCACTGAGGCAGCATTGAGACAGATAGTGATAACAATGAGGATGAAGTACCCCTCCCTGCAAAGGAGCACAAGAAGGAAACTCTTGCTCCCTGCATGTTGGTGCTGTGATCAGGAGATATGGGGGGAGCATAATAGAAAATTTGGTCAACCCAATAAGAGACACAGAGTTGGTTGTGTATGGTGGTGTAAGCACCAGGAGTTACATCCTGTTCCATAATGGGCTGTTCAGAGAAGACCTTCTACTTAGAGTAGGTGGCACTGGCTATTTGCATATGAATGATACTGGGCAGGTATTAGCCAATAGTCAATGTGGGTCTGGGACTGGGTGAGCTATATAACACCAGTTTTTTCTCAGTCAAAAGAAATCCCTTTGAATATGCAGATGTGCAGAAAACTAGACAAGATGAATACACAGTATATACACACACAAGACAACAAGATAAGAGAAAGTGATACAAATGGAAAAGGCAGAACCCTTGACATCCTTGCAAATTTACAGAAAGTCCTGAAACTACATACCACTCAATTCAGCTGACATTAATTTCACACAGTGCAGAAGTAAATAAGCAATTATATTAACTATGAAAAATTTAGTCTCAAATTCTTATCAGATGTTACTAATATAACATTATAAAACTTTTTCTGTTACACCTTTTTGCAACTGTCTTCATATTTGTTTTACCTTTATTTTTGTGATTATTAATATATACATTATGCTACTTTTTATGGTCCCTCTTTGGTTGCATATTTTACTATACTATTTTTACTTTTACTATACTTCTACTTGTATCTATAGACGATCCTTAGTTTTATTCCATCTTTTAATAATATGATGGCTTACTCTTTCTCCTTTTTTATTATCTGAACCTCAGACCTTATCAGACAAATCTTGACACTCATGATTCATACATTCCACAGCTTTCAAATCAAGTATCAACCATTTTAAACTTTCTTCCATTTTTCTCCAACTAAAGTGGTAAAATTATCTTCTAAGAATTACACAATGGTTACAAATTAATTATATAACAGTGAATTGTATGCTATATGATCATCTGTCCAAAAATATCAGTGAAGCAAAAGAGTAATAGGAAAGATATCACTTGAAACTCAGTTTTTTTTTTCTGATATGAGACTCATTTGTAAGATAATTGTGTTTTAGCTTTTATTCAATTGTTACTGGCATGAACTATGCATAATGTGTACCAATCTACCAAGTTGCAGGAATTAAAGTATTTTTTTTTTTAATTCTAACTGCCAAGTTATCATGCTCACTTTTTTTACTTAAAATATTTATATTACTGAAAATACAATTTTTCAGAATCTCCAATAGAAACAACATGCAATCTAGAATAATTTCAACAAACTTCATTTTAATATTGTAACTACTCATGATCTTCATGAAAGAGTATTTATAACATGATGTGAAAAATGTCTCAGAATTACTACTCTCCCAAATGTACACAACTGTATGAAGAAATCAAAAGAAAATGATTGAATCCATCAACACAACAATAAAAACAATATTTCCACATGTGACAGTACTTGACATAATTTTCAGTTGACAATATGAATATAATAGTGTTTCCTAAATTCTTCCAGTTGCTAAGGACATTTTGTCTTGTTATTATTAGTTACTTTGTTTTAATAAATTCATTTCGTTTTTGCCTCGAAAAAGTCTACATTGGACGAAACGCGTCAGCTAATATAACAGTTTTCCTATTGTCTTTTACATTTACAAATAACATGAAATGTATTCCTTATGGATTTTCCAAGTACAGGTTTAATGTTTAAAAGAAAAAATTCTCTTAAACAAGGTATTGTTGACCAGCATCTTTGCTCAGTTAAATCATAGGCATTGTGGCCTCCAATTCATTGCTGCAACCACTGGACTATTACCTAGGACGATTAGCTGTATGAAGTTGTTCTGTTGTTTGGGAATAATAGTAATCAACAGACCACTTGGAAGATTGTTATTTAAATAGTCTTAAAGATTAAGAGAAGAAAACCAGAGAAAGAAAGCAGTCACCAGGACTAAAGTCTGACATCAGAGTCCATTTAAAAGATTGATGATTTCACCTGCTTTTAATAAAGTAGTTACCCAGTACTACTCTGGCTATTTTCTGTAATGGAAGTTAAACTTAGCAAATCATTTGTGCTGTGTAATCAGGGTTACAGGCCAGACACACAACTAAATCCTGAAAATGAGAAAGCAACCTCTGTTGCAGTTGGTGAATAAGAAGGAAGTAGTTGAACTGATCAATGGAGATTATGAGAGAGATGCTAGTATTCTGGATAACATTTTGTTAGACCAAAGATGTGTTCTGTTATAAAACAGAATATAGATTCATATGATAAATTCTAGAGAACTGATTGTTAGGAAGAGTGTATGTGAGATATTAAAAAAAAGCTAAAATGCTAGAAATAGAATAGGGAAAATAAAAAATGATACAGAAAGAAGTGAAAATCAAATTAAACAGACAAAACTGAAAAAGAGTGACTGAAAAAATAGAGAATGGAAAAAATAAGGAAAAAAAGAAAAAGAAAGAAAAGAAAAATACAGAGATAGAAAAATAGAAAATGAAGAAAAGGGCGAGAGAGAGAGAGAAAGATTATAGTAAGTAGCAGGGGAATTAAAAATAGAAATCAGTGTGTTATTCTCAAATCTTGGCCACTGACACAAGTTATCTATTGAGTTCAGTAAAAAAATAAGGAAAACTCTAACCAATTAAACCTTCACAGGTTTGATTTCATTCTCATCTGCGGAGACATTCATTTATTCAAGTGATTATATAATGAAGACATTAATGTAAATAAATATGATGATGGCACCAAGCAGACTAAATTTTAAACAAGAATATAAATGTAAACAACACACACATATACATCTAGATATATGTTATAACCAGCATATGGTGGCAAAGGAAAGAACAAACAAGGATTCAAATTCTAATTACAGTTATTGATCAATTTTCAGAATATATATATAATAGTCAATGCCAACATACATAGTTCTGTGAAAGGGACATTTAGTGTGGATTCACCAGTATGAGTTCACAAAGTATATGCAGTTGGTAGCACAAGTGGAGAGTTGTTGGTGGGGTCGATCCATGGTAAGACTTGGTGAGATTTGTTTGGTGGGTTGGTTGACCAAGGTCACAGTGGTGAAGACGAGAGAGGCCTGGAGTATGATATTAAAACCTGATTGAGCAGAATATCTCTGTTGAACTCTGTTTGAATGTAAGATCAAACGAAAACAGCAATAACCAGCCTGTGGGGCAGTGTGAAAGGATAACAAAATTGTTGATATGGTTCTTTAGTTGCTGTTGGTAAGAGAAGCAATTAAATGTAAGGATATTGTTGGTAAGGATAGGAGTTGATGAATTTGTTGGGTTGGTTGACCGAGGTGACAGTGGTGATGAGTGATGCCTGGAGTGGAGTAGTAAAACCATCGAAGTGTTAGAAATCATGGTGGTGACATCACAGGCCCACTTGTGTGAACAGCTGGCATGTCAGCCACATTTTGTGCGTGAAGAGTCAGATGAAGTCTGGAATCTAAAATTGATGCATCTTGCATGGTCATGTTGGTGACAAGAGAGGCCTGGAATGGATTAGTGAAGCTGAAAACCTGACTTTACCAATACAGACTGTGCAAGCAAAATGTCTCTGTGCATGTAGTGTGGGTGTTTGGAGGAGGATAGGTCTTGAGTGCATATGTGTGTTGGGTTAGTTCACCATAATCATGGTGGTGACATCAAGAGCTTATCAGTTGGGTTCTGTGCTGTTATAGTGGATTGAGTGAGGTCATGCTGGTGACAACAAGATAGGCAGTCATGATAGTGATGACAAGAACCAACTGTTGCCTTCTATGTCAGTCGTTTATTAGGGTCTGTCTATATTTCTGAGATGAGGTATTATGTACACTATTTACATTATTCAGACTATTGTCCTCATCTTTGTTGCTATATTTATCACAACATTTCGGCCCTTCAGTATCTGTCTATATTTCTGAGATGAGATATTATGTACATTATTTACATTATTCGGACTATTATCCTCATCTTTGTCGCCATATTTATTACAACGTTTCGGCCGTTGTACACTCCGGCCTTCTTCAGGTGGTTGGAATGTTGAACTGAACCCTTTATTTCACTCATTGGGGTAAACTGTTCTAGCTCCATGTGCCATGTTTTAATGGATGTCAGTTATCAGTTATCTCCTGCTAATTTTCCCTCTGAAAGTTCTCCACTGCCTTAACCAGGTATTGAACTCACCTTCTTTGGATCTGTCACTGAATCTAACTCACAACTTTATCCACTGTGCCTTGAGGACACATGGTGACAAAGATGAGGACAATAGTTCAAATAATGTAAATAATGTACGCTTATTAGGGGTTTTCTTTTAAGCAAACCTGGTGATTCCCAATCTCATTCTTTCTTTTTCTTGCAGCAATATTCATGATTGGCTATTGTATTTCAGATTTTTGTGGGGATTTGTTTTGTTGACCAGATGTAATGCTCAGAGCCCCTATGCAGAAGACTACTTTTTTATTTTGGATTTTGCTTTCTTAGAACTCACATCTGGCCAACATGTGGAGTGAACCAGAAAGAGATCATATTTTCAGTGGAGTATAACATATATGAAACCATATAATAATTATTAATGTGTACTTATATATTTCCTGTCCAATCTGTAGTGGGAAGGGATGTAAATCAACTTATGAGTGAATTCCCTAGTCATTTTAATAATCTATACAAATAAAATATTTATCTGCATTTAAACAAAATTACTTCATGAGCAAAATGAACTGTTTAATTAATCAGTTCCTTTACCTTTATTCTTCTAAGAATGCAGTCTTATTTGTTCAAGCCTTTCATGTGAGGTACTCAGATTCTTTTGTCTATTAATTGATCATCCTGCTTCAACTTGGTCTTTAAATAGGCTTTATTATTGCTGTCTTTATTGTTCTGTGGCTAATATTTTTCTTCCAAGAGATATTTCCATTTCACAGTTATATTAATTGCATAAAATAATTAGCATGAAAAGATATTGAGCAAAAAGCAATTTATATAATACCAGGAGTAATCAATGAATCATAGATACCATTGAAAATCTTAAAAGAAAAAAAAAATAAAGAGAATAGATTAATTAAACAATTCATTGGCTTCTATTTTAGTTGTTATTTCCTTATCTTCACTTTATTGAATCTCAATGCATTCTTTCAAGACTTTTATTTCATTGCATCTCACTATTAAAACTTTCTAACAATTGCCATAATTTTGGACTACACGAGTACACTAGTACATATATAAATATACTAAGATATTAATGTACACAATGCATACTGCAGACTACATGTAGTCTACTACAGAGTAACACCATGTTAAATGAAGCCTGTTGCAAAAGTATTTTGAGTTGGGTGGCCTTGAAGTCAGAGTAAAAATTTGAACACTAAAACTAGTTCACTTAATTTTCAGGGGGAGGGGCAAATAATTTTTGGACAGGTGTGTTTTCCTACTGGTAACAGGCCTGTGCTAAACTCACAAACAATAACTAGTGACTTCAGTCCTCTCTGGATGTATTATTATCATGGCTAAGCTTCCTGAATATCTGTATAAAATCAACAATTTACCCAAAACTATAAACAATAGACAAACATATATATACGTAATAAATTCAGTGGACATATATAAAGAACATTCTCTCATGAACATGTGTACTTACACATATACATACACAAAAGTTTGTTAATGCATTTACATGCATGACTACAATGCCACAAAAAATAAGGCAATTTATATATATATATATATATATAATTATTTTTTATAAAAAATTATAACATAAGTATGTTATAAGATCACTACAAAAATAGCCATTTTGTTTCAACACACTCTGTGTCTTCTCAAGTGATGATGTTGAAAATAAAATAAATGGTTTTAAAAAGTTTCAGATTAATTAACGATCCTACACTAGGGGGAGCATTGTTACAAAAGCTAGAATAACCAATCAAAAACGAAGTATAGAAAGATTCAAAAGCTTGACTACGAAATCCTGCTATAATAGCTATTCAGATCTTTAAATACGTGTAATATTAAAAATAATTTATACTAACTAATAATTATAAAATCATATGATAAAATTTAATATTAAAATTAAAAATTGGTAATTTTAAAATCCAAATTTAATCACTATTAAGTTTAAAACTACAAAATTATTGAGAAAAGAAAAAATATATATGTTTATTCAATTCATTTCTTCATTGAAATTATGTTCGACAAGGACGCTACAATATATCCGGTCATTTGATAATACATGTATATATATATTTTTTTCCTTTCCTTTCATTTCCGTTTTATTTTAAAGTTTGTGGATGTGGTCTTAAACTCACGCGTCAAGACAACAAAAAACACAATCAGATTATAATACATAAGCACCCAGACATAATTAGATATACACACACACACACACACACACACACACACACACACACACACACACATACATACACACTAAAAAAAAAAAAAAAAAAAAAAAGAAGGAGGTGGTGGGGAAAAACATGAACATCTCTACAGCCCTTTATGAAAAAAAGGGAGACGTGGAAACTAACACTAATACACACACACACACAGAATACACTCTACATACACATAGACACCGATAGATACACATACATACATCCACAGACAATGACAGACAATGAGAAATCACAACCAATAAATATTTCAGACTTAAATAAATGCTAACCACTTATTGAATTATAACTTAAGGGAGCAAATATACAAAGATAAAAATGGTTAAAAATAATATTATTTAATATATTAAAACGAAAATTCTAAAACCATAAATATCAATAAAAATATATATTAATCATATAAGTTGATAATAGCTTCATTATATATTAGGCAAGGAAAAACAGTATACAGAAACACACAACTATATACATATATATATATATATATATATATATATATATATATATATATATATATATATATATATATATATATACACGGGAGCAAAAACAAATTAACACACATAAATATACACTCATACATACATATACATATATATTTACATACAGAAATGCATACAAATAAATATATAAACATAAACATATACGCACATATACATATCTATGATAACAAGTACACATGCACGCACATATACATATAAACCTAAATACACCCACATATATACACACAAACTTTTATGTACACATACTTACATATATAAAAAAAAAGTCATGATATACCAAAGTTTCCATACCCCACATACACACAAACAAACTCATACATAATAGGTGCCAACACACACACATATATATATATACACATAAACATACATAAATATATATACACACATACATACATATCTACAAATAAACATATATATAAAAATATCTATCTACAATAACAACTAACCATATACACATGCATACATAAAAATACAACAACACTCAACCAAATACATACATAAACGTACTAACATATAGATACATAAATATACCTTCAAAAACCAACACACACCAATATACATATAGTCTAACATACAAATATATAAACACAATCATACAAACAGAAATATATTACTTTGATATATATATATATATATATATATATATATATATATATATATATATATATATATATGTGCAGTACTTAGTGGAAAGCACTCAATATCAGTGATAGAGCTAACGTAACATCCATACAACTGATTATATTATATATATATATATATATATATATATGTGTGTGTGTGTGTGTGCATAATGGTAAAAGACAATAGGAAAACTGTATTATTAGCCAACATATTTTGTCCAATGTGGACTTTTTCAAGGCAAAAACAAAATGAATTTATAGAAAACAAAGTAACTATTGTAAACAAACAAAATGTCCTTAGCAACAAAAAGAATTTGGAAAGTGCTATTGTATTCATATTGTCAACTGAAAATTACATCAAGTACTTTCATGTGTAGAAATATTGTTTTTATCGTTTGGTTGATGGATTCAACCATGTACTTTTGATTTCTTGATACAGTTGTATATGTTGGCTTTGGAGTCCATATTAGATGAAGTGTATTGGCTAATAATACAGTTTACCTATTGTCTTCTACCTTTATACATATTGTCTTTTTTCTACAGGTCACTCTGAGAAATTTTTCATATATATATATATATATATATATATTGTGTGTGTGTATATATACACACACACACACACACACATATATATATATATATATATATATATATATATATATATATATATATATACACATATTCAATAAATCAAGAAAAGTGACTTATCTGGTTATCTGACTCAAGAGATTCACATAAAAATTCTCATCAGGGCCAGATGTTTGATAAATCTATTGAATTTATTAACAGATCTCATATTTATACTCTTTAGGAATGAACAAATGTCAATTTCTAAATTTAAAATCCTTAAAACACCAGTTTCATTAGAAACACCACAGGATTAAATTTAGAACCAGTTAATTTTTGTGGGGAATGGCTGGTAGAGAATAATTTACCTAATCATCACAGTATATAAATTACCATATCTACGGTTTAGTAACACTTTGTTGATTGGGTGAAAACAAACAGGGGCATAAATAATTGTTCAAGAGAAAAAAACACTTTATACAAATATTTACAAAACTTACATGCATCAATAATGTGTTCTAGCAGTCAAAAAGATGTACATATAAAAACACAGAAATGAATTAAGGTCTTACTAGTGAGTTGACATTGTTCATGCCTGGTGACAGTGACTTTGTCTCATCTATCCAGGTGACAGAAGACTGACCTCTAGATGTACATTTGTTGTCACTCTGATGAATTGGCTTCAACTAGCCATTTTTACTTAATTTTTATGCTTCATGCCAGACTGTCATATGATGAATTTTTTACCCCTTGACATGCACACAAATTACAGATGAGTTAAGGACAAAAATCAAATTTTGTAATGTTATAGCAGCTTAAAAGTATATTTTGAACATTTTATAGAGAATTAGTTTCTATGAATTTCTTATTTTTCCCCCAAAGTCAGTATCTCTCTATACCCACCCACTATCTATATAGAATGTCACATGGATCACTATCTTGTCTGCTGCAAAATCAGCTTCTATTTCAAGTTAAAACCAAAGATGAGCAAAGTACTAAAATAACCAGCTGGATCAGTGATCTTGAAAATAAAAGAAATTGGAATCTGAACTTCAGGCCATTTGTTGTCTTGAAATGCTTACTCTGATGCCCTTCAGAATCATGTGGAATCTCTCAGCTTAGAAAACGTCTGAACAAAATCTGGACTTCCCCTGAAGAAAAAAGGTAGGATTGGCTTGATGAACACAATCACAAAATCATCAAAGCTAATTAATGTCAAAAAGTAGTCACAGATCAAGCACACTTCACCCAACCATCATATCCATAAAAGAAAATCAATTATGTCATTTTCTTCAATGCAACCCCCACTTTTTTTTTAGAATGAGTGGTGAACAAATCTTTCTGAAACAGCCCAACTTTGTGCCACTGTCATTGTCAGCAACCTCAAGAGTTTTAACCAAACCCTAAATGTAGCTTATGACCCAATCTACTACACCCTAAACACATATTGCAATTCTCCACACTGGCACTAAATTGAAGGTCTGAGCACTTTCATACCAACTTCAGCACAAAGAATGAAACAAAGGAATTTGTAATTAACCACATCAATCAACAACCAATCAAATTGGAGGTGGATGAGATACCAACACTACAAGAAATTGAAGAAGCAATAAAACAACAAAAATGTTGTAAATCCACAGAGATCTGGAAACATGGCACCCTTGAATTCCTGGGGTACTGAAACCAGAGTAAACTTCATGATTCAAGGACACAGTCACCATAACTCTTTATAATGACAAATGAATCAAATTGAAGTCCTCAAATTACCAAAGCATTACTTTGTTTTCAAATGCAGGCAAAATTCTTGTGAGTATTCTACTAAATAGATGAGTAATTGAAATTGCTAAAAATCATCTCCCTGAGAGTAAATGCAGTTTAGGATTAAACTGGAGTATAACCAACATGATTTTTTCTTAAGGCTAAGAAGAGAAATGCTATGAGTAAAACAAAGAGTTTTGTTAACTTGACAAATGTGTTCATTATAGTAAGCAGGTTAAGTCTCTGAATAATCCTGGAAAAATTAGAATATCTACCCAAATTTCTCACCATGATCATGAAACTCCTCATAATCTTCATTTCCTAACACTTATATCACGTTACATTCATCATAACCATTTTAACAATTGCCCTCTACCTTCAGTGGCTGTCAAACATGTATGGAGTAAACTTTAAAATAAAAGTTACTGAATTGCACATTGAGCAAATCAGAAACAGTAGCAACTTCTGCAAACTTTTCCTGAACAGCATCAAGCAAAGTTGTGTACTGGTGTTGTGGGTGATATATTGGACCGCAAACAGATACTGACTGACAGAAGACAACAACAAACCAAACAAAAACTTGAATATAAAAGTATATTGCCAAGTTTATTCTTGCTAAAGAAAAATACATAAACAAAAATAATTGTACAGTGCACTAGACAAAAAAATAACTTTGCAAGCTCATGTAGAAGGAGAGAATAGCATTGTGTTGAGAAAGACAGTTTTGGTAGTCGCTGGAGAATATTGTCCTGAAAAGGACAGTTTCATGGTCACTGGGGAGCTTCATCATGAAAAGAACAGTTTTGTGGTTGCTGAAGGGCATTGTTCTGAAAAGAACACTTGATTGCATATCATTGGCAAGGATGGCTGGAGCAGGAAGCCTGTTGAAGCTAGCTGGAGTTGTCAGAGATGGAGGCCTATTGGAGATGGCTGGAGTGATGGCTGATGGCAACCTGGAGATAATAGTATCTGGCTGTCAGCTGCTGCTACTGGAATAGACACTACACTTTGATCGTAACCATCTGGGCCACAAAATTGTATTCCTGAGTAGGATTATTGGTAGGTCTTCAATCCAGTTAGTTGTGCCAGATCTCATAGTCAGGGAAGCTTTTAGGGATCTGTGAAATCTTTCAATCAGACTGTTTGCATAGGGGTAATAAGCTGTCATTCTGATTTGCTTAGATCGAAGTAAATTATCAAATTCTTGATATAGGGATGATTAAAATTGTGCTCCACAGTTGGTTGTAATTACTTGGTGTTCCAAAAGATGCAATCCAGTCTTTTAGAATCACATTGGAGACTGTGTTGGCTATAATGTCTTTGATTGGTAAGGTAGTTGGCCATCAGGAAAATCAATCAGTGATGGCCAGTAGGTACTGGTAACCCTGACACATTAATATTTGTCCAACAATATCGATGTGTATGTGTGTGAAGCAGGTGTCGGGGTTGGTGAAGGTGCCAATAGGGGATTTTGTGTGTTGACATAATTTACACTTTTGATATTCCAGGCACATGGTAACCCACACACGGATGTTGGTGATCATGTTGGGCCAGACAAAGCACTCCTTGATGAGCTTGACCATGGCTCATTTGCTGGGGTGTGACAAATCATGTAAATGTTCAAAGACCATTTCCTGAGTGTGGTCTGGGTGCATTTAGTGTGACATCACAGTAGAGACAGTTGTTGACTGGGAATTGCTGGAGGTCAGTTACTGCACCTCAACTGGGCCAGATAATATTTGCCATTGGACTATGGAAAACTGATGTTGTGTTGCATTTCCAACTCTTTCTGGTAAACAGTTCATGTGTGAAGGAAACCATATGAGGTTATGCATTCAACCTGTCAGTTGGGTGCTGTCCAAGCTACTGGTGCCTTTGTGATAGTGTGAGGTGAAGCTCAAAAGAACTACAATTGAAATTGGAATCTATTTTGGCAAGTGCATCATACAAAGATCTTGTTACAGACTATTTGAACTCTTTTATGCTCTCCATGTTTGTATAGTGGTGATGATTTCTTCTAGAAAAACGTTGTAATTCTCTATCATAAACAAATGATCTGACAAGAAACATTAAGCTAACTTCTAGATATTCCATTGATCCCCTTGCTCACCAGATTTAAAGATGTTATGACAATAATAACCAAAATGAGGCCATAATAAACACAATTCAGTTATGGACAATCCTGCAGAAATACATATAACTACATAGTAATTCTAGCACCTCATAAACCTTATGGCTACATAGAATTCCAACATTGTTCAGCCAAATTGAGAAAAGCTACATGTTATCAGGTAATTGTCTCTGATTGTTTGGCACTTCATACAGTTAAATAATATATTTTAGATGCATCAAGGGTGGTCTTCATTGATGCACTGTCCTCATCGCCAATTTCGGGTTTTGCATCATATCGGCTCCGACAGCAATCCCGACCTGATTCAAGACAAATCAGGCCGCCTCCTTGAAAGCGTCGTGCTATGCACCATGATATTACAAAAAAGGAAATCACATTCTGAGCGAGGCCAGACTTTGACCATTCTTATTGACATATGTCATTCAATGTCAGCCAATGAAAACAAAGCTTTTCACGCTCCTCCCCTATATAGTATTGTCTTTTTACTTCATCTGGTTTAGCTTTGATCTACTACTTCCAGAATCCATAACGAGGTGAGCTGCTATCTTTATTGCATAGTTCAATCCAATGCATTACATATTAAATACTAATCCCATAGCGATACTAACTGTTTTCTTGCAATAAAATGAAAGAAGGTAACATTATTGCTATTTAGAATATTTTATGTGTAAGGAAAGATGAGTTTATATCAATAGGTATTTTATATAAGCTCTGATTATTCTGTTAATAGAATCTCTAGATTATATTAACATCTGTTTATTAGATTAACACAATTATTTAGTGTGTGGAGAGTTTTAGAAATCAGTTTTGTTTTTTAATGTTTGTAGCAGTAAATATTGAGTGGAAGCTTACACCTGTCCAGTGGCAGACATACATTTTTGAGGCCCTGAAATTGAACAGATATAGAGTCCCCTTCACAAACAGCAACAATAGATTTGAGGATCTAATTGCCAAAATGTAAGCTATGAATATATTCTTGAAAGCTCAACAAAATCATACAACTGGAAAAATTTTGAAATTTGACCAGTTATAGGGGAATTTTGAGGCCATATGAAATGGGTTTTAGAGTATATTCTAATGCCAAAATTAACTACTTCAACACATTGGCTTATAATTCTATCACTAAAATGGCATTATTTTATTAAGAAATACTTAAAGAAAACAAAAACAAACATTGATTTTGTTGAAAAATTCACTTGTTAAAAAAAACTTGCTTCATGGAACCTTTTAAGATTAGGCGCTCTGAAGTTTAAGCTTCATTAGTTTTATAGTAGATCTGCCTTCCAGTGCACATGTATATTTATTGAAGAACTAAATACTTTTTATTTCCCATTTGAGATCCAGTGATGCTTTTGCATGATCTGGCATCAGGGGAAGAATATCAAATAATGTTAATATTATTTTATACTCTTAGATGTGCCTTAACAATAATTTGTTCTGTTTTTTTTTTCTGACTATTATTTATTTTTTAAATGTATCAACTTTTGTGTTTATTTTTTAAATATTTCCAAGCATAAAATAAAATTGCCGCATTATGAAGGAAATCAAATGGAATCATGATTCTGTTTTTGCATTCAACCAAATACTTTGAAAGATTATAATTTTTTAACTGATTTGATCATCGTCATGTGACATACAGAATTTTTATTCCAACTTAAAGTCTTATTAAAAATTTTAGCATTTTAAGAAGGATTCCCAAAGAAAATGGTTAGAGGATCCAAACTTCTTCAATGAATAAAAACACTATTTATTATTAGCTTTATTTAAAAAAATATTTACCATTAACTTCATGTGAAAAACCTTTCCATGTTTATTACAATATCTTTAATATCTTTTAATTTTATTAATCATTTTATTATCTTGAATTTTTATTAATTTTGATTAGTATTTCTTTCATCTTAATTTCTGCTGCTTTTTGTCAAAGCTACTTAGATTATCAGTCTATAGTCATTAGAAACTAACAATTTTTGTCTAAATTATTAAATAAGGAATTATCTTTATTATTCACTGATTTGTTTGAACTAGTGTCCCTTATCCTCATAAAGTTTCTGGCCTTCTTCAAATGTTTGTCGTAATGCATTTGAAGAGATAGACAAGTGATATTAAACTTAAGGATCCAAGTTTCTATGACTGAATTGTCCCACAGAACACAGACTAGTGGATAAAAACATTGTTTAAGTGAATCAAATTACATGACAATCATGAGATCAATCCTCGGATCAGGTAGCAGAAAGAGTTGGAACAGAAGAGATAAGCAGTATCACAAGAATGAATTAATAAGGCAGAATTGACTGATACAAGATATCTTCTAGCTTAGACAATGGAATGAGAGCAATTTACTCCTTGGAAATCTGCAACAATGACAGACATCAAAAGAAGGCAAGAAAATACAATGGCTAAAATGTTGTAACAATGAAAGCCAAAAAGAGTAAACTTGTTTGAATAAATCACTGTATAAATTTATTGATGGTTATAAAATGACTGTCTGGGTAGTTGCAATGAAATGCAATTGAATTTTGTCTAAAATTAATAAGGTCTGATTAATTATGAAAAGTATTTCCAATATTTGATTTGTATTGAGCAATATTGTTATAGAGAGGTACTGAAGTTTTCCTTATTCAAATCAATTAGTATCTGATTTGTATTGAGCAGTTTGTTTTATTATAGATGGAGGGGCTGAAGTTTTTCTCAATCAAATCAATTAGGAGTTTTGCTTGCTTTTTCCTTGTCATGTTTTTCCTTTTTCCAAAATGGCTACATAAAAATTTATCTGAATGGAATCAAATACAGAACCTTTTAAAGTAACTAACAATGACATCTTCAATGTTAGCATAAGACAGAACTATTCTTTTCCTAATGAATAGGAAATTCCTATTATTATTATTATCGTAGTGTATACTCCGATTTTAAAATAAAGATTAATATAAGAAATTCAAGAGAAATTTGTTGTTCAAACTCAAGATGAATGCAGCTGTCATACTAACATCAAACTATATAATTTTCTTTCAAAACCCGAAGGAGGAAACTATATCATACTACAAACACACAAGGTTCCAATTGCCAATAAATGGATTGCCTTAGGTAAATCAGTCTCAATATTGCTCTAAATATAAGGATATTTTTCCTTAAAATATTATCCTTGCTGAAAATAATCAGGTAGGAACATAGCACAATTGAAAGAAGTTTAGTAATTTATTATTTGGAATAATAGACAATAATTGAGAAGCTTTAATGACATCTGTAATTACAAAACTATTTGATTCCAGATTTTCTATTATATCTATTATCACCTCTTTAATTGTACAATAAAGAAGGACTCTTACTCAGTGTGAAATTGAAACAGAAACAAATTGTTTATTTACAATAATTAATGTGAAAAGAAAGATGGATGTAAGAGGTTGTTGTAAAAAAATTAAGCTAGGTAGATAAAAATATTCGTAAGAAAGTTGGACTTACTCTAATAGGTGAAGTTATAAAAGTCTATTGTAGAGAGTGTAATGTGTCAGTGAAGTTCATAAATTATTGTCAAATTTTGTTGATAACACTGAAGTAGGAGTATTTGTTTGTTGAATGGTAGTAGTTGCCAAATGATTGTCATTTGTGAAAAAATTTTAGCAGTAGATATTGCTTTATAGAATTATAATACTTGGTCTGCTTGTGGGTTTGTTTCAGACAAGCCTGTTCAAAATTATGTTTTTAAGCTTTTCTTATGTTGTCCTGGATTTCTTTAGGGGTATATAATTATCCTTCAATGAACTTTGAACAGATTTGATATGGGACAGCTTGTGTTTTGACATGACTTGGTCCAGACCTGACTTATCTATTAGATGAACAACCCACTGTGTTTTCTTGTCTGACCTTGCTTTTGTATGAAAACACCAACTCATAGTTTGTGAACTCTTTTGTCTTCTTACCTGTTGATTTGCTTTGCACATATTTTTGCTTGATACTATTTCATTTTTTGCCCTTTTTTCTTTTTTATTGCAAACTTTATTAATTCTGTTCATTGAACAGTTATTTATCTTTCATTTTGACAATGTCTTCTAATTCATTAGAAGACTTTTATGAAGATGTCAAAAACAAGCAAGTAGAGAAATTTAACTGTTTTAGAAATGTTTTAACAGATTATGGAAAATATGACATAGAAATCCAAATGGAATAGAAAAAGTTGCCTTCCAAAAGCTAAGCAAAGTATTAATAAATGGGAAAAATTGTTAGAAACAAAGAAAAGAGTGCTCAACTATGTAATATCAATTGTTCTATATGGCAGTGAATGCTGGATAGTTTCCTCACATAAGGATGGAGGCTTGAAGCAACAGGTAAGGAGGAAGGCTTGAGGCAACAGATAAAGAGGGAGGCTTGAGGCAACAGAGATGTGGTTCTACATTAGGATACTGAGCATATGAACAACAAGAAAGTTTTAAGGGAAATGGAAACAAAATGGATACTTAGAACCAGAAAACAACAAGTGAAATTTTGGGACACAAAGAAAGGAAGGAAGATTTGGTTAATATTCACAGGACATATTGAAGGCAAGAGAGTCAAAGCAAGGACTGGGAAGGATATTAAAGGAACAAACATGGCTTAGAGCAATGAAGATTAAGAAGTTGTGGAAAAACATGATCACCCACAATGAAGATTAAGAAGTGGAAAAACATGATCACCCACAATGAAGTGGAATAAAAACCCACTGGAATCAAGTCTAAAACTTCCATTCACTCTTAATTTGGTTGGTGGTATATTATGGAAATACTGTCTCTGATTGCTTCAGTGATGAATCTTTATTAAACTGAATTTATATATTCTTTTCACTTTTATTAACTAAACAAATATAATCATCTTGTAAAAAGGATTTGATATCAAGCAGTTTTTACTCAATTTTTGTGCTTATACAATTACACAAGGTAGTTTACTAACAAATAAAATGTCTATAAATAAGCAACATGCTGCACTGTCAAATACCTCAGTTATTCATTTTGTATTGCTGCAACAACAGAATTTATTTAGGCCTCACTTTACAATACTTCTGAGATGCTATAAATAATATCTGCAAAGATATGAATGAGGATTCTTTTGTCTTCTCTCTAGATTTAAAATTTAGATGAGATAATGAGCAATTTGGTTTGAAACTATTATCTCATTAGTGATGACTAGTTCTATTGTTGTTCACTTAGAATTAATAATCTGTCTGGGTGTAGCCTCAGATCTACAATGTCCTTTATCCATAATGATTGTTCTTTGAGGAATAAAAGTTACATGGCTGTGAGAGCAGTGTAATGGTTATGAGCATGAAAAATGAAATTGGCATGCTGGGTTCAAATTCCATTTGTGTCTGTTTCATTCAATTTATACTAAAGCTCTTGGAAAAGATCTCTCATTCTGCAGCTGTAGATTAAATTGCAGAGCAGATGGAGCCATTTTGTCTTAAATGGCAGCTAGTCTATGAGAAGAAAAACTCTGATTTGCAGCCATATCCAAAATTGGAAAAGGCTAAAGAAATAAATCCAGACATAAAATCTGGAATAGAATCCCAAAGTCCATTGTCTTTACATTTACTTCAATATGGCAACTCCCACAGCCAAGCCAACCTCAAAAATATAATACCCTGCATTCTTTTGGATCACATTGGTTTGGCTGACCAAGAAGGAAATATACAATCACCCAGCAGGCCTAAGCTCTGAAGAGGTCACTCCATTCTTACTATCAGGTGCTCTCAACCAACTAAAGCAAAGCCGTTATGTAATGAGATTGAATAAAAATTAGAGATTTCAACCAAAATTATAAGGAAAGTATAAGGTAAGTATAATTCTACCCACTTCACTTCCTTGCATTTATCCTCCCCACCCACATTGTATTTTAGTTTTGATCTAAAGGTGTCTTAGGTGAAGTTGTTTGAAATGTCCTTAGCAATGAAGTGGGTAAGTTATAAGAAAATAAAATGTCTTCAGGATCTACATCAAACTCTTGTTTGTAGAAACAAATGCACAAAGTTTATTTGTTATGGGTCACAGTTATCAGTTTAACCCTTTCCAGTTCTGTGATGCTCTGGTCTTCCTAATTATGGTCAGTTGGAGAGTTAGTAGGTTGTTGGCGTTATTTACAACATATAAAAAAAAAAAAACAACACTGCCCCACATAGTTCAACAATTCAATCTACAAACTTTAGTCTTGAACCTGCAAACAAAGTTGGTCTCCAACTTTTCCATTATCTGGACTGCCATTGTCAAGATACCAGGAAAAAAAAAACAGTGGCTAGGCTGGGGTTAATTTGATTATCAAAAACTTTAAATCTGTCATTTTTCAAACTTCTCTAAATTTGGTGACTTTAAATCCCCTTTCCGATTCTTATGGGTCTTTTGAATGAATAACCTCTTGCTACGAAACAGATTTTTTTGACCAGTTAAGATAATCTAGTTAGATTATAGTTTTCCTAGCATTCATTTTTCTATACATCTGTGCAGCTTTAAACGTCAGCATATTTTTTTATTTTCTCACATAGATGAAAAAAATAATGATCTACATCAGTGATTCATTGTTTTATCCCTAAAGAAATCTTTGCTTAGTTTTCCATATCCAGTTTCATTCTTACTTTTTCCAGTGAACTTCCCAAACATCTAATGGTGTTATTAGGTAGCACCCCTAGGCTGTTTCAGTGGTTATCATTATGGTGAACACTTTCATCCCCAAATTCTCATACACCATCACCCAGTAAGAAAACCTGTACTTTTTAAGCTCTGTTTTCATTAGGCAGACATTTTTCTCCTGGTTTTATTCTTGTCAACAATTTAATTTCTGATCAAATTTCAATTCCTCCTGACATTTAGTTCAAAATGATGATATCCACTTTCAGTAGAAAAAAAAACAGACCCCAGGTTGTTTTCGGTATACTTGTAAAATCCAGATTAGCTATTTAGGCATTTCACATTATGTTAATCTCATTCAAACAGGGTAGTAGGTTGACTTGTAAAACCCACACCAGTAACTCCATTCTAAGAGATTATAATTTGTAAAAGTAGGTAAAGAATTAACACACACTCTCTCTCATACATACATACATATATATATATATATATATATATATATACACACACACACATACACACATGCACACTATAAGAGCTATGTTTAGTAAATAGGTTATATAACATTGATAACATTGTGGATAATGGACAACAATACAAAACTTAATCAATAGATTCATATATTTTCAGTTACAAAAGTGTTGACCAATCTTTTTTAGAAAATATATACCCAACAACCAAACAGCAAAATGCAAAAGGAATTTGTTTATTATTTATGCCTTTTTTGAGTTATCTATGGGGAGAAAGGTGAAAAATCATAATAAAACCATATAGTCAAATCCAAAACAGAAGAAATGTCCTGGTCTCAAAAAACATTTCAAGACACATTTCAACCATGACCACACTAAGCTGAAGATGTCTGCAGAAACAAAACATACACCAGTATATATTCAACCATTACAAAATCTGTCTTCAAACATATACCTAATGATGAAGTAAATAAATCTATAAAAAAGCTAATGAAACAACACTTGACATTGGGGCTGAACTTCTAAAAATAGCGTACCCCTCACTGAATTTAAAAACGAGTTTATACGTTTCATGAGGGAATTTGGAATCAAAAGTGCTTATAAAAAAGGGGGATTTTATTGTGCATTAATGTACTATGGAAGCAAAAAGGTAGTCGTCAAGATCCTCACAGATACAGAGGGTGTCTCAACTCGATAGATTGACTCTCACCATTCTAAGGAAGTCATCTCCTACTGACCCAATCTGGCTTTCATTCTGGTAAAGGGTATAATAAAGGTATATATGTTATTAAACAACTCCAGGAAATTGCTTACCTCTCAAACAGAAAATTGTATACCTGCTATGTTGACCTCACAGCTGCATATGGCTTCATCAATAGAGACTTTCTCTTCCCATCCATTAGAAGGCACCTTCCAAACTCTTATCCCACTGAATGTATAGATGTGATAGAGGAAATGTATTGGTCCACAATGTTATACATGTCTGGTGAGAACCCCAATACTGAAACATTTCAAAGATCATCAGGAATACAAAAATGAGGAAATAAGAAATCCAATTCATTTAATGTCTTCTTAGATTATGCCCTGCACATATACAAGCACAGATATGAAGAGATAGACACTAATCATTTAAGTATTCTATACCATATCCTAAATGAATCTACAAATAGGAAGCAACATTTCTGCTTTCATTTCCAAAGCCTCAAAACAAAAAATTAACTTAAGAACTCAAGTCATGCACTTAAATAGTCTCATCAGATTGAGACTTTCATGTAAATGTTCTACATGGCACAAAACTTATTCAGAAATATCTAAACTGTATACAACCACTTTCTCAGATAAATGGTTAAAAATGGCCTCAAACAAGTGAAGCATGTAGGCCTTATAATGTAGTATATTATAATATATTCTTATAAGCATGTAGGCCTTATAATGTAGTATATCATAATATATTCTTATAAGTATGTAGGCCTTAGTGAAGAGTGAAGACTAACCTTCTATGAACCACATGGACTGGCATTATAGAATCACAATGTACCAAATAACAGAAAGCACATCGCTTGAAGACTTTACAACAGAACAAACAAATTCTATAGCACATTTAATTCAAAGAGAGAATAATGACATAATGAAGTTGTTGACATTCCACACTACTTCAAATAAAAGATTAGAAAGGAAATCTCCCATCAATACTGTAAAGAGCAATAACAGTTGCTGGACTTGATAAACCTATTTTTCTGAAAAATTATTTTAATAAAAAAATTTCATAAATTTCAACTGAAAGTCACACTGGCTGCTCAGTCAATTAATGCTGAATGCTTCCATATAAGGAAATATCATTACCATGACAAGATCAAACAATAAAATTAGTTATTTTCCAGGAGCTTCTTTGCAGAAAATAATTATTTGTAATAATTAGTTTAGCTTAACACAGTGAAGATCAGAGTAACATCCTCTTTTTGCTGAATAGCCATTTGAACATTGTTCCCTTCACTAGTTTTCTCAAAATAACATCTTTCCAAATTAAAACAGTGTAAAGGAGAGTATATTTAATTGTAAACTAACATAATGTAGGGAAACTTAAGTAAACTCAGAAAGACATAAGAATTCATTTATTTTGCTAATAAATTTTAAAAAGTTATTGTTTACTCATATGAATATATAATTTTTTAAATGTTGATATTCCTTTTAAAAAGAAAGTCACGGTTTTACTTTAAAAGGCTGTTTTGTTATAACCAGCCAATAACCAGCAATGATTCTCTACAATCAGAGGATGTATTATGGCTTCGATGTGTTGTCAGACATGGGTTCTCATGTAGGCTGACTTTAAATATCCTCTTACCTAAGCCAGTCAGGGAGGAAAAGGATGCTAAAATGATTCCTCTCATCAAGATGAAAAGGATCACCTTATCATCCTACTCCTTTAAACCAGTTTATTAGAGATAAAGTGATCTCAAAGCCTCAAGTATGGAATATCAGGTGAGGATAGATAGATAGATAGATAGATAGATAGATAAGGCTTGTGGGCATAAAGAATTTTATAAATGCACAAAGTATGTTGACTGTGGTGGCATGAAAGATTTGGCCAAAGCATTAATGAAGAACAGAACATTTTTGAGGTTATGGAAAATACATATGAAAATATTTTTCATGAGAATTTTCTAAAAAATTGTCAGAGGCTTTGAACAGGGAGACTTTTGATATTTTGATCACTTGACTAAAACTTAATTCATATAATGCTCTCTTTTTTTTGAATGAAAGAACGATCTACCAAGAAAAAAAAGAAAACTGACAGTGAAATTTTTCAATTCATGGATAATGCATACATAATTAAAATAAAATGCTTAAAAGATTATGAAATTCCCTCCCCGAGTAAAGGTTCAAGACTAAGAGTATTTTTTATTTTATTTATTAATTATTAGCTCACCATAAAATGGAAGATAACACTGCCTCAATCGTACTAGAAATATTTATTTCTATTTAGCAGTTTATTAAAAAAAAACATAAAAGAAAATGGAGTTTTTCTTACACATTAAAGAAAAAATTCAACATCTCTTAAAAAAAAAAATACTTAACAATTTTTCATATTTCAATCTAGTTTCAAAATTTTATTCCTCTATTCAGGATGTGCATGATCATGGCTCTCCACAACTTCTTATCCTTTGTAGTTTTTTTAGTAGCATGTTTTAAAAATTCAAGGGTCATTAAAATCTAGAAAAATATTAATGTTCATTCTAAACATGAATTTTACTGGCTGAATAACCAGATATCATTTTTTATTAATAAAATACAAAAATATTTTTCTTTCCTGAGAGAAATAGAAATCGTTCAAAAACTTTTACTACAAAAAAAAAGTTGCTAGGCACCAGCCAAGCATAGTATTATTATTTATTTAAGGTGTTGTTTAAACACTCTAACAATAGATTCCACAATTATATTCTAACACAGGAAGAAACTGAATCCCTCAAGAATGAACGAGAATAAAAATAAAAAATAAAATGAAAAGGAGCAATTAGTTTAGAAACGATTCGAGTTGTTTACTCCGTGCCGTCACGGTACAGAAACGTTTTCACATGCCAATAATTATCAGTGCTGCCTGACTATGGAATGTCATCATTGCTATAAATACATAGCTCCAATTTTTACCTGTTAACAAAAACAATTAAAAAATATTAAAGATTATTTTCCATAGCTAACAACAAAATCTAAGTAATTTAAATTTAATACTGATTATTTGTTTATACAAATCATCATTTACTAAAAATGTACAATGTCAATAGAAAGAAATAAAAAAAACTTCTATGAAAATATTTTTTAAATGTAAGTAAAAAATTAATTCTATAGTTGATTTTTGTATTTTGAAAGTCATTTATTTAATTATAGCTAATAGTCATGCATTTAACACGAAGTAAAAGCTTATTGCAGGGAAACCATTTTTAAGCAGTGATCGAGAATAGCAAAGTTAAAAATAAATAAATAAAAGATATCATTCTCGAAACGTGTATCCTCATTACAGCAAGTATGCTGTTCCATACTAGAAATGGCTGACTGTTATTAATCAGCTTCTTGTTTTACGCGCTTTGTCGTGCGGCTGTTAGGATGGCGGGTGTTATTGTTAAAAATGTAGCTAGTCTTGGGCTTGGCACAAAGCCTCAAGTATGGATACTCAGTGAGGGTCGAAAACACTACTGAATGATGTACAAGTCCAGCTTGCTGACTATTATACAACAATTAGGCGTTAATAGTGGGTGTTACTGTTAACTGATGTTTGCTTAATAAAAAAAAAACAATAAATTGTTTTTTTGTTTTTTTTTGTCATCCTTAATTATTTTTACTTACGCATCAAGTTCACGAAGTTTGTGCTATTTTTTTTTTAATCATTGAACTAAAACTAAATTCTCAAATAATTTAAAATCTTAAAATAAATCTTTTTTTTGTTATATCTAAAAAAAATATTTTTGCAGTGTTAACTAACAATTGACATTACTACCCGCTTATTTTCTTTTTAAAATTACTAGTGACTAAGTGAAACTGAAATGACTGAAAAAAATGTTTCATATTTTCCAAGAAAATCAACTGAATTAAACAGCAAATAAAATTAAAAGAAAATGATGCACTGAAGTAATAATGGTGAAGAGTACTGAAAATTCTTTTTCCCAAATCCCACTTTTTTAAAGTAATTTTTTTGAAAGAACCTTTTGCTCGGTTTCCAATTTGCCAAAAAAAAAAAAAAATAGTAAAAAGTTTGGTTCCCATGCCGGGAATCGAACCCGGGCCGCCTGGGTGAAAGCCAGGAATCCTAACCACTAGACCACATGGGAGACACTGTGTAAATAAGTCGAAATAAAGTATATATTTCATATTGCAATAATTTAGCCATTAATTTTAACCTAATTTAATAAGAATAACTTCTTAAAAAATAGACGAGTAAAAAGAAACTTTTAACTTTTGTTTTGTTTTCAGGTTGAAAATATTTTCACTCCGTAATTTTACTTTTCTAAATATAAAGAAAAGTAATCTTATTAACTCACAAGTCATACTTAACTTGCATGACTCGTGAGTTAATATGATTTGTTGAGGAGTAAAAGCGGAAAGAAATGTGGTCTTAGTTTTATTTTAATTCTTCTTCTATTTTAATGTTGAAGCCTTATTCTGGCCTCGGCGCCGAAATTTTATATTTCATTTATTTTCGAGAGTTTCCCAATACAAAAATTACCCGCTGAAGTTTGCAATGTGACCTATTTTGATTTATACTCTCATACATAAACTAAACTAACAATAATTGATTCCTTATTGGATTGAAACAAAAAACCAATGAAACTAATTTTTTTTACCTTCCATTTAAAAGTAAACTAAGATAAAATTAGTTTTACTGTTATTTTTATTTATTTTCAAGATGGCGGGTCAACAATGCATTTTGCTTGTGTGAGCGATCTCTCTATCTCAAGTCTGACTATATTTATTTAGAAAAAAGTAATTTTTGAATCGTTCATTTTTGTTTAGAAATATGTGTCGCAAAAAGTAATTTTCGTTTACAAAATAGTGATAAAAAAAACAAAAAACAAATTTATTCAATCTTAAAAAGTCCACCCAAAAAAACTTAACTCTGTGGCTTAAACAGAAACTGCACAAAACAAATTGTATTCGTGTACGAAAAAAAAAAGTGTTTAACTTGATTTATAAACTTTGATCTCTTCAAAACATTCTTTAATTTTCTTTCCTTCATTGTTTACCAAAGAACCTAGAAATGGACAGGTTGATAATGAGTGTATTTTGTGTACTGTACACCTTCTTTCAGAAACACAAAAAGAGTAGAGCTTCTTAAAGACGATGCTTCTAAAAAAAAAATGTCTTGATTTTTTTGACACCATCGAAATATGAAAAAACTGGACAGTTGTAACTAGTTGCCATATTGTTCGAGTTTTTAAACGTTTAGCAACCAATATTTATGGCGTGCTTGACATAATTCAGGAAAATTAATAAATTTATTTTTCAACACATATTTGTTTAGGAAAATTTTTTTTTTTAAGAAAAAACTGATGAAACTTAATATTTTATTTTCTGCTTCATAGTAACAATAATGACAAAATTACAGAAGTAAATTAAATAATTAACACTAACAGTTTGAAAGAAGCACATTAAGTTTTTTTTTGTACATAAAATTTTAGGAAAAAGGTGTCAAGTAAAAAAAACTATTAGAACTGCAGTTATGACAATGAATAACATTTCAAATGTCAGCTTTAAAATCGTTTTGAAAATTATTTATATTTTTATATTTTTTAAGTACTTAAATAACAAAACAAAAAAAATGGATATTTTCATTAACTTTTTAGTTTTTTTTACTAGCTTTGAAAAAATAACTTCTTTTAAAAGTTTGTATTACGTGCATAATGTAAGAACTCCTCAAAAAAAAGAATATCCCCCGCCTACAAAAGCATAATTTATGAATTGATAGTTCTGCTGACATTTGCTGTAAAAAAAAAAGTACAAATAAATGAAAAATCTTATGATAGATGAGAATTAATAATAAAGATATTTTAGTATGTCTCTTTTTAACTGGTTTTGAATCGTTATTTTTATTGCTTCACTGAAAATACTTAGTTTTTTGCTTCATAGGGCACCTAGTGAGGTTCAAATTTACTAATAGTTCTAAAAAGTTAGTTTGAATTGAATACTTAGAGATTCATTGTATGCTAAGTTGTTTGGGAAGAATTGAAAATTATATAATAATAATTCTTAAGAGTTTTCAAATGTAATGAAATAATTTAAAATGTTTACACTTCAGTTGTTAATTGCTTGTCGACTCATAAGTTGTATATTGATGAATAGCTGAATAAATTACTGTGTGAAGTTGTAAAACAGGAAAGTATATTTGCAATTGACAGAATAAGATGCCATTAATTTGGTTGAAAGTTGAATTTACTTCCAATTAAGTTGGTTGAAATTGGTTTGGTTTGTTTTATGGCATATCAACCTCAATGGGTTACTTAATGCCAATAAGATTTTGTTTTTAAAATGTATTGCTGGTAATAATTTTTTACAAAGTATTTCTGGTATTAAAACTTATTTTTACACTTTCATAGTGTTTTGACCCCAGTTTGGGGGTTAACTATTTGCCCATAGTTGGGACCCTAACAGGTGCTACGATCCTAGGTCAAGGTGTACCCGGGAACACCAGCAGTTAAGAGGTGGTTCCACATTTCTCAAAACCTGATCACCTGTGGATGTAGTTTATCATCATATACAGAACGGTGGTTGAACTTGTCATATTTGTGTGTTATGATAGTCTCCAAAAAAGGATTTTAAAATTTCTCACTGACTTTTGTAGCTAGTCTGAAAATAAAATCAACATTAGCATCAATCATATGACACTATCAAGAAACATGATTCTGACTTGCTCAAAATGATCTTTTACTGCTGCTCATGCAGAAAATATTAAAAAATGATTCAGAAAAATGGAATATTCTGTTTCTTGAGAATAACTACATTATTTCTTGCTTGAATTTGTTTACAATTGGATATATTACTTTTAACAGTTTGTCAATTTGATATATGTAAATAATTTGGCATTTCCTCCCTGACATTTGAACTTTCTTTCTTTACATATGATGCTATTTAATGAGAATACTCAGTATCAGAATTTTGGCACAAAAAGAGTGGCATCTTCAGAGTTCAACATATTTTCACCCAGTATAAAAAATGGTAAGAGTTAAGGCCATATCTGATATACAAAAAGAGTGGCATCTTCAGAGATCAACATATTTTCACCCAGTATAAAAAATGGTAAGAGTTAAGGCCATATCTGATATACAAAAAGAGTGGCATCTTCAGAGATCAACATATTTTCACCCAGTATAAAAAATGGTAAGAGTTAAGGCCATATCTGATATACAAAAAGAGTGGCATCTTCAGAGATCAACATATTTTCACCCAGTATAAAAAATGGTAAGAGTTAAGGCCATATCTGATATACAAAAAGAGTGGCATCTTCAGAGATCAACATATTTTCACCCAGTATAAAAAAATGGTAAGAGTTAAGGCCATATCTGATATACAAAAAAGAGTGGCATCTTCAGAGATCAACATATTTTCACCCAGTATAAAAAATGGTAAGAGTTAAGGCCATATCTGATATACAAAAAGTGGCATCTTCAGAGTTCAACATATTTTCACCCAGTATCAGAAATGGTAAGAGTTAAGGCCATATCTGATATACAAAAAGAGTGGCATCTTCACAAGAGAGTGGCATTAAATCTGCAGTCTCAAAGAGGAATTTGTTCAAAGCAGCTCAACTGTGGTTCTGAAATCAAGACAACAGCTAGATAGCATCCTTATTTCCAATTGGTTTTCAGTTATGGCAAAATTTAAAAAATCTGAATTGATGCTGTTATAACTGTTTCTTGATCCACTACACTTCAGAGATTACATCAACTCAGACATGACAGCAGGATATGGATTTTTAAGCAATTTTAGTTGTGGATATTTTGTGTAATGGATATCAGATTGGAATGTGAAATCAGAGTGTCAAATTTGTTACATTCACTTACACATAAATATCCTTGGGAAAAGGTATGAATCTATCTCTTTTCCCCTCCAGCTGTCAATTGAGGTATGATGCCAAGAAGTGTCAAATTCCCTCAGTTTGTGATAATCTGGGATTGTATTGTGTCACCAGGATCAAAATGTTCTGTCTCTTGAAAAGATCTGTTAATGCTGCTGTCTATTAGAGAAAAGGATAACTGTTCTTGATTGGTTTGCAAATAGCCCAGATGCAAATCTAATAGAAAATTCATGGAGCATCATCAAGAAGAGATTAAGAAAATACTATCCATCAAATCTGGAAGATTATAAAGTGAGTCATTATTGAAATGCAGGCATTGGGGAAACTGAAGGATTATCATAGGTTAATTGATTTGTAACCACAACAAATGAATTGATTGATTGTGGGTCATTTAATGCTGAAACTGGAATTTTTATTCAGGAATGTTTCAAAATGTTTCAAGTAGTTGTGAGGTTTTAAAATCATTTTCAAAATATCACAAGTTCAAAATCCAAGTTGGAAGTATTTTATTTTTTTCAGATATCCTATTATGTGGGCAGTAGATACATTTTTGAAGAGCATGTTAAGGTTTTGTGCTTGATAATAGTTGCTACGTATTTATTTTGTGCTTCTTACATTCTATCAAGATAAATTTGATGGTGAGAAATCGATTGCAGTGTGTAAACAGAGGTGTAGTTTCTGCCTTGAGCATGTACATATGTGTCCAATTCTAGGTCTTGTCTGTGATCAGTTAATGATTTTATATTCTTCTTTCTTATTGTTGGCTGACATTCATATAGTTTATTATTTAGGAATGTGTCCCAAATTGATTGCTTGCTTTTCTTTTGATGTTCTGTGTAATTTTGTTTTTATAATCTGTATATGGGAATTTGATGTCAGTTATTTTCCATTGCTTCTTTTGCAAATATGTCAGCTCCATGATTTCCTTTGGTGACAATATTGGCAAGGAATCCAAGCCAATATTATTGTTTTGTGCTCTATTAAATGATGACAAGTTTCTAGGATTTCTGAAATCATACACATGATTTGTGTTCTTTTCTTTAATTGCTGTATAACTGGATAGGGAGTTTGAGAATATTATAAATTTCTTATCTTTTCAATTTTCTATCATTTTAAGTGCCATTTTTATGGCTTGTAGTTCAGCTATAAAGATGGCTGCATTATTTGGTAATCTGGTTTTGTTTGTGAATTTTGTCTGTGACTGCTGTACTTATTTTATCTCAGATTTTTGATCAATTTGTGTAGAATGGTTTATAGTCATAATATTTGTCTCTTAATTCTCTGTATATGTTTTTTGTTGATTGCATCTTTGTCTTTTTTTTTGTCTCAATGTTAAGGTCTATGTGAGGCTTGGAGATTGTCCATAGAGTTACTTCATTTATTATGAGTAGTGTTATGTTATCAAGATCTTTGTTTATTTGTTCTAGTGCTTCTTTGATTCAAAGTCCATTATAAAGGGATGGCTGTTAGTTTATTTCTATAGAACTGGATATATTGAAATTCATGTTTTTTGGTATGCTGGGTTATTTGGGTTGGATTGTAGTTTTAGTGCATATTGGGGGGAGGGAATTTTTCCCCTTTCAGCCTCAAATCCATTTGGTATTTTTGTTTAAGGTAATGAAAGTGTGCTTTGAAGTTAAGTTTGCTATCTATTATGATTCCTAGATATTTTATTTGTTGGACTATGAGAATTATGTATTCATTTAATTCTGGATTGAAGTGGTGGACTTATTTTTTTTTTTCAGTAATGCATACAGTTTTTGTTTTGGAGAAACAGAATCCATTTTCATTTGTCCATCTTTCTACCTTGCTTAAACATGTTTGTAGATATCTTTCAAAGGAAGCCATGTTTGGTGACGAGTATGATATTGAGAGATCATCTACATAAAGGGATTTTTCAATTCCTGTTTGAATGGTTTTAATAATACTATTTTTTTGAGAATAAATAATGTAACTGATAAAATGCTACCTTGAGGTACTCCTGCCTTCTGTTTGCATGTGTCTGATGTTGTGTTTATTATAATTTGAATGTTCAGTTTGATAGGAAGTTTTGGATGAATATAGCCATTCTTCCTTTTATTCCCATGTTGTGCATGTCTTTTAGGATACCATACTTCAATGTGGTGTCATAGGCTTTTTCAAGATTGAAGAATATTGATACCATGTGATGGCCTTGAACAAAACCATCATGAATAAAAGATTCTAGCCATACAAGTTGATCATTGATTCCTTGGTTTTTCCGGAATCCACTTTGATAACTAGATAAGAGATTGTTTCTCTCCAAGTAACACATTAGTCGAGCATTTACCATTCTCTCCATCATCTTCCAAATGCACTTGTTAGTGCAACAGATCAGTAGATTGTTTGGTTGGAATGGTCTTTACCAGGTTTAGAAATTGGAGTGATAATGGACTCAAGCCACAATTTGGAAATTTGTTTGAACACCATATATCTGAAAAAAATTTTAAAAACGACTTTTCTGACAGGTGTTTTAAAAATTGGTAATAGATTTTATCTGGATCAGTTGCAGAGTTTTATTTTTGTTTATGGAGTCTTTCAATTCTGTCATAGTAAAGAGAATATTGTATTCTTCTTTATTCTTTGAAGTGAATATAAGTTTTTCTTGTTCCATAATATTTATATTTTGGAAATTTGGGAGTGTAATTATTTGTTGATGAGTTTCTTTAAAATTTTGTTGCTATTATGTCAGCTATTTTCTTTTTTTCCAGTGCATTTATCTTCATTTGTTTTGGTTAAGTCTACTGTTGCAGTTTGTTATATTTTTACATTAACTTTCCTTATTTCCCATGTTTTATTGGGGGTTTTCTGATTTAATTTGCAAATGTAGTTTTTCCAAGTTTCTCTGTTGGATTTTTTAATTATACAACATGCTTTTGCTCATGCTTGCTTGTAGTTTTGTAAGTTGATTGTGGTTGGGTTGTGTAAGAATATCTTTAGCATTTTTTCTCCCATTTTAACTGCTTCTCTTCATTCTGCTGTGATTTTGATTTGCTATGTGGTTTAAAGGAACATTTGGCTATTGTTTGTCTTGCTATATGTGTTTGTAAAGGAGACTATTGGTTCTGGTTCATTGAGAATCACCATGTTGATTTGGGATGAGCAAAGTTCATTGAATTTTAGCCTTAGCTTTATGTAGTTGCCGTTTTGGATTCCTTTCTTCTGGCATAGGGCTTGCTTATATTTGGGAAAATAAGTAAATAGTCACTACCACATTGGTCATCACAAACTTTCCATTGAAAGTTCATAAAAATTGATGGGAAGCATATGGTTAAGTTGATGGCTGATGTTGATCCAGTACCTGGGTGTAGGTATATGTGCATTTAGTTATTAAGGATACATAAATCAGATGATTCAAGTAGAGATTCTATAATTTTACCATTTTGATTGGGGTTCCTACAGCTTCACATTTTGCTGTGTGCATTAAAATCTCCCATTAGTAGAAATGAAGTGGGACGTTTGGCCTTTCTATTTCAGGCTTATTCAGTCTGTGTTTTGGATGAATATAAATTGAACATATAGTTATTGTTCGCTTTTAATGCCATGGTCTGTAGATTTGTATTTAATTGTTGTTTTTCATAGGGTATTGATTTTTTAATCAATCTTGACGTAACCCCCCACCACCACCACCACACACACACACACACACACGTGGCCTATTCTCTATTGTTGATACATTTATTTTGTGGTAAATTTCATATCCTTTAAAGGAGATGTTACCAGTTTCTTTGAGAAAGGTCTTCTGTAAGCAATCTATATTTGGATTGTAACCTAAGGTGTTGTTTGATTTACTCATAGTTTGGTTTAATACCTCTACAGTTCCATTGTATGATGTTTGTATTCTGTTTGTCCATTTGAGTTGTAATTACTTTTATTTTTGTGAGTAGACCTTAAAGATGACTATATTTTTGTTTTTTGTATTAAGTATCTATATTTTCTTTCCATTTTAAGATTTTTGTTAAGTTATGCCATCTTGTTAATTTTGTTAAGTTATGTCATTTTGTTTATGATGTGTTGATGATGTAGAATACATTTGTTCAAATTTTTCAGACATTTTTGTCCTTCTTTGGCTATTTTGGGTTGGTTTTGTTTTTTCTCTTGTCTTTGAAATAC
This sequence comes from Acanthosepion pharaonis, assembly GCA_903632075.3. Classification (NCBI taxonomy): domain Eukaryota; kingdom Metazoa; phylum Mollusca; class Cephalopoda; order Sepiida; family Sepiidae; genus Acanthosepion; species Acanthosepion pharaonis. The sequence continues at coordinate 629,186 of CAHIKZ030000617.1, read as the reverse complement.
GTCAATGTCTTTTTTTACTGATTTGTATTTCATCCTTTTCTGTTTCTTCATTTACTGGATTATGGTTTAATTTGGTAGTGAGAGGTATTTCCATATTTGTTATGCTGGTTTTTAAGACTTTAATTGTATTTGCAATTCATTTATTAATGACTAGCAGCATGGCCTGGCATTGCCCGTGCTTGATTAAAAAATCATACGACTCATACAGTAATCGCTATCACTTGACTTAAAATATTTTTGCCCTTCCTTGCCTTTAAAGGAGTGCCCTTTGCCGTGCTGATGTTGCTACATGTCTTACTTCTTGCCTATCTCACACTGTGAATTTTTTTCGAAACTCTATACTAAACATTAAATCTGTTATGAAAAAAGAACTAAACAAAATGAACACAAAATGATCAGCTTTGAAAAAGGACCCATAACTGGAAAAACCGAATGAAAAAAGAATGTTAACAACAAATACTTTTTCACACCCAACCCAGTTCTGCGGAATCAGAATCAATGTTGAGTTTAAGCAAGCGAATGAGCCAATTGGAGTAAAGGGCCATGCAGATTTAAATTTTTCCCACTTGTGATGAATGCAGCTATCGATTTTTTTTGCATGTTAGTTAACATTCGTGTCAGTCAGCTGTTGGCTCTCACGCTGGCCAATAGAATCTTCCTGCCTATTTGTGGCAGCCAGCTATAGGCTCTCACTCTGGCCAGTAGAAAATGGCTGCAAACTACATGAAAATTGCCATAGAAGCATGAAAAAATCGATTATTTCCACTATCAATTGGAGTTGGGAAATGCACAGTTGGTCTTGGCATTCCCACTAACTTGGAGCATGTGCATGTAAATTTTGGTGCAATCTGTCAAAAATTGCGGCCGTGCATTCGTTATACACACACGCATCCTGCCTTTTATAGATAGAGATGTTATGTTTCTGTTTTGTTTTTTTGTCAGGTTATTTCCTAGATTTTCATTTGCGGGTGTTTTGGTGATTTTTGGATCATTTTGTATAGAGAAAAAGTTTCCTATAAGTTTTCATACATCAGGGAATATAATGTTTTCAGTGATTTTCATTCTTATTATTTGTTTTTCTTTTTCCCAGGTCTTGCATATACTTTACAATCATCCATTGCAGTTAATACAACTTGTAAAAATCAACCAAAATATATCATCATGGTTTGGTTCTATTTCCCCACATCTTGCACAATACTCCTTTAGATGGCCAGATCTTTGACATTTGTAACATTATCTCGGATCTGGAATATATTTATCTAATTTGGCTATTAAATATCCAATTTTAATTTCAGATGGTGGTGTATATATGTATTTGTATTTATTATCTGGGTTTGTTTTTTTAAATGTTATCCTTTTGATGTCAGTCATATTTTTTTTTAACTCTGCTTTAATCTCTTCTATGGTACAAAGTGATAAATCTCCATTATGGACTACATCACTGGAAGTGTTTAATCTTTCATGTGGGTGTGCTTCTACATTAATATTATAGAATATGTGGGTGTGCTTCTCCATTAGTGTTATAGAATTTGTTCATCCTTAACATTAGGCTCGCATGTTTTTTATTTTGTATTTCTACCAGAATGGTTACATTTTTTAAAGCTTTTTACTGACTTAGCATTAAACATTGAGGATATAACCCTCTGTAGCTGGGATGGTGATAATTTAGTTAGTGAGACTTCCTCTTCAGATTCTAGTATTATGAATCTAAGAAAGGGTACCTCAGCTTGCTCTTGACCAGAATCTGATTCCATATGGAGTCTTTTAGTTTAGGATTTTTTTCTGTATCCATATAATGAAATTATGTTTCACTGACTTTGATCTCCATCCACCATGGGGCCCTACAAGGGGAAATGCCAAGAGGGTAGCCCATTCACCTTGGTAGATCAGGCCTATACAGTCAGTATACTCACACCATGAGAAGGCAATAATTATTTAACCCCCTAAGTCTTAGTTCCCAAGTTAACTTTTTCCTCATAATTTGAAACAATCATACCTTCTTATCATGATTGTCCATACAGCCACCACCCTTCTGAGTCAGCTCTTTCAGAGTTTGTAAGAAGCTGAATCAGGGCTTGGCATGACCAACCAGTTGATTGGATCAGGCCTCTCCAACTGCCTGTCTAGCACAGGTAAAGGTCAAAGTGATGTTTTGGGATTCAGAAATTAAACCATCCCTCCTCCTGAAGCCCTTAATCACCAAAATTCCATTCCCAGGAATCATGGGTCACACTACTCATGGCCAACAGGTGGCCTCGTTGTACTTCTCTGCAGAGATGCAGCCAGTTTATTCTGATGCCCCAGTCAAAAAGGCAGATAAATGAAAATAGTACTAAATGCAAATGGTGCTACAATAAAGTATCAATGTATTAATGCACACAATTCTTCAAAATTGTGTGCATTAATAAATACTTGTCTTGATAAAAAGCACATGTTTTTTGTCTTTTTCATACTTGATATAACAAACTCCAATTTCAATGAAAACCTGGTTTGTTGTTGACATGCCACTAAATTATTTTCATGTATTGAATTGATGCATCTTTAAGAGTAAATTGTTCAATTTTAAAGGAATTCAAGCAAGAAATATGAAAGTTATTCACAAAAAAATTGGAATATTCCATATTTCTGAATTGTTATTGTAAGTTTACTAGTTGAAGTATCCCTCTTACATTGGGTAAAAGTTTAAGACTGTTTATAATCCAAATAAAATGATTCATTAGCGTTGTACTGAGAGTGAGCAATGGCATGAAGCATAGTTAAATTTGCTTCAAATAATTTGTTATACCAAGAGGAAATGAATTAAATGTAGAACAAAGAAATGTCTGTTTTAAAATCTTTGTTGTTAATGAAAAGTTTGTCATTGTCATTATTAACACTTTGCTTTTTACTAAAGTTCACCCAATACAAGGGTAGAGAGCCACTCAAAGTAGAGGGGAACTGAATATGAATGTAAGAGGAAGGGGGAGTAAATTTTATGAGGATAAGAATGACGGATAATGATTGACCCTTGACTTGAAGAGATTAAGATTGTAGTGTTCAGAGAAGCATACATGTGGGAGCCTGTTTCACAGGTTTGGAGTTCGGAGGGGGTGCGGAATAAGTGGAACTTTCTCAATACATTATATGAAGAAAAATTCAATTTGATTCCATGAAAGTGGCATGGCTTAGCTGTTAATCTCTGCCCAGGTGAAACTAATTATTTATCACATATATCAAAATTCATTTTCATTGAAACCAGTCATGAGTATGGAGGGTGTCTGCATTTACGGTAACTATATAGACAGCAATTATTAGTGTAAAAAAAAGAAAGTGTTTATTTGTCCTGGGTTAATTTCTAATGAAGTAATATTATTAAAGAAAGAAATATATTTGGGGGAAATGGTTCTGTGATGCTGTTTTTTTCAAAGCACTCAAATATATTCTTTTTAATATTTTTCTTATTAATAATAAAGGACAAATTATAATAATATAATAATAAATTATAATTATACCAAATGCTTTAAAACAGTAATTGTTATTATAATAGTTAATTATATTCACAGTAAAACTGTAAAGCCCTACATCTTTACATCATGAAAAACAAAAAAATTACATTCAAAATTTCTTTTTTATCCAATAAGTAAATATAACAAATTATTTGGTCATATTCAGTGGCAAACAGAAGAAAAAAGTTACCTTAGTAAAAAATCAATTTGCTTAATTATTTTATTTAGAAGCTATAAATATTTTTAAATGTACATTTAGGAGTAGTATCTGTTGTCATGAGGACTATAATGCAAGTTTTCAATATTGATGTGAATACAGTTTGACAAGTGATACAAACCTGAATGCATCATGATACAAACCTGGATGCATCATGATACTGAAAATAAAACAAAGTTACAAAAGTTATAAACCACTTGACATGCCTCAAGATTAACATCATTCTAGATTAAGATGTGTGTGCAAATTTATCATATTAACAAACATGGATTGCAGAAGGTGTGGAGCTTTCACCTTGTCTTTTTAGTGTAGTTAAGTTTCAAAATGGGAAGAGTGGGTTTGAAGAAGAGGATGAAAATTATCTAAATCTTGCAAAGAATAATTCAAAATGAAATCGTTAAAGAGCTTGGAATTTGTCATTAACCAAAACAAATTAAACAAAAGATGAAATCATTATACAAAAATACATCTTTTGTAAGATAATGAAAAATTATAAAAAAAAGTGATATATAATTATGGAAATAAAATATGGAAATAGAATGGAAATTCTAATGTAATTGGCAATGTCTGAAGATCAATTGGTACAAGAAACAATCCAGATAGGTAAAATTTGGTGGTGAGTAGCTTGGGACTATAACAAAAACAATGGTACAAGAAAGTAGATAAAAGTCAATGGAATATAAAATAGTGGCTTATAACTTTTGTATGTATTATTTTCAGTATCACAATGTATAAAGGTGTGTATCTTTTCCTCATACTGGATGCATGTAAATGCAACAACTTGCATTACAAACCTGAATGATCTTGAATATTCCTCCTGAAAATACATTGTTGAACATTTTAGTAAAAATTAAGCAAATTTATCTTTGGCTAGGGGACTCATTCCTTCTGCTTGCCATTGTACATTGAGTTGGATCTTAGTTCAATAAATAAATTACGCCATTGTATAATACATGTTATTTTTTATATAATGTATTAAATTGTGAATCTACAATTACAAACTTTAAAGTTAACTTTACCAAGAACGTGGCATTTTCTTTGCTGGATAAATATGGTCACAGCTTGTTGCTGGAAAACAACTTTTAGCCTTATGGAAACCATCTCTGGCCTCCAGTAGATTGATTTTATGAACATTATTCCAAGAAAAATCTGTCATCAATGCTGACAATTACTGTGAGATTTTACGTGCCGGTTTGTTTCCAAATCTTCTTGCTGAAATAAATGTTTTGTTACAACTTATCAGTGAGTTAACTATATATTTATTTCACAGCCATCAACTATTATAAGATTTAATTTTGGGGTATTGTTAACTACAAAGCTATTGCAAGGGAAGATTTTATGTTGTCAGATTGATGGCAGTTAAAGACATTTGTGCATGTATGAAACTGACCACAATATGTGTGGAGGTGTCGTAAAATCTGAGGTAAAATTCTGTTTTGCTTTATGTTTAACTCCTGCAAATTAATGATTTGTGAAACTAATGATTAAAATATTTATTTTTTCACTCCAGGTAATTATAGTAGGCAATATTAAAAAGGAAGGAAAGAATGAAAAAGGATTACACAGCAAGTCAAATTAGGTTTCACTGTTATAAATAAAAATGGAAAATGTTTTGTATGAAAAGTTGTTGAACCTTTTAATGAATCCAAACTTTCTGAAACAGAATTTCTCAACTTATCATCATCAACTAACTGACAAAGAAACTCTTTATTTTTAGAGGAAGCTTCTGTTCTGAAATGTAGTTGATGTAACAAGGGTAGATGACTGTAGCAACAAAATGAAGCTTACTTCCAAGCCGCATATGGTTGACTAAAGAATGGCAAAAATATTGTTAGCTGCATGTCAGGAGAAAGTGATGAAAAGAAACTAAAATACTCCATTGCTACTAAACAATTCTTTCCACTGAAGGATATCATTAAAAAATTGGGTAATTTCAGAAATCATTATAACATCTGATGCCCATCTGCATATATATATATATATATATATATATATATATATATATATATATATATTTAGATCAACTCACTGATGATGAATGGTAGGCAAAACTGAATGATTATTATTTTTTAACAACTCAATGATGCTAACAAAAGCTATTTCAAGACAACTGTATGACCGTCAAAGCTTTCATGGACAAATTAAAATCATTTGGTGTGAAACTTGAGTTGTAGAATGAAAAAATCATGGTAAGTTGGTACATTTTTGAAAATGAATGAAAACATTGGATTATTTGAGGAAGAAAATCTCAATAAAATGAGTTAGTTCCAAAGTAGCCTTTGATTTCACTTTCAAAGTTAAGTTTGCATTTTCTTGATATAAATCAATTTGATTATCAATTCATTTAAAATTCCTTTTTAATTAATCCTAATTTTTTTTTCCAGTGACTCTTTTTGAAATCTCTTCTCCATCAAAGTTTTGGTGTTCCTTGACAAGATCACACCCATCTGAGTCTACAAACATGCATAGAAACCCTTTTGCTGTTCACATCTACTTGTTGTTGTTGACAAGATTTCCTGTAATGTATATATGATGCAAACCAAATTTTGTGCGATACTATCAACTGAAAATGATATAACTGCATGTTTCTCTGAAATGATTCCAAGAAGTGATTTACTTTTGTGAAAGAGCAAAGTTCATCGGACATATTAAATGTGTAAAAATGTATTGAATAAAATTAGAAACAAATAATTATCTATTATCATTTTTTATGGTATCCATACATTTTGTATCATATTCTTAAAGAATATGATAACTATTGAGCAAGATGAAAGGGCCCAGAAAGGGAGAGAGTTTGAGACTCCCCCTCCTTGTCACACTTAACATTCCATTTTAGAGTATATTTTTTCTTTTTATAATAAATTAAGAGTATGAAAGAATCATGAATATATTTTTTACTATAAGTATATGCAGCCTAAAAAGATGTAGCAGTTCTATTTGTCCCATTAATGTTCCCCCCACTCCCCGCAAAAAAAATGAGACAGTCACAGGGGTGAAGGGTTCAAATGTGCAATGCATGCCTTATATTTTTTCCAGTATAAATAATTTTGGGTAATATAAAAATAATTATTGATAACTTTCATTATCCTCTTTGTATTTCCCATTTCTTCATTTCTTAGGATAATTGTTACAAGGGATATATGAAGTGTAAATAGAGAAAACACTTGTTGTTTAGAGAGAAAAGATGCAAGTAAAAGCAATGAATTTACTGGCCTTTTTAGTAGAGAGCATGAGAGACAGAACATAATAGTGAGTGGGTGAAGAGACAGTCACTGAAAAGCAGAAATTCTTTTGCTTGCATTAGAAAAGGCTGTGGCTTTAGCCTTCCCTGTTTTATTATTCCCTTCAAGCTGCGTGCATGAAAAAGTGAGACAGAATAATAAAGTAGAGTCACAGAGAGAAAGCAATCAAAAAGCAGTAATTCTTTTGCTTGCTTTCCCGCCATATTAAGCCAGCAGACACTCTCTACTGAAGTGATTATGTTTTTATTGTGTGTGGTTGAAATAAAAGACTTGCCTATTCAAAGGACTTATAGTTGGACAGACAAAAATTTGTATTATTCAGTTCTGAAGAGTATATAGAAAATGTCTGATAACATTTAGTGTTATATCAAAAGTTTTTTTTTTAACTGATTTTTTTTAAAGTTTTAACCCATGGAGAGTATTCTTGACCTTTTCTTAAGATCTGGATTCAGTCATGTGACCATTTTTCAGTGTTTTAGGCTAATTTAAAAATAGTGAACTATTTTATGTAAAACATTTAGTGATTGTAATAAAAGACACAGAACAGTTAGTATAAACAAAACTATTTATTTGAAGGCACAGTCCATTTTGACGATAGGCAGAGTGGGAGAGAAGAAATATTCACCACAGTGATTAATTTTTTTTAATGAAGTTCTTAAAAATGAAACTAAAATTAACTGTAAAAAGTTGTTTTATTTATATATATATATATATATATATATATATATATATATATATACACACACACAAATATAAAATTTGTCACTTAGCTGATGTTATGGTGACCTATCTACATTAGAATGAACTCTTCCTCCTTCATAAATACTAACCTGCGAGACTTCCTAAGCGAGACAGTCGAGACGCAGTGTAACCTGACAGTTCGGACGGATGCTTCTATCTGCTGACTAATCTCTTATTTTTTTTATATATGTTCTGTTATTTCAATACACTTGTTTAATCTACCATCTTCTTTCCATGTCTTTCTTTCTGGCCCTTAACAGGCCACAACAGCTGAGTCATGTAATATTCAACACTCCAACTCCATGGTTTTGTATAATAATCTATTTGTAATCGTTCAGTTCACTCCTCTCATATATATAATAAGGAAAAGGCTTCAATATTATAAATTCATTTCAACAGATATAAATATATATACCTACATCATCAGACTGACAACATTTTATGAAATGATACAAAATCAGCCAGACAATCTGATAATAAACTAGACATTAAGAAGTAAAAAAAGAAAAAATAGAAAAAGAAAAGATAAAAATGAAGTAGCAAAATTAATTTGAATGTAAAAATTAAGGTGGGGGGGGGTTTACACTATTGAAGAGAGAGTTCCATAATAGAAGCAATAAAAATAAAGCCACATTTATTCAGTTTCACATAATAGACTTATACTCATCCATTTCCAAAGATCTCTTATTAAAAAGTATAAATTTTATAAAAAACTATGTAGACATTATGGATGAAGTATCTGAGGTTATTTTAGCTTCCAGACAAATGATATTGATAAATAATAATTCCACTTGGAAAAGTTACAATGATATGGGTGCTTATGACTCTGCTCAAATAGTAGACTTAGTGGGCATCTACATATTAGACACCTTTAGTAGGATTATTGATTTTAAACCGGTTGGTCTATACAGAGATGGACTTATTTTTATTCCAGATAGCAATAGTCCACTATCTTCTAGCATACAAAGGAAGATTATAAAAGCTTTCAATTTCCTTGGATTTAATATTGAAATCTCATCTAACCTTAAAATAGTTAATTTCTTAGATATCACTTTCAATCTTTCAAACAACACATTTAAACCATTTCACAAAGGCAATCAAACTCCTATTTATAGTAACGTCAACTCTAACCATTCCAGTTCAATAATAAACAAATTCCAAACATTGTAAACACTAAAATTAATAGATTATCTTCTAACAAAAAAATTTTCATTGAAAATAAAAAACTTATAAGGAAGCCCTCAAAATGAGTGGTTTCAAACAAAAGTTATTTTATCAAGAATCATTAAAAGATAATAAAAATAATGGATCCAAATACAGAAAAAGAAAATTAATATGGTTTCTGCCAACTATCAAACATGAATATTGGTAAATACTTTCTTAAAAAAAACTTTAAAAATCAGTTATTCCTGCACAAACAACTTTTATGATATTATTGATACACACAATATATTACGTAAATTTTATAACAACCACCAATAACAAGCCCCCTTGCAATTACAGAACCAAAAGTGACTGCTGAGTTGGCAGTATATGTAAATCTGAAAATGTTATATACCAGGCAACCATCTTCCCAAAAGAAAATAAAAATGATAAAATGTATACATCAGAATTTCTGTTGGGAATTGCAAACAGAGTTTCTATAATGACTGACATTCATTCTCTGAGACTTCCTTAAAAACACCAAACAGCTCTCTCAAAACATTTCTGGAAATTGAGAGATAGAAGATTCACCCCATAGATTGATTGGAACATCATAAGTAAATCACAACCCTAACAGCTTCAAAAACAGATGCAATCTATGCCTGGAAGAAAAAATTCAAATAATTAAATACAAAAATACAAGCCAGTCATTGAACCAGAGAGATGAAATCATATTTAAATTTTGTCATAAAAATAAGCTTAAATTGTCTTAAAAATAGACATTTGTTTTACAAGTTAAACTCTTAAAAATATATATGTTTAGGGTTGTACTTATGTATGTGTGTGTGTATATTTTTTTAATTCTTTGTGATTATCAAAGGTATTTTCATTGTTTCTTTTATGTCAGGCATACATATATGTTTATGAGGGTGTCATAGATATGCTCACATTATATGTATTTTTTATATCATTATTCTTATTATATATTTTATTATAATTGATGATGATAATTAACGACATTGATTCCATTTCTGTAAAAATTATTAAATACTTTGTGATTAAAGTTTTTTCCAATTTGACATGAAATCCTCCCCTCCCTTACTCTAATATACAGATATCCTCCTTCCTCTTCCCTCTTTTCTTCCTCCACTTCTTTCTCTTCAATAGTGTAACCCCTCCCCCCAACAGCGTTTTTAAATTTTGCAACTTCATTTTTATCTTTTCTTTTTCTATTTTTTAATGTCTGGTTTATTATCAGATTGTCCGGCTGAATTTGTATCACTACATATAATGTAGTTGGTCTGATGAGGCAGCTATATATATTTATATCTATTGTGAATAAATTTATAACTGACTATATAATGTATATTTAAGCCTTTTCCTTATTTATATCGCTCTGTATGTAAATTTCCTCTTATTATATATTGAGCTCACATCATCAATTCAACTTTTTAATGTTTTTATATTAAAAAGATCACCTTGGAATAGTCCCTACCACCCACGGATTTGGTATTTTAAATATATGTTTATATATATATATCACACACACATAAAAATAAGAATCATGTTTAACAAAAGCACTAAAATCAAAATATGAATGCAACATGAAAACTTTAGGCAATACATATCATAAGTAAGGTTTTGTTTAGAAATTGTTTATATTCAAATATTAAGTCCTATTTTATAGTAAACTTTTCTAAAAAGTACGTCAGTTTAAAAAGAAAATGTCTAATTTAAAATAATTTTAAATTTAATATTGATCTAAGATAATAAATTATAATAAATACATTAAAACTTTTGCTAGAGAGAGAAAAAAAAAAAACTGATATACAAAGGGAAATAACTTGAATAGCAAAAGCTTTCAAGGGAAGTAAATTTCAAAAAAATATTAAAAGAAAGTTTACAAGGTTTGTAGGTAGGTAATACATTATGAGTCGTGACCAGTTGATCTCCCCTTGCCCACAGTAACTGAACTGCACCTTGACGTGATCTTGTCGAGCAAGCTATTACCATGCAGTGAGTAATCATTACTTGACGCCTCACACTTGCAATTTTGAGCCAAACAAATCTAAACTTAGAAAATAGATCTATATGAAATGATGCTAACCAAATCATCAGAGTTTTTCAAAATTTCTTTTTGCTCAAACTAAGAACTTTACTTTTTAGTATTACCTAGTAAATAAATAAAATCAATATATTCGCTCTCTTTTTCTCTCTAAAAGAAGGGGACCCCCCCCCTACACACACATAAACAAATTAGTTTGATACAGATGTGTGTTGCAAGTGAAAAGAGGTGGGGGTCTGGATTTAAAAAAAGGGGGGATTTTCTGTTCAAGTGTTGGCTGCTTTAGGGCTGTTTTTTTTTTTTTGAATATATTTTTCATTATGCAAGGAAAAAAGTAGGACAACCCTAACAGTAAAAGTGACAAATTGGAAAAAAGTGTTTTACTCATTGTATTAATAAATTGAATACGTTCATCAGATATCAGACATGTAGCTTTAAACCCAACCTAAACTTGATCATGTTTGTCAGTTGTTATTTAGCTGTTGACTGAAATTTTCTTTGATTAATCATTATCTTCTTAAACTGGTGTTTAAAACAATTGATAAAATGGAGATAAGTAAAAATAAATAAAATAATCCAGAACTGTTCTGTCAGGTGTTCTATGCTCTCATTCTAGCCACTGATAAAAAAAATGGTGAGAAACACCATGTTTCTGCCTGTACCATGGTAGCAGTATATTGTCTGACTTATATAAAGTATCCTAAGTCAGAAAATGATCAGTCACCACTTGTGCCACTAGACTAACTGTTTTCCTAAAAGGATAATAGTAGAAAGCATATTCAACTTGTCCCTCAAGCTGATTCTTTCATTCTGAACCACTCATTAGGTGAGTAAAAGTAAGATTGCATAGAGTCTGCAGTCACTTCCTTGGATGACATCAACTTACAGGATATCTCTATGCCAAATCTCAATAATGTCTACCTAGAATGTTTACTGGCTTGTGGAAACTGGTGTAGAGTCAGACAAATAAAGAAAGAGCATCCTTTCTCCCAGGAGTTTACAATGCATGGACTCAGTAAAAAAAGTAAAATACACAGCAAGTGTAAAAAAAAAGAAAAGCTACTTGAACACACTGCCTCTACATGAAGCAGTGTGTTGAGAAAAGAAAGCATTTTTGTAAATTTTCAACTGACATATGGGTTTTCCCCTTCCAGAAAGAAAGTTGATACAAAAGGCATTTTAAAGACTTTCCATATGAGTATGGTGTTCTTTACTAAAGGCCATGTCATAGTGCATCTCTCACCCAAAACATGACATCTATCTCAAATCTTATTCCACTGGGATCAAAGATTTTTAGTTTTGTTTTAGTTCACTGCTGTAGATTCTAGGAAAAAAGTTGAGATTAAGAGTTGAATTAATTTAGCTTGGAAAGTTAATCCTCTTTATTTTGGTATATATATATATATATATTTACTAAGATCTTATTACAATTAAGATATAATTTGGCAGGACTTCAGTTCCATCATCTCTCATCCTATTAACAGGCGTGTACAAAACATTACGCATTTTAATCTTTGAATTATCCACATTAAATCAGTTTCATATCAGAATTGAATTCTGAAACCAAAATATAATATGAAAGTAACATTTTTATATTATTGTTTAGAAATAAATAAACTACTTTTAGGCTGACTTATTTTGTCAAATATACTTTTATTTACAATTATAGAATTACCTAGAAAAAATAATGACTTTTAAAAATGCTTCATTTAGCTGTAAGATTAATGTTTTGTACACCTCATTTACAATATTTAAAAATATCAGATAAAATCTATTGAATTTAATTATGATTTTAACTATGTAAAGTTCTTAGTAAATGATTTTTCTTCATTTTGTAGTAAATAATATCATGTTTACTCCTATTTTATGATTTTTAATGGTAAACTAAATTAAAATTCATACTTTTTAAAAATACCTTCTAGAGAGAAAAGAATTTCTCATAAAATAAGTTTATCATCAATATATTTGTTGCTATAAATAGCAATATCAGAGAAAAATATTAAATTAACTTTATGTAACAAATAATAACATTTTTAAATAAATTTTGCAGTGTAAAAACAGAATCAAAGAAAAGGTCTTCAGAAAAAACAGCTTAAAAATTAAAATTAACTTTCTTTGGAAAGACTGTCATCTATATGAATAAATGCAAAAAGTGGATCTCAATTCTCCCACTAACTCTGGGGTTAAAAAGCCCCAACTCTACACGGTATTTACTCTAAAAATTTATCAGTTTATATATCTAGCATCCATAATTAGCTGATTTTTACAGAAGTTAAAGTATGGAAATTTGATAAACTACATTTTACCAAAATGGATTTTTCTAAGTAGAAAAAGTAAAAAAAAAAAAGCAAACAGTATTTCATACACAAACATCTCCCTTCCCTGAAAGAAAATATAAAAGTGCTTCCTCTTTTATTTATTTCTAAAAAGTCTTGTTGGAGTTAACTCCTCCTTAATTTCCTAACTGTTCACTAGGGGTTGCTCTCCCTACACTATAAATACTGGGCAATTTCTTGATTCATTCTCTTTTTCATTTCTTCATTTTCAGCAAACACATCTACAATATAAGCTCTCGCAGAAGATTGCATTTTCCCATTTGCGGGAGACGCCATGAACATACATACACGTACGTATATTTCACCAAAATACAAACTCTTTATGTTCACACACAAACACAAATGTTAATGTCTATGTCCATTGTAAATTTTGTTGTTTAATACATATATTTGTTGATATATATATATATATATATATATAATAAAAATAATATATTGCTCCTTATTGCAATAAGTTGAGCTCTCTTTGGTATACTTCACGTTGAACTACTTTTATTCCAATCTATTCAAATGGAGATGGAAAAATTTACTCCGGATTATTCCTTAAAAAACATTCTTTACCCTTCATTGCATCTTTTCTCTGTCTGCCTTACAGACAGAATCATCGACCTTATTAAATGAATAAGGTGGAAAACATTTTTCTCCCAAAATTCCAAAGATGACCAAAAGCTAAATCATAAAACATATAACCTGAAATCCCAGAAAACTCCACCGTGTAACAACCTACTTGAACCATTTGAAGGTGATTTGCTTAATTTAATTAAAAGATTAAGTTCAGGAATTATTCAAACTACTTCCAAGCTAAAATTAGTAAAGACATTAAAAACATAAAAAACTCCAGTAAATTATGGATTAAAGCCAACAAATACAAAAATATCTATAAAATTAAACCCTCTGAATATGACAAATTTGTCACTGACAAAATTACCAGCTCTTATAAAAAGACAATAGCACCTTATCCTCTATCAATGAAAACATCTGCCAATTTTTCTAACAAATGTGGAGTTGCTGACAGAATGGGCAAATTTAATATGAAAGATGCATAGATTCTCTTCAAAGATCATAAACTGAACTTTATCAATAGCTTGCAGTCCCGTCTAATTAATCTCTCTAAATCTGTGTTGAGATTAATTTCTAAGAGTATTCTTAAGAAAATAAAATCATGTGTCCTGGATAAATATCCAGTTAACCTTTGGAAAGACTTGGCTGAGACGATTAAATGGTTCTGAAAGATCCCCAATAAAAGAAGAGCCACTTTCATCCAATTTGACATCTTGGATTTTTACCCTTCTATTTCGGAGGAACTATTAATTAACAGCCTAAATTTTTTCTAAAGGATATGCCAAAATAATGGAAAGTGATCTGGACATTATTTTAGCATCAAGAAGATCAATACTTATGTACAATGACGCTACTTGGGTGAAGAAGAATAATGAAAGTTTTGATGTACCTATGGGAGCTTTCGACTCTGCCAAAATTGCAGATTAATGGGCATATATATTTTAGACACCTTGAGTAGAGCAGTTAGCCTTAACAAAGTTGGAATTTATAGAGATGACGGCCTAATCATTGTCCCAAATAGCAATGGTCCCTTGACTTCCAGCTTACATAAGAGGATAATTAGGGCCTTCAAATACCTAGGCCATAAAATTGAAATATCTTCCAACCTGAAAATAGTCAACTTTTTAGATATCACCCTCAACCTCTCTAATGCTACCTTTAAACCCTTCCATAAAGTTAACCAGACACCCCTATACATCAATATCCACTGTAACCACCCGAAATCTGTAATAGATCACATCCTCAAAACTGTTAATACAAGAATAAATCTTCTAGCCAAAAAATCTCTAATGATAATAAATTTATATACAACCAGGCCCTCAAAAACAGTGGTTTTAGACATGAATTAAACTATAATGAAGAAATAGAAAATCATAATAATAATAGACCTAAAAACAGAAAGAGGAAGGTAATATGGTTTAACCCACCATATTGCAGGCTTTCTAACATTGATATAGGAAGTTTCTTCCTAAGATTAATAGATAAATACTTTCATAGTAAATATCCACTACATAAAATTTTCAATAGGAAGACACTGAAAATTAGCTATTCATGTGTAAGGAATATGGAGAAAATTATATCTTCCCACAACTGTAAAATACTTAAAAACTACCATAGTAATGAAACTCAATCTAGTAATCCCACCTGCAATTGTAGGAGTAAAGACAATTGTCCAATCAGGGGAAAATGTATGTATGAGAATGTAGTATACGAGGCAACAATCTTCCCTGAAGAAAATATCAACCAGAAAAAAAGATATATATATATATGTGTAAATGTATAGTTAGATGGATAGATAGATACGTTGTATATTTGTTTAGTATGGGGGTGTGTAAGGTTTTATGTATATATGTCCGTATGTATATGTGTGTAGATGTGTATATACATATATATATATGTGTGTGTGTGTGCATGTACATGCATATATGTTTGTATGTATATGTAAATATAAATATGTTGTTGTGTATGTGTGTATATACGTATGTGTTTTTGGGCATAGAAATAGTAGGTCCTTGCTAGATTAAATATTTGTTATTTTTTTATATATTAAATTTGTAACCTGTAGTTGATATTACTTTTGTCAAATTTTCTTGATTACACAGCGGCTCTTTTATAAATGCCCTTTGGTTTTAGTTGTAACCATCCCCCGCTCCCACCCCATCTTCCCCCTTTTTTCTTTTCTCTCTCTCATCTTCTGATTTTTAAGTTTAGATTATGTCATCTTTTATTGTGAGTAGTGTCACCACAAATGTATACACCCATTTCCAGTGTCAATTTTTAATTTAATTTTGGTCAGCGATTCAGTAATCGGAAAATAATTCATATTTATCTGTATCTCACTCATTTAAACTGTCTTAACTCCTCTCTGTTAAATTTTAATCCTCACCTTCACTTTTAGGACTTCCTGTTCTTCTCTCGTCTGTTACCCCTTTCGAGAACTTTCTGTTACCCCTCACTTTCGTCCCCCACTCCCATACATACACTATCACTAAATTTTATTTTTTTATTCCCGGAGTTATTTTTTCTGATTTTTCTTGAATTTGTAGGTCTGATGAATTGGATCATAATTACGATTCCAATGTAATAAATTATAACCAAGGAATATTAGTGTTTAAGCCTTTTTATTATATTCTTATTCTGGTCTGGATATTGAGTTCTACCTGGATTCTATCCTCTTGGAAATTTATATATATATGTGTGTGTGTGTGTGTGTGTGTGTGTATATTAACCACACATATATATATATATATATATATAATCTCGGTTTTGTTGGTTTTCTTTACACTTCATAGTGGATTCAATCTCTGAGCCTGCCATGTTCTTGTAGTTGGACTTTCTTCTAGCAGGAATAAACATGTGTTCCTAATTTAACAACACAAACTCCTGGTCCACTACAGTCTTCATACAAATAAGCTAATGACTAATTTGCATACACCGCTTCCTTAAAATATCTTCTATTAAATGATTGTCATCTTCTTTTAATTAAAAATCCATTCATAATTACCAGTTAAATGTCAAATATCAATTTTTTTTCTTATGAATTTCCACTGAACTCCAAACAAAAACTTTTTTTTGGTGCATGTTTTCTATTTTAATATCTGTTAAAATACTTTGAAAGATTTGTAATTCAAATGATAACTTTGGTTTAAAAATATTCTAAGTCCAAAGTTTTTGCAAATCTGTCATAAAAAGATGCATTTATTTTCTTTTTGACAAATACCTGTAGGATTCTCAGTAGCAAATGTAACTAAAATAAAATATTAAAAGGTTTTAAATAATTGCTGCAATATTTTATGATATCAAATTAATGTTTACTTTTTTAACAAAATACTTACAATTTTGGACACATTGAAATTTTTCAACCTTTTTAAACAAAAGTTATAAACAAATTTATTTTTACTTTAAAATTTTGTATATTTTCCATATGAAACAAACCATTTGTAAAAAATTTTATTTTATTCATTTTCCATGTTTACAACTACATTATACATAAAATGTTTATTATTTAAGCAAAATAATATATACAACATGGAAGAAGTGAACTGCTGTTTGTTTTTTTTCTGTTTGTATTCTCCAGTGGTGAAAATGATTGAAATTTCTGTTAATCGTCAGTGAGGAAAATGTCCAGAGAGCTCCAAAATGAAAATCTCTTCATGATCCCCGGATGAGAGCATCACAAGCTGCTGAAACTCCATTACAAGACAGCAACAGGTTTGGTTTAGATTAGGGTTAACCCTGCCGATAAAGATACACTGATATCTCTTGTCAAGATATATCAGTGTACCTTTTAACTTCTACAAAGCTTCATTTCAATACAATGACAATACTGATTATGCAAATCATCAAAAGGTGTCCCTTGGACCAATAGACATGCAATGCCATAAAATTCCAGGATAAATCTGATGTGTTGCAAGAAAAGAAAGATTCAACTAGCAAAACTTCCAATACTTCCAGATCCACTCTTCTCTCTCCTGAATGGGATTTCTCAAGAATCAAGAGATTTTCTTCAGCACATTAGGGCCTACAATAGTCACTTTGCTATGATCTCATTTGGATCAAAAGATGCAACACTTTCAGGATTGGTTCACCACAGAATTGATTCCCTTTTACCATTATCTAATGAGCCACACTAATTTCTGCAAATCTACTTCAGAGAAGACTGCCAAGCACAAGTACAGACCAGAAATATGTTTGAGAAACTGAAGTTTGACATTATATTGATACTTCAAGAGTTTTTGCATGAGCACAATGTTTATGTTAAGGAATTCAAATCAGCTATGGAAAGTGCCATACCTGAAGATTTAGAGCTGACACAACACCTTATGGCAAGTACCAGAGGAGGTTCAATGCACTATGTACCAATGAGGTAGCTATCCTAATGGTTGTCCAAGAATATGACAAGAGGGATATTCTTGAGAGACAAGATGGAAGTCTTCAAAAAGTTGCAGAAACTCAGAGCTTATGATGCCTTACAATATCCACTCATCTTTTGGCAAGAAACAGATGGATACCATTTTCTCCTCAGGCAAAGACATTTGAACATTGGATTAACCACAAAAAAAAAAAAAAAAAAAAAATCAGTCATGGACTTCTATGCATACAGAGTTATGATAAAGAGTAAGTTATAATTATCTCTTCAGATTTAA
This sequence comes from Acanthosepion pharaonis, assembly GCA_903632075.3. NCBI lineage: Eukaryota > Metazoa > Mollusca > Cephalopoda > Sepiida > Sepiidae > Acanthosepion > Acanthosepion pharaonis. The sequence continues at coordinate 610,750 of CAHIKZ030000617.1, read as the reverse complement.
GCAACTATTCAACCAGTTCTTGGTAGATATTTAGTCAAAAATGGAATCAGAAAAGTTAGTTTCTTTTCATTCATTTTGATAAAAAACTAAGAGCAGAGGAATAGATCCACCTGAAAGGATTCAATTCCGAATGATTGCAATAATGTCAATATGGGACACACAGTTATTCTCCCTTCATCATTCACAGGTGGACCAAGGTACATACATGAAAAAGTTCAAGATGGATTGACTTATGTCAGACATTTTGGCAAACCAGATTTGTTTGTTACATTTACTACAAATCCAAATTGGCCTGAGATTTTAGAAAGTCTTCTTCCTTGACAATTTGCAACAGACAGGCATGATATTGTTGCTAGGATTTTTAAGCTGAAGGTCAACAAATTGATAGATCTCATCAATAAAAAAATTATTTGGACCTGTAAAATGTCATATGTATTCAATTGAGTGGCAAAAGAAGGGAACTGTCACATGTGCATTTACTTTTATGGTTAAAGGAGAAGATTAATCCAAATCAAATAAATTCTATCATCAATGCAGAACTGCCAAATCCTAATAAAGATCCAGGGTTTTTTGAAATAGTAAAAAGACATGATTCATGGACCATGTGGCTATTTGAATTTCAATTGTCCCTGCATGGTTGACAACAGATGTACAAAAAGATTTCCAAGAAAATTTGTTACACAAAAAGGATACAGATGCCTACCCAAGTTATAGGAGAAGAAAGATTGAAGATGGAGGATTTAGTTTCAACCTTGAAAGAAATGGACAAAATATAATGGTAGATAATAATTCGGTTGTTTTCTATAGCACACTTTTGTACAAAGCATTCAATGCTCACATTAATGTGGAATTTTGTAACAGTTTTAAGTCCATAAAGTATGCGTTCAAGTACATAAATAAGGGGGAGTTGTCATTGACAACCACAATGAAGTAGAAAAATTTCAGTTAGGAAGATACATTTCTCACAATGAGGCTGCCTGGAGAAATTTTTTTATTTTTTTTTTTTATTTAACATTCACAACAGACATACATCAGTTCAGCACTTGAGTGTTCATCTTGAAAATGGACAGCAAGTGTATTTTACTGAGGATAATGCTCAGGAATTGATTGAAACTCAAAAAAAAATAAAAAAATAAATAAATACTACCCTAATGGCATTCTTTAACCTATGCAATGTAGATGACTTTGCCAAAACAATTCTCTATCCTGAAGTGTTTAAATATTACACATTCAAATTTGGAAAATTCCACAGATGAAAGCAAAGAGATTCTTATCCAACTGAAACTGCTATTAAATGTAGTGATGTACTTGGTTGGGTTTATATAGTACATCCAAAAAATTCTGAATGCTTTCGAGACATATAGACAGGCATGCATTCAACTTGGCTTTACAGAATGTGATGAGCATTGGGACCAAACATTACAAGAGGCAGTTTCATATCAATCACCAAAAATAAGAACAGGATCTCTTTGCTATTATGATTGCTACTTGTTAAATTTCAAATCCAATGGATCTGTGGGTGAAACACCAAGAAGCCATGAGTGAAGACATTCATCATATGCAACTGGTTCATCCAAGAGTAGCCATACAAATTAACCTGAGGATTGTAAATGTTGCACTGTATGAAAAAGAAGCTAAGGTGTTAAATGTGACAGAAAAAAAAAAAAAAACTGTCCCATTTCAGACTTCCCAAACCAGAGATCCTGAAACCCTTAAATAGAGAGAGACTGGATACAACCATGAAGAGCTGATCCATCAAATAAAGACTAATACACTCCTTCTTACAAAAGACCAGATTATGTTAAGGATTAACAATTCTGCTGGAGGAATTCTTTTTCGATGCTCCTGGCAAAACGTTTTTAACTAATCTTCTTTTATGTTCAGTCAGGGTGCAAAGAAAAGTGGATTTATCTGTAGCTTCATCTGGAATAGCAGCCACTTTGCTTACTGGTGGAAGAACTGTTCACTCAACATTTAAACTGCCATTAGACTTGGTCTATAATGACAATCCAGTGTGCGAACATAAATAGAGGTACAAACCTTGCCAAGCTACTTTGGGTGATTAGCTTCATAGTCTGGGATGAGTGCACTATGGCTCATAAGGGTTGCATTTGAGGCTTTAGACAGAATGCTAAAAGATATCAGATATAATGATAGCAGAATTGTTGCTCCTCCAGTGAGTCTATCTGGAGATTTCAGAAAAACATTCCCAGTCGTCGAACAAGGAACAGCTGCAGATGAACTTCATGCCTGTCTAAAAGATTCTTATCTATGGGATCATATTGAAAGATACTTTTTGATCACTAATATGAGAGTGGAACTCAATGGAGATGGGACAGCAAAGGAATTTAGTGATCTCTTTAAAAATTGGAAATGGGCAAATCAGCTTTCCTGAAGGTTTTGGCACTCTGGTTGAGAGCATTGAGGAATTATTTTTTAAAGTATACCCCAATATAGCAGATAACTTCCAGAATACAGATTGTGTGGGAGAGCAATTTTGGCTCCCAGAAATGAAACAGTACAAATCATCAATCAGAAGATTCAAGATATCCCAACAGAAGAAAAGACATACCTACCCAATGATGCAACTGTGGACCCAGACAAAGCAGTTATCTTCCCTATTGAATTCTTTGGATCTTCCAGGAATGCCATCATACAAATTGGTATTAAAACAAGGAGTACCATTAATGCTGCTAAGAAATCTTGATCTTCCAAAGTTATGTAATGGTATATGTCTCATTGCAAAGAAAATCTTACCTCACTTATTGGAAACTCTTATTATAATTGATCAAAGGAAAGGAGAGACTGTACAGATTCCAAGAATTTCATTGATTCCAACAGATATGCCTTTTGATTTTAAATGATTGCAATTCTTAGAGTAAGTTTTGTAATAAATCACAAGGTCAATCAATGAAAGTTACTGGACTTCACCTTATGCAACCCTGCTTTTCTTAGGGTCAGTTATATATTGACTGTACAAGAGTTGGAAATGGAAGGAATTTATTTATACTTGCTAAAAAAAAAAAAAAAAAAAAAATATATATATATATATATATATATATATATTATCCTGTTGCATTACAGTAAAAATTATTTAAGAAAAAAAAAATAAAAAAGCAATTTCATTTTGATTTAAATTTTTTCATCATGTTTTTCATTCATGCAAATACAAGTATTTTATTTCTCGCAACATCTGTTATTCAGTTTCACCACGTTTCATTTGTTTAAAAATCGCTAAAATTCTAATGTTTAGAATGAATAAATACATTTTTTTTCTTTCCTGTTTACAACCAAATTATGAATGAAATGTTCATTTAAAATATTTGTTTCAAAGATTTCAAATAGTGAATATATCTTACTTTGCAAAGCAATAGTTAGCGGGCAAATACTAATCATTTATAATAAAGACAAGAAAAAAAAATCAGATTAATAAGTCATTTCTTTAAATCAAATGAAAAATGTTACATTTCAGTAGAAGTGTGATAAAAATTCAACATTTTTTTTATTTGTTAGAAACAGAAATACAGAAAGTGCAAAAAGTTGGTCATTAGCATATTTGCTTTTATGAATAAAAATGTCAGAGAAAAATATTAAATTAATTTCCAAGTAACAAGATCAAGTGAATTTCACACAAAAATGTTTGCAACGAAAATAAAATATAGCAAATCTAAAGGAAATAAAATGAATAAATCTTTTACTTAAACTTATTCCAGATAGAAAAAGCAAAAAAATCTTAATTCAATTACAGCAGCGAAGTATTGTAAACCCAAACTAAAAATCATCACTCCCAGTGGAACAAGATTTGAGATTTTGGGCAAGAGTTGTACTATGACATGTCCTTTAGTAAAGAACATCATGCATCAGAGTCAAGTTTTAATGAATGCTTTTGACTTGTGTCTCTTCTCAATTTTTCTCAAACTGAAAATAAGTATATACCATATTGAAAGAATTCTGACAAATCTCTCAGTTCAGCTGAAGAGTCACTAGTTTCCATGTGTAATCACAGAGTTATTTCAGTTAAACTTGGCCATTGTCATATATCATACAGTTATTAGTTACACAATCCTAATATCCATCTTTCTAGTCATGAAAATGGTCACCTCATCACTATGCATTGATTCATTGTTACAAGTTTTGCCAGGAAGGCCAAAGACTTATTTTGTTGCTTCTGTTATTTTGTACAGAAACAATTCCAGCACAAATCTATTGCTTTTATTTACCACTACATTACTGGAGAAATATCTTTCAGTTATAATTTTTGTTGTGAGTAATTCAGGATGAGTGTCACAAGATGGTTGTCCTTAATATCCATTTAGATTAAATAGCATAAACCAAGTATATATAAAAAAAAAAAAGAAAGTGTCATTTTTCTAATAAATGTTTAGTCACATAATACTTAGATTAGAAAATGTCATTGTTCTGAGGATTGAACCAGTTACTATCATTACAGAAGATAACAGAACCAATTCTTAGTTTTTCATTATTTTTTTAATAAAAAACAAAAATGTGGAAAATTTGTTTAATTTTTTTTACTAATGACAAAATAAGAAAATATTTGAAACAAAACTATTTTCAATTCTATAGACAGAAAAAATTTGATACAAACAGAAAATTTTGACACAAAAAACAATACCCCGTCTGGTGTCAAAAGCTGCTGGTGGCACCAGGGGTAGCAGTACCACCTTAGCCACTGCAACTGTATTACCTCCCCTGATTGGCAGCTGATAAGGACAAGGTATAGCGCATGCTTTCACACATATGTAGAAAATATAACGCATTTATAAAAATCTTCTATACAATCACTGTATTAAGTATTGGGATTTTAACAGAATCAGTTACCCTGCTTGATAATGAAAGATTATGGCTAAATGTATAAAGGTATACTGAAAAGTTCTCACTTCCCAAAATCTGACCAAACAATTTTTTTTTTTTGAAAGCTCATGATTGGGCAGAGAAATTTTCAGCACTGTCTACTGTAACGTTTCAGAGTTCATAGATACTGCACTAATAATAAGCAAAGGGTTAAAATATGTGAGAATAATCCATTCATATGCTATTAAGATTAATCTCAAAGCAACAACAAAAGCATTTGTCAATGGAATATGTTTTAATTTTAAAGTTTTACATTCTTACTCAAATCTACAAAAATAACAATGTATGAGGTTAAGTAATTAATTTTAATGCAGATTTAATTATTTTAATAATCTTTTGCATTATTCTGTATGAGTAACAAAGCATTAAAAGTATTCTGTATGAGTAACAAAGCATTAAAAGTATTCTGTATGAGTAACAAAGCATTAAAAAGACTATATGTGATTAAATACCAGTTAGAAAATTATATTTGAACTCCTAACCACTTTAAATATTGCTTTGTCAATGTTTAGTTAAAATGCTGTGTATATAATAACATCTGTAACAACCAAGACAAATAGTTCAAAGTAATTAAAGTCTATTGACAATTACTCAGCTCAAAAAATAGAAAATTAGAGCATAACAGTTTTGAAAATTTGACCATCAACCAACCTCATAACTGAAGAGATTTTTTAAAATCCCAGGAGAAAGAATATTTCATGAATGTTTCTAGCAGCTTAACTGCCGTAAAGTCTTGTCGGCACACATGTCAGTTATACCACAAAATTTTCTATAGAGAAATAGAAATACTAAGTCATGTGCTAAATCAATTTGCTATCAAATCTTTATTATGAAATCCATAAATTAACCTAAGCACCCAATACTTTTATTTGTGCACTTTCATATCTTAATTATCTCGGACTCAAAACTAAAATCACAAGTTCCTGAAAATTTGAAAGTATAAATTACAAACCAGAAATTGTTGAATTTATTCATTTTTATTTAATCATTCAGAAACCAGTTTGTACAGTTGCAAAAGGATAGTTTTTTGACAGTGTTGGTTGCCATGGAAAAAAAAAGTATTTGTTGATCATTTAAGATTTACAGAAAAATTAGCAAAAAGAAATAGAAACATTAATTTCAAGTCAAGTTTTTTATTTTTTAAAATGTGAAAACTTTTGCAAATGAATGTGCAATATTTCAATATTATTTCAATAGTCATGAAGAGACTAACTCCAGAATCGATGTCACAGTACTGTATGCTGTCTAAAAACAGAAATATTGCATAGATACATATATGACCATATGCTACTTAGAAACATCAGACTTAAATGTAATTCTAGGTGTAGCAGAATAAATGAGCTTTTATAGTTTTATTCATGTTTGAAATCTGAAGCCCAGTTAAGAAATATTTTAAGCAAATTTCCACTATAAAAAAAAAAAAAAAAAAAAAATTAACTACATAAACTAAATTTCCTGTTTATATTTTTTTCTTATTAAATACAAAATATTTAAACTTGAAAGGAGTGCTAAATTAAACATTTAATGTAGTTATTCTTGTACGTCCTGTGAGTAAGAAAGGAAGAATTTGAAGTCAGTACAAAATAAAGTTTTTACAAAAATCAATATATGTAAAATGTTAATTACAAAATGTGACTTCAATTGTGAACATAAGAAAAATGGCAACAGTAAATGTGAAGATGATAATTTCCGACTCATTTTATTTGTCCATCTAAGTTTTATCTTTCCATTATTTCAGCTTTTTTTTTTTTTTTTTTTAAAGCAAAATTGACGAAATTTGGGGTTTAAATGGCATTTGAATGTTCATGTAAAAGGTAAAGTTTATCCATCATGTCTAAAAGGAGCAATCTGCAAAGTTCAGGGTGGAATAATGCTAACATGTCAGGCAGCACAGAAAAGCTGACAATTGTTGGAACAGAAATGAAAAGGATTCATGCACTAAAATATTTAGTAGAGGAAGGCCTGATGGTTTTCAAAACAATTCAACAAATCTCCATTTTGAACAGTGACAGCAAACTATTGTCTGACCAAAATTGTAGTTAATTAAACACTGCATTAAATGCATTTATATTCAGCAGGCAACAATTTATCTTGCACAGTTCTACAAAATAACATTACAAACTGAACAGAAGACAAAAAAATTAGGGATATTTATATTTACTCCAAACTTGTATGAAATATCTATGCAATAAAGTTATGTTGTAGCAACTGCATAGTTTTAGAGATTATAAACATTAAAGAAAAGCATCATTTAGAAGTAAGATTGTTAATCAATTTTGATTATAACTTGTATAACTACAAAACTATATACAACAAGGCAATAGTGAGAACAATATTTCAGACAATAATGATCTCTTAATTTAGCAATCTGAACTGATTTAAGAAAGGTAATAAGATCAGGTTTAAATTTAACAAAATCAACATGGCTATAAAAAAAATTCCACTAAAGCAGAAATTTGATCCAGTCTCATACAAGGGGAAAATTTCTAAGGAATGAACACTTATCTGTTTCTGTTTACAAGACAATCAGGGCTTTGCTCTTGGCAATATGCAAAGTTCCAAACTTAGACATTTATCTTCAGATAAGATTATCACAGTAGTCACCATTGTAGCAAATAATAATAAAGATTATTGTATTAGTCTTTGAATAAAGATCAGGTAAGTGTTTCTATAAATGTGACAACCACAGTTTTCTTCTTGCAGGAATGGATACTAACTATGGTACACCACTTACCTTTATGCAGAACTTATCACAGCCATCTATTCTCATCTGTGGGCAAATGAAACCACACTTCATTTATTTACTTGTTGGGAAAACAGCCATGTCTGAACCATTTTAAGATTACCATTGACAAGTGGTGAAAAGGGCAGGATTATTTGGGATGAGGTGGATATGTTGGGTGATCTCGCTCTCCAGAAACAAGGAAAAAAAACAAAAAAAAAAAACACTAATAATCAAGAATTATAGCAGATATGTGAGACTGTTTTCTTCAAGGAGGAGAGAGGTAGGATGCTGGCAGCTAGGCACTTCCTTAACATCAAAAAGGCACTGAATTAAGCTGAGAAGACATTCTCTACATGTGTGTACATTATACACACACACACACACACACACACACGCATGCACACACACATTGCATCGTAGTCTGGTGTTGAGGCAATAAGTGAACAGCAAGAACATTTTGATTACTTTTAGAAATTGGTGAGTGTTGCACTATAAAAAGGTAATAAGCAAGGCAGTGTGGATTTGGTGGTTAACAAAGACATGTCTTGTAACTAAGGTTAGGGATGAAGACATTGATTTTTGGAGACAGTGTTGGCAGTAAAAGGGGAGAAAGTGCACAAACAAAAAATGTCAATGATGATAACAATTTAAAATGAGTGAGAAGAAAAATATAAGTTTACTTTTCAATACACTGCATACTTCCTGGATTAAAGATTGAAAATAATTACTGGGCAAAGGTTTATATAAAGCTTATAATTATCAACATTTTCTGTTTATTTGTATTAATTTATGAACTAGGCCAGGCAGGAAAAAATGGCCATATTGATACAAGTATGCATGAAATTGCAGCCATTATCTACTCAAAATTTAAAGTTGCTACTTTGCTTTCTGTTAGGGTATGGAGGTGAGGGTCAGGCATCATGTAGGCGAAAGACATGGAGCAATGATTAAAAAAAAAAAAAAAAAAGATTTTTTTTATTAAAACAAAAACATTCGTTAGTCTCCTGCATCTTCCAGTGAGATTGGTTGTTCTGGCCTTAATAGCAGGACAGTTTATTTATTTGATAGTGCTAAGTTGTAATCACAGCAACAGCAGCAGCAGTAGTAGTAGTAGTAGTAATACAAAAAGTTGGCAGTAGCAGCAATGACAGAAGTAGCAGCAGCAGTAATAAAAGCAGTATTGGCAGGTGGCAATGGCACCACATAATGCATGAACATCATGATCTAGCCATGGCCTCAGTGATCTTGGTGAGGATCCACTGCAAGACAAAGAAAAACTACTTTTGACAAGTGTACTCCACTTCAGTTTTTGAAATGGTTTTATATACTAAAATGTAAACCTTCACAATTTACTTCCATCTACATGCAAATATATACAATTCTTATTCCAGAATAGTTGGTTTTAAAGTTTTCATGTTGCTTTCTTTGAAGAAATGTCACAGTGGAAAAAAAAAAAAATTTAATATTTAAAAATATCTGAGTCCCCATTTTGGTTTTATATGTAAAATAATTTCATGTTAAAATAACTTGTAATGGATAAACCAATAATTTTTTTTTTATTTAAATACTGGACATGCTTTTGAAATTTTAAACAAACTCATGATCCTTTTAATCCAACATGTCATGCATTAAGTATTGTTAGACTAACTTCATTTCATGGTGTATTTAAATTCAGTCCTTCATATTAATGCATTAGCAATTGTTGTAAGGCTACTTTTTGCTGTGCCTTCTTTATAAACACAAATATAGAAAATTATTTCCATATGCTGAACCTTTTTTTAATAAACAAACCACCTTAGCCTTTTTTTTTTAAAAGCAGATTACATTTAGAAATAAATCCAAAAGTTGATAAAATAAACCTCACTGAAATTTATATTTCGAAGTTGTGAGTTCAATTGTCAGTTACTTTATGTGTTGCAGAAAAATTATGACATTTTATTTCTAACATATTAAAAAATCCAATTCATTAATCACAATATGACAAATCAAAATATAAAAATACAGATTTAAAAAGAATAAAAAAAATAGAGACAAATCTTTCATTGCTAAGAGATTTGTAATTGCTATTCTGAGGAAACCAACTATCGTGGAATTTTGTATTTGTATTTGACATAGAAAGAAGCTGTGTATTTGTGTGCACACATATATAAGTTTTGAGGTATTATATATTTATGCATAAAAGTACTCAATATCAGGGATAGAGTGTGTGCAAATATAAGACACCACCATACAAGTATTTAGAGTTTTAGACAAGTTATATATGAGAGCAGGAATTTCAGAGATTATGGGATGTAACAGTGAGTTTGGTTTATGGATTTTAACATTTCTGTATAAATAGCCAGGATCATACTCATCCACAATTTCCACATTATTAATTATAATTAATATAAACCAAATGGTTACATCCCATAATCCCTCAAATTCCTACTCTCCGATATAACTTATATAAAATTCTAAATAAATGGATCGAACCATACTTATCTAATAAATATAATGTTGGTTTCATCAACAATTTCCTTGACATATTCCATTCTAATAAACATAACAATGGCACCCTAGCCTCATTGGATGTTGAAAGTCTGTTTACTAATGTCCCTGTTAAAGAAACCATAGAAATACCAATACAAAACTTATATAACACCCTAAGCTCATACTGCTTGACTAAATATTTTACATAAACTCCTATTGTCTTTCAACATGCAAGGACCATTTTACGATCACTGTGGTAACATTCACACACAGACTGATGATGGCAATGGGCTCAACTTAACCTAATTTCTACATGAAACATGTAGAAAATAAGGTCTTTAACAATTTCAACAAACCCTCAATGACCAATATGTATATCAATCATAAGGAAGGCAATATATGAAAACAACATAGTTTGTGTTACTGCTGTTATATAGAATGACAGCAATGTCGATGTAATGTTGCAATGACATTGTACTTTTATGAATCCTCAATGTTGCTATGCATTGTTTTTCCTTATGTTTAACCCATATCTCTCCCATCAAAGCTGATTGGATAATTTACATATGGATTGACATTTCTGCCCTTAAGAGAAGTTTAGGTCTGTTCTATACAATTCATTCTATTATCATTTGTTATTTTACAATCTAAAAGACTAACACAAATTTAAAGAAATACAAGATATTGATAATACAGATACATATCATGGTAATACAGAGTGGAGTCATTCAGTTGTTTATGGCTCAGGTAACAGAACCAATAAATATATAGTCACATTTGTGTTATATATTATAAAATAGATTTCAGATGCTTCTGCAAAAACAGATGTGCTGCCAGAAAAACCTTTATCAATATGGTTTCAGTGTTAAAGGAGCCTTACCACTAATCCAGAGAGCATCAGCAGTCGGTTAGATGGTAATATAAAGATATACAAGGTAATATAGGCAAATATATCTTGCTTGTATAATACTTAGATAAAATCAGGAGTACAGCTTGATCTTACACCTTATGACAGAATTTCCAAGGTTATAAGTATAACAGCTTAAGTCCAGATAAAAATACTTGAGTAAGAACTAAAAAGAAAGCAAAAAGTTTACCTCCTTCACTTTAGGGTCTGGTACCATAACCAATTTCTTTAACAGATTGCTACTGAAGAATTTTTTCTTCTCTTTTTCCTGAAAACAGAAGAAATTCTTCAAATGAAAATCACAAAAAAAGCAAAGCATTTTTTTATGTTAAATGTTTTCCATTGTAAAATTAAAAAGGGAATATTGAATAATCAAACTAACCTTTAAAATGATTTCAATTCCTTTTGGATGTGATTTGGGAACCTCCCTAAGTTCACTGTAAATATGTGTCCATTCACAATCCCAGTGACCAAATATGTCACCTCGGTTTGCAAACACCAATCGTCTATTATAAAAAAAATATGATGCAATGAAAAAAAAAATCTAAAGCAAATGGTTATATCAAATTTACCTTGAAACAAGCAACAAGGAAAAATAAATCTGCTGTGCATTTTCATTTAAGTAATTCTTGAATAAAGGATAATTTTTAAGCAATTTTCCAAAGCAAATTGAATTTTAAAAAATACAAAAAATGTAAACAAGATTCTGTCAGTTGTATGTTTCTAAGAAAGTTAGATTTACCAATGTTTCTTGAAACTTTTTAACATGCAGAATTTTGAAAAATCAATTTTATTAATTTAAAAAGGTAAGGCATGTGGTTTTGTGTAGGGAAATTATGATAGTAATTATTTTGAACATTACTTACTTATCTGTCACTAATAATACATTTTTTCCATCTTTTGTTACAACCACATGGGCAATATATTCATCAGTTGTTGCATAGATTCCTTTTTCAGTTTCCTAAAAAACGAAGACTTTCTGATAAAAACATAACTTACAAAAATAAAAAAAGTATATATATATATATACACACACACACACCATATTTAACAATAGCCTTTTTCTATAACAAATGCAAAATTTTAATTTTGTAGCATTTTTTAAAAAAAATGCTATAAAATTAAGTTTGGTAAATAATGACAGATTGTGATTAAGGACAAAAGATGCAGTTATTAAACAGGATTTTTAAGCTGAAGCTATGGAGGCTTCAAAAATACATAAAAATAAATAAAAATACATGTTTAAATTCCCTCTACAACTACAATTTCATCAAGTCTAAAAATAGACACGTAAAAGTAGATTTGATGTTGCCATCATGTCGATGTAGCAGCAAGCACACGTCATGACTTTCTCAAGACAACAAAAAAATATTAAAATTTGGCTTTTGTTTGGAAACTATCTCCAGCCTATATAAGAACCAAGCAAAAGTCACACAAGGGATTCGCAGCAAAGCACAAACAAGAACACACATTCATTTACTCTCATCATGCTGAAGAAGGCCTTTTTCATTCAGGCGCTCATGCTATATAGAGAAATCAACCAAAGAGATAAAATACTTGCCTGAACTCACAGGTCAACCACAAGAAAAGAAGACTTCTGAAGTGCATTACTTATGTACATAAGTATATATGCATGTGCATACACACACACACTACCCACACTCAGGCATCCGTATATACAGAAATATTTTTTTTTCTGTAAACTTTACTTCTCTAGATTTTTTACAAACTCTTTAATCTTTCTGAGAAGGCCTTTTCTCTTTCACTTGTCACCATTGTTATTAAATTGTATCCAAATTTGCTAGACTGTTTTATTCTTTATTTGGAGTATGTGAAGGATTGCTTGTGTTTTCTTTCTCTCATTTACTGTCAGTCAAGAGTAATGGTAGTAAACACCTCGATTGAACCATCAAAATAAGGCCAGTGACAGTCAGCAGTAGCCGCATGCAACAGATCATACTGGCTACACAAACGATACATTAATCATTTATGTTGAATATTTCTGATGATCAAGAACTGACAAGAATGTTTGAGAAATTAAAATGGCAATTGAAACGATTGACAAGCCAGCATCAGAATAGTTGCAGAGATGTTCACCAATAAAGACTTAAGCAAATTTTGCATGGAAGTTTGAAAATCTATAAATGCTCATTGCTGTTATCATCTCCACTTAAACAAAAATCTTGTTCTCCCTCAAACACATGTGCATATGACCCCCCCCCCCCCCAACCATTAACTTCAATTAGCATATATCATTCAGAAGCAGTTATAGTTTTTGCATCAAAAATTACAAATTGTTGCATTGCTCAATTTTGACACATCAGAAAAAGAAAAGCAAAATAACTGTAAACTGAAAAAGCAAATAGACTGAAAATTGATCAATGGCCAAGCATAAATTGACACATACCATAGTTTGACTTTCATAAGCTCAATTTTGTATGTATTATTGTAACCAATATATAAATGCAGATTCAAATATCTTTCATTACCTGTAAGATAGCATATCCTTCAGCTTCTTGGTGATTATATGGTCGAATAATCAGGTCGTTGTGAAAACGACGAGGTGGACGCAAACGGCGAATTTCATCTGACATTTCTGCAATTCTACAGACAGGAAAGTAGAAAATTTTTTTTTTTTTTTACCAGAAAACTTTGGAAGTTGGAAAGCATTAAGAAATCAGTTCTAGAACAGTTAAGAAAAAGTTATCTGCCATATTGAAAAGGTTTAAAAATTTTAGAGATTTCCTTTATTCTCAGCTGCATTATTAAGTTGGGGGGGGGGATACATGTTACTTTAGTTACTCTTTTTATTTAAAAATTTCAATCATTCAATCATCCCAGTATAACTTGGATATTGCTCAATTTTAATAGAAGAGAGTAAACTTAATATTCTTAATAAGTGACTGATTAAAAGAGACTGAAACATTTACAACTCACCTGCGTATACTATCAAGGGAACTACTAGCAAAGTCTATAACTCCACTTGTTGGACGTGTTACAACACCAACGAGACCTTTACCAATTCCTGAAAAAGGAGAGGGAAATACATTTATAATAGAAACCTTTCAATTTGAGAGTTGTATCATGTAAAAGATAATTATGTAATTGATTTTAAGAGCATACAAATTTGCTTCTCAGCAATTCTAGCCTTAAAGCTTGTTAGCAAAAACTGATAATGCTTAAAAAGATTTCTTTACAAATATTTATTTATGTCACAATAAGATTTTGAAAATTATAATAATTTTTTTGCTTTACTTTCATTGATACCAGCAAATATAGGCTACCTTTGAAGAAACCTTCAACACCCTCTTTCTGGGCACCTTCAATAGGTTTTCGGACTATTCCAGTCACGCCATCAACAACACCCTATAAGTGGAAATAGACAATAACAATTAAACTGAAGGTTTTTTTCAAAACCTTGAGCTACAGCCATACAAAAAAATTCTACAGTTTTGAATTAAAAAGAAAAAGTTTACAAAATAATTTTGAGAGGACAATTAGAACCAAAAGTAATTTCTTAAAGTGTAAAATTGAAAAATCCCCAAAATTACTTTTGAATGAATGTCTTTTCACCTTAATGGATTCATTTTAAGGCAAAAAAATTTTCATTTTAATTATTCTTTTTGAAGTTAATGACTTACTTTATTAATATATTTTCAAGTTGTTTAAAAAATGTTTGGATGATCTATTGATGCAAAAATTATTTCTCCAAACTAACCATAACTAGTCCTTTGCCTCCTCGAGCAAAACCTTCTCTGACATTGGCAGGTCGTTTATTCATTGCTTCTCTCCTCTTCTTCTGGTAATCATCGTCCAAAGTAAGAGCTGCAATGCCTTTGCCCATAGCTCCAGTTATTCTTGATACAGCACCTGCAGCACCACCTACAAATCACAGTATTATAAACAGTATTATAAACAGTATTATAAACAATATTATATACGGTTCTAATTTACAATCATATAAATTGATATTATATGGTGAATAATCAAACTATCTTTTCATTAAAAGGAAATAATTCAAATGAGAAAAACATTTTCACTACATAATGGAAATGAGATTAAAATAAATTCACATCTAAATGATATTTTGTTTACTATAGAAAGAAAAAATAAATAGGAACAAATTTTGCCAGATTTTTTGAGATGATGAATTATACAGCAATTTGGTGTTCCTGTCTTTATTATAGTTGCTGTATTTTCCAATCATTTTCAGATAAATATTGGTAACCCTGAAATTTCTAATTGAATCCTTTATCCAGATTGGGGGAGGATAGAAGTTTTCATTCTTCTGTCCATATAAGTTAATTCTTTCAATTTGTCTTTGAAATCACAATTGAATGAAGAATTATCTGATTATAATAACCAAGATTAGGATATTAGTTTGAGTAAATTATGAAAATGGGAATAAAAGTTGCAGAATGTTTCTTAAACCTGAAACAAAAATGTATCATTTGTAACACTACTTAAAATTTTGTTTTTTAAAACAAAATTTTATAAAACACTTCAGATCATTTGAAAGTACAATGAAAATTCAGAGAATAAAATTACTTATAATTGTATTTTTATGGTTAAATTATTGAGATGAATATAAAAATAAAAAATTGTTTTAAAATGATAGAAGTTATTTTTCTTCACTTACCTACAGCATGACCAAACAAACTACGGACACCTAAGGCAAGCCCTTCAGCAAATTCTTCTGGGCCTTGGATAGCACCCTGATAGACAAATAAAATTTGCAATTTTTTCTCTATTTATTAAAATTTCTTTTTGCATTTTCTATCCATAAAGATTCGGGAAGCCAAATTTCATTATAAACTATCAACAAAGAGAACGTCATGTAAAAAGTCAATGAAAAAGATTTGATAGGTGATTAAAAAACAGATCTGTAAAGCCAACATCACAAAAGAAAAAAGAAAAAGAAAGATGTCCACATTGAAATGAGTAAAGATTCAAAACTTGTTGCTAATTGATTTAGAAAAGTGTTTATGTATTTCATCAATATACAAAAATGTAAATATAAATTTGTCATATGATTATATTTCAACAAAAGTTACTTTGATGAATATTAATTGTATTGTAAAAAGTTACAAATATTACATATATAGAATGCTAGTTAAATGTAACTTTGTATTACATTTTCTTTTCAACAAATGGAATATTTCAAACTAATGCTGAATTTTCCCAAGTTTATATAGAGAAAAATATAAAGTGAAAATTAACTGTTTTGAGATTAAAAAGAAAAAAGTTCCTATCACTTCCAGCAAAGAGAACAAGATGAGAAAATTTATATCATTTTCATTGTTTTTTTTTTATTTTGAATGATTTGAATAATCATTTTCAGATGAAATTAAAAATTTGTTTTCAAAAAATCATGCAAAAAAATTTAGTGAAAAATAGAAAGATTCTTTTTAAAATAGCAAAAATAATTTACCTGATAGGGTTCATAAAACAGATCTTCTAATCCTTCTCCCAAGCCTCGTATAAGACCAAATGGATTTCCTAATACATCCAATCCTAACACTAACACATACATTTGTTTGATTGCCTGTAAAAGATAAAAGAGAAAACATTTGCTCTGGGGATTTTGTTTAGATGCAAGACAAATTGATTTCAGGAATGAGAAGTGGAGGATAGAAACTTCCATGAATAATTTTTTTCAAATTTAAGCTGCTTTAGAACAAAACATACACAAATTATGAGCATAAAAGGAAAGAATCCATTTAAAAACTCATGTAGATTTCCTTATTGCAAAAGAAAACAAATGTTAATACTGGAAGCAATGTCTTTCATGTTTTGAAAATATTTAATTCTCATGCCATCTTTAATGACTTCATGGTTCATGAATATAATCAAATGTCAAAGTGATGAGAACAAATAAAAACAGTTTTATTTTTTTTAAATACATTCAGCAAATTTCAACATAAATATCCTAGAAAAATGAACAATCTCTTACCAACAAATTAATGCAAACATATTTGGGATTCAAAGATGAATGAACATAAATTGTTTGAATAATAGCCAGTAGCTTTGCAATATGAAATAACTTAGGAAGCAATGATGCATTTAGCTGATGGTAGCTTTTGGATTCCATTCCTTTTGCCAATTTTTCTTTTGATTTGATTTTTAACTTTAGCTTGAAATATTATAAATTGAGAGGCATCAGAAACAAATTAGTGCCATGTTTAAAAAAAAAAAAAAAAAAAAGCATTTTAGTAAAGTTTGTAACAATTCTGATACCTAGAAAGACCTTCCCTCCACGGAAGGGCTTCATTCACAAAATTTGAACAAGGTACCTACCTGTCCAGCATAATGTTGACTCATCTGGCCAATCAATTGACTTTGGTTATAAAAACTGTGTTTCCTCTCAAAATATCCTAATCTGAAACAAATATGAGCAAAATTAGCATGTTCTGGAAGAACCAGAAGATTTTAGGCTTCTTAATGAAAAAAAAAAAAATCAATGATAAAAGCAAATTTTTGAAAAGAAGTTTTTGCTTTCAATATTGATACAGTCAAGTACTATGTGCATTGCTTACTTTTGAGGGTTATGTAAACTAAAGCGATAGAAGTTTGCATGTACCCAGCAAAAATATCTTTACCAAAAACAAGATTACACCTGATTTTCATCTGAATAAATTAACATTTTTCTTATTAAATTTTACTAAGTTTTTTTGTCAGTTTTATATAATATGAAAGAAATTGACATGAAGTGATATTTTGGTACAAAGCAAAATGTTTACCCATTGTTAGAAATTTATTTACAAATACTTTGAATTAAGTGTAATATTCTGGGGAAAAAAAAAAAAAAACAAACTAAAATGGTTCTAAAAAAGTAGGCCAAATGAAAGGGAAATTACTTGAAGACAACATCTTGTATATCTGTAAGTACAACACCAACACTTTGAAGGAAGATATTGAGTACATTGGATTTGATCTCAACTGGTCCATCTTCTCCTCCACCTGCTTGTAATGAAAAACTGAGATGGATCTGTAAAAACATAAGCATATATAATTTAAAACACCTGCCTATATTCCATCTGAGAAATTCTGTGTAACATATTTGGTTGGGAGAGCAGGAGGGTTTGGATCCTTCAAGAAAGCTACTTTAGAAATTAAATATAACTATTTGTTAAAACTAGGAAAAAATTGATAATTTTTTTTTTTTTTACAAAACTGAAAGTTTGTAATGAACTGTAAATATGGCATTAATTTACTAGAGATTTTTTACAAGTTAAAACCAGTTAACCATATGCAAAAGATCAAGACAAGTTATATGGAAATTTTATTTATAAAAAAAAAATTAAACCAATATATTTGGTATGAGTAAAAAAAAAAAAAAACCCAAAAAGCAACCACTATAAAGAATAGTTTATATATACTATTTCTGTTAGTATCTATAAATAAAATAAAATTTAAAACTACTTGAAAAGGGTGGAACTGACTGAGTTTTATTTACCTTAATAGGTGAGAAGTGTAAGTAATCATAAAAGTTCTTTTGTCCTTCCACAAGAGATAATCCAACAATATCTAGAAGCTCTGTCTGAACTCCTTTGCAGTCTTCAAGGAACAATTGTGTCTGAATGAAAAATACAGATGAAAAATTTAATTTGAATTTCATTGAAACTTACAACTTCATTACCATACAGCTATGAAATATTCTTGTAATAAAAAAAATGTAACAATATTTTTCAAATTATTTTTGATTGAACAAAATGTTTTGATCAGTAAGCAAAACTTGACTTTTTGTAGGATTTAAAAAAATTACTGTTTGTGCAAAATTAAATTTGACCATTTTGTTACTGTTTAAATGTAGAACACATTGAAATTTGTTGGATTTATTTATTTTAATTATTTTTATAGAATATTTTTATAGATTAAAAAAAGAAAAAAAAAAGGGAAAAAGAAAGATCACCTCTTCTACTCTGGAAATTACATCTTCTGAAGAAAATAACTGGATGATAGCATTTAAGAAGCCTTGATCTACTTTGGCTGACATTTCTTGTATTAGCACCTTGAAATATCTGAAAAAGAAAATTTTTGCATAAATAACAGGAATTCATACATTTTCTTTCTCCTAAGAGAAAGAGTTCATTTTCATACAGTTACTATTATAAAATACTGGTGAGTACAACAAAACAGGGCAACGTGGGGGAGGGTACTCACTTGATTTGAGTAACATTGCTGTGTTCATGTTTTCTCTGCATGATGCTCACCTCAGTGAATGGTTTAGGAACTGTGAATAAAAGTAGTATTGGAAAAATGGTTTAACATTTAGTAGAAAGCAATTTTAATTTATATACCATGTAATTCCTTACAGGTATTTTACAAAGGTAAGCATACATAACTTTTTATTTAGTTTTAAGAGTTTATCAGTACAGGTTAAATCAATTATATAATGAATATTGAGAAAATGAATTATAAAACAAAACTAACAACTCTTTTCATTTCAACGAAGAATATCTTGAGTCAAAATAATTTTATGAATGGAATCAATCATAAAATAAGGAGAGAAATATAACAAACATTGGTTACATCAAAATGTTGAAGGTACGGAAGATGTTCAACATTTAAAGTTTGATGTCCAATATATTCAAGTTTTGAATTTGGGGCACTACTTTAGACTGGCCCACCTGTAAAAAAAAAAAAAAAAAAAAAAAAAAAAAACATTTATGGAAATATTTTTTGTACATTAGCATTATATCAATGACAGAAATACTTTCAAATTTGACATTTGTAAACAGAGTTGTTGAAATTTAATAGTTGAAGTCAGGGATCGATTTTACACTGTATAGATATTATGAACAGGACTCCATTACTAAAATGAAAAAAAAGAAAAAATAACATCATTTTTCAGTTCTAACAAGTATCACAGCCTAAGGAAGATCTAAAGAACTCTAATGTGCAAGAATTATTTTAAAAATAACCCCCACTTTTTTTAACAAGTAAACCATTCTATTTAAGTAGTGCCAAACTGATATCTCATTCAGCTTTTTATCACTTATTTTTATCATTATTCCCACATTTTATTAGTAGTAATTTTGAGAAGAAAGGAGCCATGTTGTATGATCCTTGCTATTAATATAATAAAATGTAAGTGATAAAAAGCTCAATATGATCATTTTAAACTTATCCTTAGATACAGTAGACATCAAAATTTAAATTTTAAATGTATCTTTCAATGTAAATTGTAATGAACATTGTATTCTTCTCTCTGTAAGATTGATTCCATCAATGAAATTTATTTTGCTTGAAGTTCCTTCTCAATAGGAAAGGAATCACTATGCAGCTTTCCTACACCTTGTCATTCATCTGCTCAATTTTCATATATCATGGCTTTCATATTTCTGAAAAGATATCTTTTTATAAAACACTTTGTACTTATTAAATACATTAACAAGATATATCACTTAAATAAAAGCCAACATAAATAACAAGTCAATATTGCTCTCAAATTGAATTTAAATTCTTTCTAATTTGTTTTTCCAGGAAATTCATTTGCAAATTGTATTAACTTTTTTCTTTGTCTTTCTTTGTTAGAAAGGTTGTTTAGTTTTAACTCACCACTTTCTGCTGCTACTGACTTGGGAGGTGGAATGGGTGCCAACACAGTTGGAAATACAGCTCCAGAAATTTGGTTATCCAACTAAAAAGATAGAAAATAGATTTAGAATGTATATGGTGCCAGTTATTCAGAGCTTAATTATTTAATGAGGTTTTTAATTATTGTTGGACATTTGTTATTTAAGACGCTCCTCCTCCTTTTTTCAGTATATTGTTTTGATTTTTGATATTAGCCCAAACTATCAATAATAGTCTACACTAGTACAAGATTTTTGTAATGGCAATTCTTTTAACATATTAACTGCTTGTTTTCTTTGCTATCAATTTTGAAAGCCAAAAAATTGATAACTTAAAACTATTCTTATGGGTCAAGAACAACTAATGTAAATCAAGATTTAACAGTAGAAAAACTTATTTCAGGAATATGCTATTTATGTGAATAAATATATATATATATATATATATATATAGGAATATGCTATTTATGTGAATAAATATATATATATATATATATATATATATATATATATATATGCTATATTTATCTGAATAAATATATATATAGGAATATGCTATTTATCTGAATGCATAAACACAAGCAGAATTAACTGTAAAGGAAGTTTATTCCTCTTCATTGTATTTGTAGAATTCAAATTTAGATTAGGACTCAAAATTTATAGGCATTTATTTATTAATAATCTAAAATCTAACAATTGCGAATGGTAATAGTAAAGAGATACAGGGTCTGTAATTAAGAGTCATTAACATATTTCATAATAGCCACTTGAATCCCTGTTCAGCTGCTGTTGTTGTTAATACAAGATTTTGGCTGATCCATTCTTCAGCTCTTGTCAGGTGTAATCTATGAGAAAAAAAAAAAAAAAAGAAAACCATATTGGAATGGGTGATGTCCTAGATACCTACATAGGAAGTGGAGGAGGATATAATTCTAGTGTGTTAGAAAAAAAAAAATTATGCAGAGAAGACAATATCTGAACTGATTGTAACCAATTCTTTTGGTGTAAAGAAATCACATGTTCATTTCCTTCGACACCAGACATCAGCAATGATTTGATAAAACTGGATGACTTTAGGGATATTAATAGCACTCTCCAACCTAATAACTATCAATCCTGGATTATTTCTAGGACGAAGAATTGGAGGACAATCCCCAGTATAATTCTCTAGTTACGACAAAATATTCAAGAACAGATGAGATCCTAACGATTTGTCTACATTACAATATCAGAATAGTGTTTTGTAGTAAAGCTACTCATTGAAACCTAACTAAAATTCAATCTTTACAAGAGAAGTAACTAAAAACTGTATATGTATTAAGGTAAGTGGGGAAACCAACCATCCTCTTAAAATCTGATTATAGCTGTAATTAAAGGTGAAGTGTAAAATTTGGTAAAGCAGACTATCTGGATGAAGGATGCACATGGATTTCATCTGACAGGAGTCGAAAAATAGATTGGCTGAAATATTGCATTAACAACAACAATATACAAAGATTCAAGTGTTCACAGAACGTTGGATAAATACAGAGAAGCTTTGTGATTTAAGGTGTGAGTTGTGATATGAGGTTCATAAACTGAGAAAATTATATTAATCTTCTGCCAAAATGTTGGCCTCTCTTCAAGTGTGCTGATATACAATAAGTAGCTAATGAAAAAAATATTTCCTGATCAACAACATTTATGGGAGGTGGCCAATGACAGGAATGAGGTCCTTTTTGTTTTTAGAGTAAAATGGTAAGATTAAAATAATGATTTTATTATAAACAATATTGTGTTAAAAACAAAAGAAATGCATTCTAGTCAATGAAGGTTGCTAGATTATCAGAAATTAAAGCATCAATAGATAAACACTAATAATGCAGCTATTAGAATAGAGATACTAAATGAAAAACTATAAATATTAAACTGTAGGAATTATTGTAATGAATTTATGATTAAGTGATACTAGAGTATTAAAATCTGTTCTTTGTCTCTTTTTTTTTTTTTAAATAGGTTTAGCTTCTTTGTCATCTGTCTTTATTTCTGAGAGGAGGTAATGTAGCTATTTACATCGTTCAGACTGTTGTCATCATCTATATTGCTATATTCATGTTTTGGCTGTTGTATGCTTCGGCCTTCTTCAGATGATATATAAAGATGAGAATGACAGTCTGAATGATGTGTACATATTTTCTGCATATAAAGATGACACTGAAACCACTAAATTGAAATCAAATGACTAATCTTTTGCTTTATAACATTAAGAGCACAATCAATTTTTATTAAGAAATTTAAAGTGAGGCAATAATTAACATTTATAAGAAAAGTGAGTTAATAGGAATCTATGATCTGACCTGCAGTCGGTTGATTTTGGCATGTAACTGCAATTGATGTGGTGATGTCTTGTACTGGACCCAGATTCCATCTTGGAAACTTCGTCTCAGCACTCGTTTATTTGGTTTATACATAATCATCTCAGTAAAATCAACCTGCAAAATAAACCAAAATGAGCATTTAAGTAAATCCTGAAGATGACTATTTTTCTGAGAGAAAGAAAACCTGTAGATATTAAAAACAAATACATAGTAATATGCACTGTGTTGGGAGTCAATATAAATTCAAGCAAAAATTGTCATACTCTATAGAAGCTTATTTGAGTTTAAAAATGTACATTTCACACTAATGTCATATGTGTTGCCATTAGAAAAAATCATTTAAAAAATTATAGAAACATAAAAAGTGATTAAGATTAAGAAATCTCTTGGGTATAAAAAAAATAATCTTTTAAAATTAGTTTCTTGAAGAATTTGGGCAGTACAGCCATTGTTCAGGTAACCAGAATTTATGCTTAATCTTTTTAATAAAAAAAAAAATAAAAAATCAAAAAAAAAAAAAATCTACCAGCTTGGTAGATGGTTGGTTTTTAGTTATTTCAATAACATTTTTTGGCATTTGGCATTCTTGTCACAATCTCTTCTCTCAATATTTGGATTCAGAAAACTTAATCCCAAACAAACTTATGATACCACCAGCCGACAACCTTGTGAACAAAATCTTAGAGAAAATTTATGAAAACAGAATTTGCATAATTTTTCTTCTGTTCAGTACAAAAGTAAATAAAACTGTCAACAAACAAAAATAATGTAATGTGGAATTAATTTACAAACAGATTACTAATTTCTGATGAACATTAGAATTTATCTGGAGTAGAATTTTGTTTTTTTTGCTTCCTTGATATATTGAATTTCTAGATGCCTTACTCAAAGTCTCAATTCTTGAGTTTCTTGAAGCCTTTTATTATAATAACTTAATTAGTTTTAAACAAGATCAGTAGTGTGTAATTATAATCTATAAAGGGAAAAATCTTAGAATATTGACAAAATTTTGTATTTAACTAAAGATAGTGACAGAATGAGTACAAAGCAAAAACATCTTGATTTAAATGAAAGACAAGTTATTTGTACTCACATCATATTTATTTTCCAACAATCTTCGAGAACTTCCTGGTTTTCCAAGAGCAATCTCATTTTGGTACTTCTGATAACCACTTTCCAAATAGGAAGAATTTTTCAGGTCCATTGCTTTGAAGCGTTTCTTTTTTTCCTCCCATATAATTCCAGAACTAAAAGAGAAATATCAATGCAAATTATGTTCTTACATATTCTAATATTTACAATAAGGATGGAAAATAATTTGAGAAAATATTAATTATGGTTTATGGTGCATTATATATCGATCATGTCAATTATTATTCTTATATTGGTGTGTGTACTATATATATATATATATATATACACACACACACACACACAGCGTTAAAAATCAAATATGGATCGGAATGATGATAAAATAAAACAAATCGGAAACGTATATAAATCTAACATGGAGTGTGTCTGTTCCCACTAGACAGACACGCACATAGACAATTACAGATACACATTACCATTTGATGCCCAATTAGACATACAAGAATCTTTACAAACCTGCATACACATAGAATTATCTACGGTTTTAATACACATGACAAGTGTCTGACCAATGAGAACTGATCCAAATAAACAAGTGCTTCTGTCTGTTCGTTTTCTCTGACAAAGCTTTAATAAAAATTTAACCCCTTGCATCCTAGTGGCTTCCCGCCTTGCTTGCTTAAAAAAAAAAAACAAAAAAAACAAACAAAACATGTTAGATTGATATACATTTCCTATTTGTTCATTTATCATATTACTTCAAACAATTTTTTAGTAGATATTTGAATAGACACTGGATTTATTTAAAAAAAAAAAAAAAAAAAAAAAAAAAAAAAGTATTTATTTCATGCTTGCATGCTCAAGAAAACAAAGAAAATGTACCTTTTGGCAGGATTTAAAACTGTGTCCCTGTTTTGCAGGAGGAACCACAGTTTGATCCAGCATTCATTGACTTTTCAGTTACGAAGCACTTCATAATCAAGCAATGTTGTTCTATTTTGTCATTAAAGCACATTTACTGTCAAATTTTTTTCCTCAAAACTCATATTTGCTCAGTTTCATATTTGAAATATACACAAAGTAGTTTCTAAAGTAATGGATTTAAATATTTAATTTGTCTTACTTTTATTACTTCAAATGTTATTTTTAGTGGATACCCGTATTTGAGTAGATGTTACCTTTATTTTAAACAGTATTTTGTCTACCAGCCTGCATGCTCTTTGTTTACATTTTGAATACAAAACTGAGCAGCTATGCCTTTTGAGAAAATATTTGAACCAGTGAATGTGCTTTAAAGGCAAAATAGAACCTTACTTGATTGTGAAGTTCTTAGTAACTGAGTGGTCAAAGCCTGCTGGAATCAGATGTTGATTCCTGCAAAGAAGATGCAAGTTAGAGTTCAGCCAGAGGGCATATTTTTATTAAGTTTTCTCAAGTACACAGGCCAGTAGACAAAATGCTGTTTAAAATAAATAGTGGATCTGTTCAAATACTGGTAGCTACTAAAAATAATGTTTTAAGTAATAAAAATATCTGAATTTCTGGGATAAGGAGCTATTATTTAAATTTGGACTATTTTCCTCATTTCTCTTATGTTTTGACCAGTTGTATATTGATTTGGGTAACCTACAGAGAGTTCTGAATTGAACCAGTTATTTAATTTATGGTGGTAGACTGTTCTCATCCATCTTCCTATGAAACATCTCCTAGGGATATCTCATCTAGTTCTTATTTTTTAGTACTGTTATTGCTTGCCTATTTTCACCAAGTCCAGTACACTGCCTGACCCAAGTATTGAATGTACAATTACTATGTCACTAAAAATTCACAAGCCAACACTTTCATCTATTCTCCTGTAGCCTGTGGGGAACAAGGAGCTTTAAACCTACCTGTCTGCTGATTAGTGCTGCTTATGAAGACTTGCTGTCATTTGTTTTTCTAAAGTACTAATCAGCAGCCAGGTTAGGTTTAAGGCTCCAAGTTCACCTACAGAGAATTTTTAAAATAATCATTAGCTAAAATAAGCATTTTAGCTAATGATTATTTTAAAAATGTGTATCATTTCTGGATTTGTGAAAAGCACATTTTAACTTTATTTGTTATAAATGATAATTTAGTAGATAAAACACTTATATTCAATATGTTCCTGCCTATTGGCAAGATTTTGCAAAGCTATTATAGATCACTCAATCAGGTTTCCTTAGACAGATTATGCTAAAAAAGCAATTTTTTTTTTTTAATATGAAATAGAATGAAATGAATATGAAAAGAAAGCCATTATTTTCATCATTAAACAAACCTGGTGATACCAAGGTAAGCCACTTCTGTCTGGTTAAGATTATTCACAAGTGACAAACCCAAACCAAAAATGAAGAGGTTGATTTCTTGTTCTATTCGCTCCAATTCTCCAGCCTACAAACAGAACAGAAAATTCTTTTATTTCTATTTTATACTTTTAATATCAAATATTACAGAGGAAAGTTAACAACTAACAAATAATTAAATTTAATTAAATTCACAGTTGTAGCATTTTTGCAGCTGATTATTCAAATTAAACTTGTAACCATATTTCTCCTTCAAAAGTCAAATTAGGAATAACAATTTTACTTTTGTTCATTAATGAGCTCAGAACATTTTGAATTATTGTTGCTTATATATACACACGAGTGAGTGTTTTATTTACACTGTTTAAGCCACTTGGTGTGAAAAAGTATTGTATTCACAAATTCAGGGAGAAATTGACTTAAATAGCAGTGAAGTAATTATTTGATAATTAATCTAACTGTTGTACTTTACCATTGAATTAGGCATTTTAATTTCTGCCATCAATACTGCACAATATCAGCATCCAAACAAAATTTATTCAACTATTTTTTGACATTCTACAAATAAATTTTTTAAGTTAAAAAAAAATAAAATAAAAATAAAAAGCTCCGTTAATAACATACTTTGTATTAAATGTTTTTTTTTTTTTTTTTTTTTAATTGTTTTTGATAAGCTAGTCTCAATTACAGAAAATTTCAAATTACATCCCCTATTGCAGGAATACTATAATGTAACTGGTCATTAATCCAACAATTTCTCATTACTTTTTCCTCCAGAAGATAGGAAGACTGCATGAATTGTAAAAAGTAACTTTGATCTTACCTGAAATATTCCATTTTAGTACTATAACTTTGCATCAAGAGTAACAGATTACATTAAGTAAAAATGAAAACTTATTGTTAAAGGTAATTTTTGGATGGAGGCTTAGAAGATTCAAATGTTTTTTATGAAATCAAATGCAAGCTGGACAACAAACATGGATTTGGTCACAGCAAGCAGCCTCTTACCACAATGCTTCTTTTCAGGAGATATTCTTGGTATAAGTAACTTTGAAATGAAGATGAAAACAAGTGGATCATACCTGCTGAGCTACAGTAACCAGCGCCAAATCCTGACTAAATAACAACACTCTTTGCATACCATCAAGAAACGAGACCCAGTACACTTTTGTGTCATTGTCGGCAAAGAATTCTCCAATTCCATCCTGAAGTGTAAACAAAACAGATATTAAAGTTTTTGATGCAGTGATTTTATTCAAACGTTTTATGCATTTAAGCAAGAATTTCTTTTCTTAAATATTTACGTGTCTCTCTCTCTCTGAAGGTACCTATTTGAAGTTTGTAATGAGATGCTACTCTAGCACTTGTAATATCTCATGCTTCATGTAAAAGAATTTTATGAACTTAAAATATCTAGCATATGTTCATATACTGAATGTAAAATGAATTTAGTTACTATTATGGTATCCTACGCTCGTGTTGTACAAACAAAAGTCTCGCCTATGTGGGCCATATAATCTGTAACTTACCTCCTTTTATTTTGTATCCAAGTTTCGTTTAGCTAAATAAAGCTTAGTACTTTTATTTCTGTTCTGAGTTTTGTTTTACTTATCACAATTTATTTATCTAAACCAATACAAAAATGATCATGGAAATGACATGGAAGCCAAAGCACTTGGACATTGACCCCTGTTCACCAACAGTTGCCAGAGATTATCACCACTAGCAAACCATCCTGTTGAACTATTTTGATGATTACAAGGACAGAATTCTGTAACAGAGTCTCAGAGTTGGTTGTATGTGGTGCTGTATGCACCAGGAGTTTCGTCCTTTCACAATGGGCTGTTGAGAGAAGTGGTGCTGACTATTTGCATATGAATGATACTATGCGGGTATAACCAATAGTAAGGATTGATCAGAGTCTAAGAGAGCTATATAACACCATTTTTTTCTCAGTTGGGGAGAGGTGCTCTCAACGTGTGGATGTGTGAAAACCAGAGAATATAAATGCAAATTCCTAACAAATATCAGGCTTTCTCGAGCTGTAGAAATACCAGAATGTTCGATTGATTGTTGATTTGTTTTACTAGCATATCAACCTCTGTGGGTCTCAATCACATCCAAATATATAGAAGGATGTACAGATTTCAACATGGCTATACAAAAATTGGACAATTTGTCAAAACACCCAATACGGTTTTTGCGAAGCACTTGTTTACTACAAGACGTCAGAAGCCAGGAGAGTCACTGGATGAGTTTTTCAGGGAATTGGAAAAACTGAAGAAGAACTGCAACTTCAGAGGCCATACTGCTGAAGAATGTGGCAATGAAGCTATGCAAGATGCCTTCATTACAGGCATAGGTTTGCATTGCATACGATAGCATCTCCTGAAAAATAAGAGTCTGAACCTACAAATAGCTTATACTCCAGCTTCTGCATTGGACTTAGCCCATCAGAATAACGACTTGTACACTACTTTAGAAGTTCAAATGGCAGCAATAGTCAATATGGAACCCACAAAAGTATGTGAGAATTGTTATAAACTTCTGGTTGAACCTAACAAACCAGCAGTAGCCTTGACCTTTCAAACAAAACATAAATGCTTATTCTGTGGATTTTCCTATCATTCACAGGACCACTGTCCTGCTTGCATAACTACTTGTAAAAAAAATGCTCAAAGCAAAGATATTACACTCATGCATATCAGTCCAAACCTTTGTCAAATTCATTAGAAGGAGTGGGTGGTCTGCATATACTAACCACACTTACTAATGTACCATGGGAACTCTACTCTGCTGCAACACACGTAATTGTTAATGGAAAAAAAAAAAAACAAAAAAAAAATTAAGTGCTCTACTTGATTCTTGTACCACTGACAGTTATCTTAGTGAAGTAGTTGTGCAGGAACTAGACTTTAAAGTTCACATATCTAGTAAAAGGTATCACCAAGGCCTAGAAAGCTTTAAACACTAATTCGGGGAAGGGGGGGGCTGAGGCTATAACCCTATGCCTTAATGCCCAGTTGTATGTTGCCACCCATTTGGGTGTTTTGAAGGATTTGTGCTCTGACATGATACTTGGCCAGGATTTTTTGTGTCAGCTTCAGAGGGCAATCTTCAAATATGGTGGGTCCTTGCCCAAATTTACTGGACAGTGCTCGTCAATTTTGTGCATTAAATGCAACAGAAAAACCTTCATTATTTCCTAACTTATAAGCCCATTGTCACCAAGTTGAGGCACTTTAACAAGGAAGATCAGGCCTTCCTCATTAAAGAAATTCAGAACTTGCTTTCTGAAGGTATAATTGAAGAAAGCATTTCACAATGGTGAGTCCAGCTAGTAATGGTGAAGGACCCTAACCACCATCATAAAAAAAACAAATGTACATAGATTACTCAGGCACGATAAGCCTATACACAGAACTGAACTCTTATCCCCTGCCAAGAATTGATAAAATGATTAAAGACCTTGCTAGATACAGCATTTTTTCTCAATTCGACCTCAAAAGCGCCTACCACCAAGTGCCGCTTAAGGAATCAGATAAAATATCCGCTTTTTTTTTTTTAGGTAAATGGTTGTTTCTTTCCGTTCTGTGAGGTCAAAAATGGAGCTGCCTCATTTCAGAAGCTATTGACAGAATAATAAAGAAAGAAAATCTATGTAGTGCATTCCCTTACATTGATGATATCACAATTGCAGGGCTCACACAGACAGAACATGACCAAAACAAAGTTCCTGGAGGCTGTTATAAAAGCTAAACTTACCCTCAACAAATTAAAAACTGTGGCTTTGATACACTCCATTAATGTGTTTGGATACTGTGTTGGCAGTGGAGTTAAGCCTGACCCAGAAAGACTTTGTCCCTTAAGAGAGCTACCTCCACCAGAAAACTTGAAATCATTAAAAAGGGTGCTGGACATGTTAGCATATTATGTAAAATGGAAAAATGAATTTTCTAATAAAATTTGGCCCTTTAATAGAAACTAAAAAAATTCCCACTCAGAGGTTTCAATCAATTATGTCAAAACACTACAGGGGAGCGAATTAAAATATCACAGAGGAGGAGGCGACAGCAATTATTGAGGTGGCTTGCAAGTGGAACCACCATCATGATGACATTTGACCCTAGTTACTGATCAAAGATAGGTGGCCTTCATGTTTAACAACAAAAGGTGTACCAAAATTAAACCTGCTAAGATTCAGGAGTGGTGGTTAGAATTTGCAGCATTTGACTACATCATAAAATATCATCCTGGCAAAGAGAATGTGGTTCCTGGCACATTTAGCTAAGCTTATGCTTGTTTATCCATTACCACTTCAGTCCTCATTGACATTGACAATGACCTATGCCACCCAGGAATTACTTGACTCCTACATTTTGTTAGAGCAAAGAAGAAAAAAAAGTTTGCTTCTTGCAGAGTCTGTGCAGAAATTAAACCTCGTTTCTATTGGCCACCAGAAGGCACTCTTATCAAAGAGTGCCTGAATCATGGAATGACTAAGTATCAACTTCAAGGGACCTATGCGTTCTGTCACATGTAACTTGTATTTACTTGTAGTAAATTGACAATTACTCGCAGTTTCCATTCGTCTTCCTATGTCAAAACATGCATTGGTAATTAAATCCCTAGATCTATTGCTTAGCTGTTATGTTCAGTTATATACACTCAAACAGAGGGGCGTCCTTCCAGTCTGAGGAAAAAAAAGGGTTGCAACAAGTAAATCCACTCCATAACACCCAACCAGAGACGCACAGGTTGAACAATTTAATGGCATTATATGGAAGGCGAGTCATCTAGCAATTAGGTCACATAACATACCTGAAAAGTACAGGGAATTGGTGCTTCCTGAAGTGTTACACTCCATAAGATCATTGTTGTGTACCTAAACAAATGCCACCCTTCATGAACACTTTTTGTATTCCTGTGCCTCTTATCACATGGGAGTTCCCTGCCATCCTGGCTAATATCACCAGTTCCCACACTATTACAAAATTATGTGGACCAAGTCAAGCTCCTTGACAGTTATCTGACATACGCCAACATAAGATATCACATGGAAGGGAGTAAGCCTAATGTATCTGTTTATGATTTGACACCCTGCTCCGAAATGGAGTTAACCCCTTACACCACTCCGCAACAGAACAAGATAGGAGTACCCTGATTGTTCATATACTGGAGGAGGGTACAACAGGTAATGGCTCTGTTGCTGAAGTCCAACAGATAAGGAGGTTCAGATGGACAACAAAACCTCCAGATTGTTATGGATGGTGACACCACAATTTTACAAGGAGTGAAAAATGCGGTATTCTATACTCACATTGTATGAACAATAGTTTTGCCCAAGTGGACTATATAATCTGTGACTTACCTCCCTTATATTTTGCAGCAGAGTTTCATTTAGCAAAATAAAGCTTAGTATTTTTACTTCTGTTCAAAGTTTTGTTTTACTTATCACAACTATGCCCTACAAGTACATTATTTCTGTCAACCACAAAAAATGTTTTTCTGATATTTCTGTTTGGGCAAATCAATCAGCAAGCCACCTTTGACTATTGTTTACTCTATGCCATTAATAATATAAAGTGATAGATGCTGCAGGTGTTAAGAGATGACCTCTGTTTTTTTTGGTCAATCTTTTCCATTTTTCTTTTCAAACCATCTAAAGGGGTTTTAAAAGCCTTCCATATAAGCTATAAAAAAAAAAGTTTTATCTTAAAGTAAGGCAGAAGGAAAGGCTGCACAACTGTATAAGAGTCATGCTAAAATCAATTCAGCATCAAATTTTGCCAATATGTCTGCCACCTGGTAGTGTTTTTTTTTTTTTTTAGTACCAAACAGTTTACATAGTGACAACAACACCTGCACAGAATAAAATGTATCTGTATTTTTAATAGTTTCTCATGTATATAATGCAGAAAAATCACAATTTACAAAAACTAATAGGGCTATCAATTGAGCTACAACGACATTTTGGAAGTGACTGAACTAGAATCATGAACAGAATTTTGATTGTGACTTTCAAATGTTAAAAACTTTCAAGATCATTTTTTCAATATGTTAATTCAGGCCATGATATTTTTTTTAGCTAAGTGGACATAATTACAAAAACATTTCAGTGATCCAGTGACATTAAAAATGTATTAAGTATGATCACTGAAGAAAACCTCCCACACAATTATAGATTTGTTTGGAAGTTTGCTGAGGATGAACATGAAACGGACATGTAATGGTCTTTGGATGATCTAAACTAACTCATACTACACAAATAATTTACACAAACCTGTATGTGTTCCACTATTGTAACTTTGTGTTAAAATAATATATGCTAATAATATAAAACAATTTGCACAAATTTATGGGCATTTGTTATTGGATCATCTTACCTGAGTCAAGTCATTTTTTACTTCCTTGTTTGTGCCACATGTCCATAAGAGTTCTCTATTACCAGCGGGATCTTCCCATGTGTAGAACATGGCTTGTTCAGAACCCAACATGTGAGTTGTTTTCACATCTCTGTAGGAAAACAAAAAGTAACTAGTTATATTTCAAAGCAAATGTGACAATGATCTGTAATAAGATTAGCAATTAAGTTTATAAATGTATAAATTTGTGGTTTGGCAGTCCCAGAATTTTTTTTCTTAATATAAATGCTGTGTTACTTACTTTTGGTTGAACTGTATTGAACACCTGTCAATGTGGTTAACAAGCAATACTGTGGCCATTCCTGGTTTGTAGCTGGTTAGAGTAGTGACCATGGCGATCTCGGTTGCTTGACATTCGACACTAATACCATTATACTAGAAAAAAAAATATTTGGAATTGAGTAAACTATTTTAATCAAACTTATAACCTTGAAGGACCCTAAACAAATACCTAAATGAATTAACAGGAATTTGGATTTGTAGTAGCTCATCAATTATTCTCATCACTAGGTGTCTAAGTCACATTGGTTCCAAACTTGCCTATAAATTAATTTACTGCCATCAATTTGTCCATTAATTTATTAAAAGAAATCTATCTCTTCATAATATTTTGTGAGCTGAAAAACATTTTACTTGTATATTCAATATTTCATGATTGGTTCAGTACATAAAATACCTTAGAGTTTAATAGGTATTTTCAAATGTAGTTATAGTTCCAAGTCATTTTCCTGCAAGTTTCCTAATTCCAAGTCATAAAATGTAAGAACATCTGACTAAAATATAGTCAAAGTTCTTAATACATATCAGGATATTATGATGATAAATGGCAATACATCCATTTTAATTACTTGTAAGCAATGCATATCTTTATGTGCGACTAATGTGATATAAAAATTCCTGTGAGTAAAATAAGTATTTGAGTTTTTGCCAGTTTTAAGCTATTTAAAAAAGGAAGAAAAATGTAATTGTTCCTCACAAAAACATGCCATGAAAATAAATAGCTCAAGATGGATTAGAATTCCAGTTATACAAGAAATTGACAAAGATTCAACGCTCTGCAATATTTTTTTTTTAATTTACAAATTTGCTGTTGATTGGGCTTACCTGGTTTTCTAATTTCAGAAGTGTTGAATGAGGTTTGTTCATTGGAAACAGACTTGTCTCCTCAATAGTATCTTTTACTTTAGCTTTCATTTCCATCTTATTAGTCAGTGGCCAAAATGGTACACACTGTTGAGGTTGAATTTCAATCCATCCAGATGGTTCAGGGGTGTTTTCTTGGATTAAAAATATTAACTAGAAAACAGAAAAAATACAATATTGCAATTTTTTTTAAATTGTATAAAGACGAAATTGTTCTTTTGGAAAGTTTCCCATTAAAAGAGACATGTTATAAACATTTTTGGCTCCATCACCAACAAAAATAATCCAAAATAAAATTAAGCAGTGTTACTAAGTTTTTAAAATTATTCATGTGTAAAGTGAACCTTACCTCTGATGTATTGATCAACATATAATACGGAGTAAAAGTTACAATTTTCGTCAGACCAGATGAGGACAGGCGGATATTGACACCAACCTGGAAAAAGAAGCAACACAATTTTTAGTAATTAATTTTTTGTTAAATAATAACATTACATGTTGTAATTCAGCAATCGGTAACTCAAAAAATTAAGAATGAAAGTTTTCATCTATAAAAATGATGTATATTAAAATTAAAAATTTTTTTTTTTTTTTTTACACTAGATAATCCAGTGTGCATTGAAATTTATTTAAAATTAAGGAGCAAATTACTGAACTATTAAAATGGCATATTTAAGTGTTCTTTCAATATTCCGTTATACTAGATCAGCTTAGAAATTTTCTAATAATTTGTTGGAAAATCTTTGAAAATTGAAATGTTCACAGTAGCACATTAAAGGGTAAACTACTTTTTAAATGTATAATTTTTAAATCTTGTATTTTAAATATGTCTTTAAAAACCTTTAATAAAGTTAAAGGATTTTCAAAACCATAGAAAACAATTCTAAGATTTTGTCAAAATTGATTCTGTTACCTCATAAATTCCAGATGCCTTATTCTTACATGTAATTGTACCAGAGCTGCCAACGGTGTCCAGTGAAAATTTGTCTGACCAATCAGAGTCAGCTACTTGTAAACATGCCTGAAGTGACAAGAACAATCATTTACAGGAAAAACACATTCTCACAAAAAGAAAAAAAAAAAAAGTAAAAAAAAAAGTAAAAAAAAAAAAAAAAAAAAAAAAAAAAAAGTAAAAAAGAAAAGAAAAAGAAATTACAAAGGGGAATTGGTCATGAAAAGACTTGTAAAATTCAGATCAGAGGAAAATGAAGACAACCAAGACATGAAAAGTTGATATTTAATAGTGAGAGAGAGAGAGAGAGAGAGAGAAATGTGCTCATTTTAGTGAATATGGTGATATAAGATAAAAAGTTTCTAAACTCACTTTACTATCAAAAAGAGAGAATCATTTGCACCTTTTTCAGTTGGTTAATTAACTTCCACAATAACATCTTTAATTTTCCCAAAAGGCTTATCAGTGCTATATTATTTTTCATGCATATGCAATTGCATTGTTATTTTCTTATATAATTGATTAAATCAATCAAAACCAGTATGTCTCCAACTAGTAAGAGAGAAATACATTTTATTTTGAATGCAAAATTAAATTTGGAAATGGCAGTCCCTAGATAATATACTGAAATTACTGCTTACTTCATAGCTTTCGGTGGGGTTTAATTTAGAGAAAGTGATATTGCAGACAGGGTTAAAGAGTAAATTAAAGAAAGAGTGGAAAAAAAAAAATCTTAAATTTGGTGAATAAACAAGACAATGAAGTATGAAAAGATATGGTAAGTGGATGGAATTCTTTGAATGTTATAGAAAATTAATAACTTAAAGTTATATAATCTGTATCTAAATTACATAGTTATACACTTTTGACTTTATAAATTTTGATGTCATACTAGCATTATAAAATAAAATACATATTTTTATTGAATTAGGTGAAAAAAATCTTCATGATCACATTGGAAGTTAACTGTTACAGAAACTGCTATCAGATTTTTAAAATTAAATTGATTTTTGTAACTAATTTTTGCTTGTTATTTGATACTCCTGTATCAAGAAGATTCTGATTTTGCTGTATTTTTTGATTGATTATATACTTTTAAGACTTAATTGGTGATGATCAGTTAAATAAAAAAAATACTCAGTAATGCTTCGAATACTTCCTGACAAAAGAAATGTAGAAAAAAAAGATAAAAATGATGCAACATTAAGGGTTGAAGGATTAAAAGATGGTTGCTAAATTTTTGCTTTAACTCAAGTTAAGCTCATTACTTAAAAGATGAGAAAAAAATTAGGTCTTTATGAATAAAGATTTTTTTTCTTTGAAGTTCCCTAAAATTGCAGCTTAAAGAAATCAATTATTTTCAATATAACTCAACATTAATTAGCTTCATGTATTCAATATTTTTCTACACAAACAAGGTTTTTAAGCTATAGTATTATAAAAGAATAAATTACAATACAGATCAAGTATTTAACAAAATTGTCTTTGGCAGTAGTGCAGAAATTTCATATTTGAATATATTTTAATAACGTTCTTTTGATACAAAGAAAATAGAATTAGTACTTTAAATAGAGTTAAATTAACAAAATTCAAAGTCATAAACAATGAACTTTACTTCTATTATCATTACAATTATTAGATTAAATTTGCTAATGAAATGTGTGACAAATTAACCTATATAAATTTAAAATTTGACAAGAACTTAATGTAAGTATTTTAAAATTTGTTTTATAATCAAAATGTTATTTATAAAATATAAAATTGTCATTAAAAATATTTGTCCCAACACGTCTCTTATTCAAAATGAGCTTAGCCTTCACATTGGAGAGAATTTGGGTATCAACCTGAGGACAATGCAGAGGATGCTGTGTCCCCAAAAGATGTACTGAGAGTGATGAAAACCAAATATCCAGTCAACATCATGGTGTTTGGAATGATCCCTTGTGATGGTGAACTTATGCCTCCATTCATCTTCCCACTGGGCCTCAGACTCAACTTGGAGTCTTTGAGGAGATAGTGCTGCCCTGGGTCAAGAGGGTAGCTGCTAGAAGACCCTGTATCTGGCAACAGGACTGCACCATTCCACACAAGCAGAACTCAATCATGGGTATCAGATTACATCACCCCTTACATCTGGTCATCTAATTCCCCAAACTACAACCTCCTTGATTATTATGTGTGGGATGCAGTTGAGCAAGAGACCAACAAAACACCTTGTAACACCAATGATGAACTGAAGGTAAGAATTATGGCAGCATTCACCAACTTAAATAAGACCATCCATAAGAGTTGCAGGAGTTTCTAAAGTCATCTGGAGGTCATGGTTGAAGCCAATGAATAAATTTAGTATTTCGAGATATTTTTGTGTAATTTTGGTAAACATTTGTTAAAATGAGATGTCATTGTTATTTTTGCATAATTTAGACTACAACTTATCCTTATATATATATATATATATATATATATATATATACACACACACACACAAACAACCACCCACACCTTTAAGACAAAAATGAAACCAAACACTATACCAACTGCAAATATGAAAGATTAACTAGTTTATTAAGAGGCCATCAATAAAACCACAGATGCAGAATAAAGATTTTGTAATAAAAAACAGTAATTGTTTCTTCAATGCTAATCCTGTAAAAAAAAAAAAATGTCAAAGATTAGTCAAGCGTTTTTAACCCAACAATCTCCACACCAGTTTGAGTTTATAGTTAATTAGTTCATAATTCATTAATGTTAAAGATTAGTTTTAGCAATATAACACAAGTGAAAACTGTGGCTGGTTGTAGTCTCATGAAAATGTTGACTTTTTGCTAAGAGTAACAAAGACTTCCAAAGAACATACATTAATGGTTTCATTTCTTTACTTGATTTTGTCATCTAGGTTTTTAGCACCTTAATAGGCATTTAATTCAAAGTTGCTACAGTTAAGTTAAATATTGCCATTCTTTCATGCTAATGCCTTTATGTAAGTATCAAAACAAAAATATTCTATGTCATTGTTAAGTGATATTGTGATAGTCATGAGAGTTAATGATAAAGCTTTGACAAATATATTTTCCCCAATGAGTAAATTTTAGAAGAAATTAAATGTTAGTTTGTGTGGAAAAAAAAAACAAAAAAAAAACTACAGTACAATGTTTGCATTGCATCTATTGAAAAAGAAAAAGTAAAAATTTTGGATAAA
This sequence comes from Acanthosepion pharaonis, assembly GCA_903632075.3. Classification (NCBI taxonomy): domain Eukaryota; kingdom Metazoa; phylum Mollusca; class Cephalopoda; order Sepiida; family Sepiidae; genus Acanthosepion; species Acanthosepion pharaonis. The sequence continues at coordinate 572,707 of CAHIKZ030000617.1, read as the reverse complement.
GCTAATTCACCAGTGGAAATAGAAAGCATGAATTGAAACATGAGAATTGAATAAAGACAAAAAAGATTCAGCAAAAGAAAGCAAGACAATCACCATTTCTTGCAGAGATACCATCATACGAAGAAGTTTTCTTTGCAAGATATAGAATTTACCTTTTTTTCCAGATTTTGGAGAATATATCCTAAAATTGGAGCAAAAAGCTCCAGATAAAAAATATGTTTAATTTCCTATTATTCCTTTGAAATCAAGTTACATCAGTTAGAAAAGATTTAACTATTCATTATATTTGGGATCAATGAAAATTATCAAATGAAACATGAATTAGACAAAGTGTAAAATTAGTCATTTATAAGTTTCTGAATATGCATTTATTTAGGTACCTCCACTAATTCACTGAAAAAAAAAAAAAAAAAAAAGAAAAGTATACTATGATGAAAAAATGCTCCAAACCCAATAAAAACAAAGTTTTGTCAAAATTTAAAACCAAGTATTTTTTAATTAATTATATTTTTTTTAATCCTTTTTTAAAAAGGTTTGAAATTTTGTTTTTCTTGCATCAGCTTATGGGCAATAAATTAGCATAGCAAATTTAGTGCCATTTTTGCAGTGAAAGACACATTGATTTAGAAATTCTTGCAATCAAATAATTGTTGGATTTTAATGAAACTTTCAGGACTTATTCACAAATGAAATTATTTTAGATTTTTTTTACATGTGTTATACCCCACTTAATATTATGAAAATTTGATTAATTCAATGAGAATTCTTAATGACTATATTAGTTAAAACAAAGTCCTTGGAAAACTTAAATCATTTTTTTTTTGGGGTAAAAAAAAAAAAATTATCTTACTGAAAATCTGCTCTGAATCATAAAATAAAAAATTGCAATAAAACTAAGATGTTTAGACAGTATCTAAAATTCAATAAAATGTTAGATTATGAAGAATATTTACCTAAATTTTTAAGATTACTGAGTACTTATAAAAAAAAAAATTATATAAAAATGTGGCTCATGTTATATTCAGTTATTTTAACAGGTGTATCCACTATAAAAATATTAGATAAACTTTCATCTGTCAACATAAATAAACGGCTACTGCTGTGTTAAAAAAAATGCATTTCTATGATATTTTAAAATTAAAATAAGAAATATTTGTTCAAATCAGATTAATTAAATTTTAATTCAGCTAATATTCCACAAATAAAATGCCAGAAACGTAATTTATTTCTGGAAGATTTTTTTTAATAAACATTCTGATGACAGATGGCTAAAAATGGTGCTAAATTCAAAGACTTCAAAGTGAAAACTTCTTCCAGTCAATTTAAATTAGTTTTGAAATAGAGCAAAGTATTTTCACTTATTGGAAATATTAAACTGAATCTATTAGCTTGAAATTAAAACTAAAATAAAAGCTTCAAGAAATATTTTTCACTTTTAAAAATTCATTTCAAACCATAGGTATTGAGAATCTGTGGAGGTACCTACATTTATTGTATCATTTTTTATGAAATCATGTAAAGGATAGAAAAGAATAGCAATAGACATGTAATTAGCTATTTATTTGAACAAAACTTAAAAACCATATTTTCTACCATATATTCAAATACCTAAAAATGGGTTGTTGAATAAAGAATGTTGATAATGGTTCATAAATTCAATGCAGTACGAGTTAAAGGGGTGGGGAGATAGAAAAAGAGCATTTTAAAGGAACTGTTGCAAAGTTTTTATCTTTCTAGAGGATAAAATATTAGATTACAATAGATTACCCAAAGTTTAAGAAAGTGGTAAAAAGAAAAAAAAAGTTATGACTAAAAAAATTCCACAAATAACTCAATTTTTCTTTTACTGTGTCAAAACAAATCACAAAAAAATTTTACAGTGAATTTATCTACAGTGATATCAGCAATCCTCTTATCAATAAAACCTTTCACAATATCAGAAAAACTTGGACTGTAATGTACAAAAAATTATGTTTTGCTTTTTATTTAAGAAATACACTGGCAGGAAATAAAAATTGCAAAACCCTCAATATTTTTCAGTTAACTCAAGATTAAACTTACAGATAATATAGCTTGATATACAGGTCAATATGTACATGGGTCCCTATATAAGGGGTATATAAAACAGTGGTCAGATACCACATCAACATCCTATCTTCCTTGGGCATTAACACTGGTCTGTACTTTCTTTCTCTCACACGGGAAAATGGCATTCTGTGATACATTATTCCCTGCCTATTGTATTATGTATAATACAAGAAGAGTTGTAGGTGAGTTAACTAAAAAGAATAATCCTATCATGCCTGATAAAAGTTCAATAGGGGAATGGATTTGAGGATTGTGCTTACTAGGCAGGTTATTAAATATTTTGAGAAGGATGAGCCATCATATAGCATTGGCTGCATTATTACACTGAAACAGCACATTGTCTTTCTCTTGTAGAAATGACAGAAGAATAGGTTAGATAATGTTCTAGATGTACAGTGTGCTGTTTAACATTCTCTCAAAAAACATCAAAGTAAATGCAAATTCTAACTTATGATACTCCACACAATATTGACAGGGGTTAGTCCTGTGAGTCAAATACATTGGAAGATGTCAGACCCCAGCTCTACATCACACATGCAAATCATTTACATGATAGCAGAACCTGCTTTCATTGTTGAAAATTAGAGTGTCCTTTAATTGTCCAGGTGACACCCTTGCAACACCATAGGAAACTTGGAAGTTTAGTTAGAGGTATGAATGTCCATAGTTCTGCTGCAAGTAAACAATTCCCAATGTGTCTTTGTTAACACTACTGGGTCACATTTGCTTATTTGTGCTGTGGACCTGTGTGGTTCATCACACCTTCCTTTATAATGTGTCACTCTTGATAAGTGTCCATCCTACATAGTCACACTACAGGTGTAGGAATGTTCATTTGACCACTTGTCAACAGGGAAGCAATAAGTCAGTATTGCTTTATCATTAACAGTAATTCTATGAAATATCCATCCACCCTCTTGAAGGCTAACAATCAGATTTCTCTCTCAAAAAATCACTAACTGAGCAAAAGGAGCATGTGCCTATATGTGACATGCCACTTGCTTACAATGAACTTTTTTTATTGTCGCATGTCACCATTCAAATTTCAGACACGGAACATTAGTATGTCACAAGATGGCCAAATATTGAAAATTTTAACAGAATATCTACTATATTCTAGTATGACCATTTTGAACAAAGGTTGAACTTTGGGTACATTGTGTGAATATAAGGGTGTTGTAGTTGCATTTTCTGTCAGTGTAGATGAAAAAAAATGTTATGCTTCATAAATATTGCATATTTACAATATACTTAGGTACTAAAAGAATACAGAGGTTAATTTTTATTTCTACAAAAAAACCTATAAAAATTTTGAGTTGTAGTTTTAGATGATTTAAGGATGAATCAAAAATGTAAAAATGGTAGTAGAAACAGAATGTAATGAAAGAGAGAGAAAAGTTAATAGACATTGAAGAAAAAAACCTTGTGAGAAATGAGAATTTCAATTTAATGTTGTCATTTGGTTAAACTGAGCCAATTTTACATTTATTTGTCAATTTTATTGAAATCTAATCATAGATTTTACAATTTAGCTTCTTTAACAGAAGTAATTCATTTGCACTACAGAAATTATATTAGTATTTAAAGCAATTTTAAATTAAAATATAAATGCAGGTTAGAGTTTGTGTATATCCATGAAAAGTCTTCAGAGATGGTTAAATGATGTGAAATGGCATAGAACAAAATCTATTAAATAAATTTCATCAATGTTATTACCAAATATTATTGGATGTGATTTAACCATAAATACTTAAGGAAAATACATAAAATTGGTAAAAATCTCAGTAAAGTGGGCCATGACACTAAACAGATATCAAACTATTAATTACATGCTGAACAATGAAAAAGCATACAAAACTGAAAAATAAAGCAAATTTATTAAACAGATATAAAATATTCAAAGCATGCTTATATAATGTGACAGTTACGAGGGAAGGTGGCTGCTATTGAAAAGTGACACAAATGATCTAAAATTAGTGGGGAATCATCTATAGCAATAAGCGATTTCAAAATTTATTTTCATGCACATGCATATATAATAAAAGTAATTTGTAGATGTTTTATAAGAATTTAGACAGAACAGAATAATGGCCGAATAGACATTTATGATTGTGAAATGTAAGAATTGTCAAGTCCCTAAGGTAATTGTAAATACTGCATTGATTTTATTAATAGAGGATTTGCCTTTTGGTCAATAAGTTTTTTAAAAAAATATTCTCAGATTTTATATATGCACAAACCAAATCTTTTTGTCATATTTACTAAAAAGACAAAAATATTGGAAAAAAGTGATATTTTGTGAAAGAGGAAAATCTAATTCATATTCAAACTTTGCTGCAGTCTTTATTAGTTTTTCTGTGGTGTAAAATTGTCATAAGTATTTTAGTTTCTGATGCAACATTAACATTCATTTACCAGTGAGCAAAAGATTGAAGTAAATTATAGCATTTTGTCAAATTAAAATAAATTCTATTTCTACTACATGAAAAGAGTCCAATAGAATAAATTGGAACATCACTTCTTTTTTATATATATATATATATATATATATATATAAAAAAAAGAAACAACAAGATATAAAATCCAGTGTTCTTATAGATATTTTTATTTTTACAAAATAGTGCTCAATGTAAATTTACAGAGCATTAATATTATAAATTAATTGATTTAAAAATATTTTTTTTTTTTTTTAAGCACAGTTCAACCATGTTTCAAAAATAGAAGCTAAAAACCCCAAATTTAATTTTGCAATTAAATTAAAAGCATTAGTTCTATTTCATCTTCAAGCAAATTTTGGAGTAACTTTTAAAATTACGGGTTTAAAGACACAGCTAAAATCACGTTTCCATGGTTAGCTGTGTCTTTAAAAACCCGTAATTTTTAAAAGTTACTCAAAATTCGCTTGAAGATGAAATGGAACTAATGCTTTTAATTTAATTGCAAAATTAAATTCGGGGTTTTTAGCTTCTATTTTTGAAACATGGTTGGAATTGTGTAGCAAAAAAAAAACCATATTTTAAATCAATTTATAATATATATATCCTTTTATACATCTCAATTTATTCAAGAAAAAGATTAACCTAATCTGTGGCCTGTCAAATTCTGACTAGTCAGCAGCAAATGAAAATAAATATATATATATATATATTCTACATTCAACACCATAACTTGATAAGACACCAGAAGTGTTGAAACAAAATGGCTATTTTTTGTAGTGATTTTATAACATGTTTGTTATAATTTTCCAATAAATAATTATATTTGCTCTAGTCTGTATTGAGCATTCTCTTAAGAATAGTATTTGTTGGTTATTGGAATTTATTCTGTATACACCAATCCTATACTTGGGTATATATATATATATATATATATATATATATATATATATGAACTGATAAAAAAAATAGTATATATATACTATTTTTTTATCAGAGTTCCAAATGTATCTGCAGCCTAATATGATCCATGGATGAGGCAAACAAACAAACATTATAGAATAAAGTCAAATCCAATTTATTTTTACAAACAAGTTTGAAAAAATTGCAATATCAAATACACAAAGCCTCTCCATTTCAGTCAACAGAGCATTAATTATATATTTATATAGATGAAGAGATGAGAGGACTTCAAAGAAAAATCACCATTACATGAATTTAATTAAGCACAATTTAAGAAATAGAGACAAAACCATTTCCCCCAAAAAACCACAAATATTTATAAGCGTAGAGTGGATGGCATGCAACAATCCCAATTTTTGTCCAAATCTTGTAAATCTCAACTTTTATGCAGATTAACACCAGAATAAAATATATCAGAAGAAAATAGAAGGCAATTTTACATTTTATGTGCACATATTGTTTATCTTTTTTAAAAGAACTAAAAGTTCTTTCATTTTTTTTTTTTTAGTAAATAAGTGAGTGTGTGAATCATCATGAAGCTTTTAAGTTATTTACTACAGTGCACATAATATCTTCAGAGAGGAGAAAGAGGATGAGGAAGAGGAGAGTAGTATTGATATGCTTTGCCCTGACAACTAGAGGAGAATAGGAGCTGCTAACAGAAGACAACTGTTCAAGTGTTACCTTGGAGAAGATTGGGTGGTTAGCATCTGGCTTTTAAGACAGAAATTAAAAATATGAGAGAGATAATATTAAAAAGATGCTGTGGCTCAAGTTATGTAAAATGTTGACTTGCATAAAATAACCCAGTTATACTTAAAATATAGCAAAAATTACAAGATGTTAAAAAATGACAATAAATGCTTAAGTTTTTCTTTGGTTCCTTTAATATTTTATTTCAGTTAGAATCAAATGTTCAATTGATTTCATATCAAATATCAATCTTGTCAGAAGAATATACTGACTAGTCAATGGGATGTCAGTCCTTCATATGGTTTTATCAACCTTTCAAGAATTGGCCCAATGGCTATACTGAACATTTATGAATCAAAATGTAATAAGAAAAAAAAATTAAAAAAATTGAAGTTTCATTTGCAGCACTTAATTTCAGCAACTGAACCACAACAATAATGATCTGAAATTGAAAAGTTGTATGAAAAAAGATAATTTTTCAAATTAGTTGGTGTGCAATCAAAAATATAGATGAGTAGGTAACATTTCTGCAGCACATAAAACATTCTGAAAAATTAGTTTTTATATATATATATATATATGATAAAGATATGAAAAACAACAATAAGAATTTGGTCATATTAACTAAAATGAAAAGTTAACAGTTACTGTATACATTTTACAAATTTAAATAGTTATGAATATTACATAAAATTATTAACTTGTTGATAGTGATTTGAAAACTAATTCTTAACTAATAAAATTGTAGTGTGGTTTTGAAAATGGTTTTCTAACTTTGAAATTGCCTAAACTTTTACAATTTTATATCAAGTTACTACTTGAAATAGTTATTTAAAGTTGCTTATATACATTTTAGCCATTTTTGATTTTCACACAGTATATTTTAAAACAAGTCAATCATGTTAGGCATTTGTATACATTTTTCCAGATAAAATTTTTGAAGATTTTACATGAATATTTAAAAACATTGATTACTGATAGATAAGTAGAGTGGGATAAAGAAAATTGATAGTAGCTTTAACCTCCTGACTGACCATAAATCAAATGGGTCACCAATTTTTTATGTTATAACATTCTAAAATTTCAAAGGAATTTATAGAAATATCATTAAAGAAATTGTTAATAGCAATATTATAATTTTCTTTAAACACATTCTCAATGATTATTAATTAGTATTTACTTTCATTTTTCAAGTTTCTTTTTGTTGCAGCTTTTGTCAATTTACAGAAACAATTTTGAGCTTTATTTCTCAGCCTGCTGTCTACTTATTGCAGTTAAATTGACAGCTTCAGTCAAAGCCATAACAAAAATCTTGAGGAAATAGACAAAAATGAAAATAATAATAAATTAAATCTAAAATACTCGAGTTGTACATGCAGGTATTGGAAAAGGCAATGGTGGGTAAGAAATCCTGCATCAAAATTGAGACTTGCATTCAAAAACTATATATGTTTATCAATGTACAGTATGAACAAGTTCACTAGTTTAAAAAAATTTCTATAAAACAGTATTATTTTTACAGAAAAAAAGTGTTCTTATTTTGAATGAAAATTTCAGTTTAAACATTTCCAAGAACCATTTATTGATACTTTCATAATCCCAAAATAGTAATAAAACAAGTTGTAACATTTTTAAGCAAATAATGTTAATGGTTCAAGTTTATATGAAATTACAGAACTGAAACTTGTAAAGGCTGAGGAATGGAGTGAATAGAAAATGTACATACAAGCACAGCAAACAGAAGATCTTTGAATTACTAATAATACATGATGCACACACACATATTTTATAGATAAATAAACATGGATCAAAATAATGAAGCAGTAGCAGAACAAAAATTTGAATGTGAACAATTTCAAAACATAGCAAAAAAAGGAAAAATGAAAATGGGGAAGAAGCAATGGAGAAAGGATCTTCCTGTTAAAGAAGAAAAAATATTACAGGATAACAAAATTGAGGATCCAGACAAAAATAGAATAAGATTTTCAAAATTAATTTCTAACCAATTTATATTCATTAATGGTATTTCTCTTGCTTACATGCAAGTAATAGTTGTAACTCTTAATTTGTTTCCTTTCTGATTAAAAGGGCAACAAGATTATTGGCTTACTATGAAAGTTTTTTGTAAAATCCATAAGGACCACAAAACCAGTTATAAACAGATAAAATGGCCCAATGTAAGAAAGTTGAAAGTTTCAGATTTCATTATTACCAGCAAAAATTATTACATCTAGTCAAACAGGGTTATTAGTTTAGTTTTTTGTCTTGCAAAAGACTAACACGGTATTCTGTATGTTTTTAATACATTTTGGCCAATATGATTTTTTGACTTCCACAAAATAAGTGGGGATTATCTCATTTCAATTAAACAAGGTCACAGAAACTAGCACAAAAATGTTGGGCAAGCAAAATAGAAAATTTGGGCTATGTTTCTTCATGCCTGAAAAAAAAAAAAAAAAAAAAAAAAGTGTCAAAAGAACAGTTATTCCTTAAAACCACTATTTTTTTTGTTTATTGTTTTAAAAAAAAAAAAAAAAAAAAAGATTGGAATTTTAGTAACACCCAAACATATGGAAATGGATTTATGCATTTTATTTATTTTTGAGAGTTGCCAAAGATATCAAACACTATTTATTAGATTGTTTATTTACAAGAATAATTTTATATTTACAAGATTATAAAAATATGTGAACCAACTATAATGAAATATTTACCATTTTACAAAGAAATATGAAAATGTTTTTTTAATAATTTTATTGAAATGTGTCTGAACAAAAAAAAAATTTATATAAACACAATGTTGTTTAATTATAAATAAAAGCATTTTCCATTTACATGCACCACATAAATCCACTAAAATAGGTTGAAAGCATCTCTCCTGAATCAAACATTTAGATTTTAGGTGAGACCACAAGCACTCCACATTTTGATTGTCTCCCTATTCATTAGAGAGACAAAGTTTTCTTTGTGTTTAATTACAGCAAAATATATGTAATTTTTACTGCAAATATTGCATTGTGTTGCTGGTTTACATATTTTAATATTTTTGTAATTTTTTTTTTAATAAATTTTTCAATAGAAAGATTTTTCAAATTTGTTTCTTTATAAAATAGTAAATAATAAATATTGTATTATACTTGGTTAATATTTTTATAACCTTGCAAATAAACACTGCCAAGAAAGTAAAAAAAAAAAGAGAAAAAAAAAAAAAAAAAGGGAAATGTGTAATAGCAGTGTCAAGAGAATAACCATCCTTTTAACACCATTTTTTTGGTGGGTACAAAGTTAAACTTTGCTGAAATTTGCTTTATGTTGCTTTTATACAAAATGTTCAAATGGACTCACAGAATTCATTGGTTAAGAAAAAAAAAATTACTAAGCAACTTAAGACCACCAGATACAATAAACACCTGACACAAGCAGAACAATATACTGACTTTAGAAAGCAATTTAAGTGCAGTACATGATCCTTAAGGACATTGATAAACACTATAATTTAGCATTATTTCTATGAGTAAATTTTGAGCAAGAAATAAATTTAAGTTTTATCATAGAAATTCTTTAAAATTGAATAATACAACACCAGATATATTGAAACTTAGCAATTAATATTACTCAATCTTAAAGAGTAAAATGAAATTTTGAATAGCAAACATTTCAATTTAAGAATTGAAATGTGTTTATTATCCACTTTCGATCATTAACTGTAATATCTCAAAATCAAAAATCTTCTGTTAATAAGTTTTAAGAAAGTGTAATTGAAATTTCTTTTGAACAATTAACTTTGATGTTAGAAAAAGTTTGTCAAAAATTAAAACTAACTTTTGACACCAAACTCATCACTTCTAAATGTGCACCCAGCAAATTGAAGGAGAAAAGAGTCAGGAAGAGAGAGAGACACACAGAGATGTATATGTCAGATAATAAAGTATATTCAGTTTTATTACTTATGCGATATAAACAAAATTTGAAAATTAACAAAATCTGATTTTCCATACAGAAGTATGGAAAATCAGAAGATTTTGTTAATTCTTCACCCATTCATGTCTCCACATATCTCCTTAGATTTACTGAGGTGAAGTTAATACATTTTATACAAAATGAAAGGAAGATTTGTAAGTAATTCTTACATTTTTTAAGGAAAAAAACCTAGTAAAATACTTTGAGATTTCACAAAGTGGAATAGAGAGTAAATATTTACTTTGATTTTGAATCTGGATTAACTGAATCATGTTTACAAAACTTTAACTTCCAGTTACATGAACTTTAAGTATTGTTTTGCTAGACAGGTGACAACAAAATTGTCACTGTTTTCTTTGACAAGAAATGTTCTTTTCAGATTAAAATAAAGACATTAAACAGACAAATGTTCTTTTAGCATTTAGGACTACAGAGAAGAGAAAATAAAATAAAAACAAGGCTGGGTGCAAAATAATAGAAGTGCAGTTGAATGTCACAGAACACAAACTCGCAAAGATGTTAGTATTTAGTTGTACAGAAAAACAGTTGACAGACTGCACAGGAGACAATCGAGCCTAATAATCATTCTAGCAGGGTCTTGGCAGTAAGTCGGCAGCAGGAGAAAACCTTCACTTACTTTACCATGTTGACGCCATTCCTTCACTTTTTTCTCTTTTTTCTCTTTCTCGTCCCCTTTATCCCCACTTTTGTCCTTTCCTTCCTTATCCTTGTGTGCCTAAGTACACACGACAGCAAATGTTAAGAAAAGTTACCAAAACATACAACGGAAGAAATATTATGTACATATTTATACACACTTCCTGTAGACCTGAAAGGAAACTCATGCAGACATGCTTCGAGTTAAACTCTTCAAAATTACAGGTTAAGAGCAAACAATGTGGCAAAGGATTAAAGACAAGTTTAATTTTCATAATATTTTTTAACCAGTAATTTGGATGCATATATTTCAATTATATGACAAAGTCTTTATCTCATCAAGATTAGATAATTGTGAAGCAAAACTAATTCTGTGAAACAACAAAAGCAAAAACACTTAAAGTTAGTTTTCTTGCCAAGTGTGGCAGTGATTGAAGCTGTTATTGTAAATATTGTTTTTGTTTTTTTCAAATCTTTTAAGAGTCTTTCAGAATCTAATTTCCAAAACACTTATAAATTTTAAGAATTTGAAACACACGTGTGTTTGGGTGCATACTAATTTCACCCACATAACTGATTCAGTTTGATTATATCTGAAGATTATAAAACTTATGAGGTTTGAAAAGTTTTGAAATCCAGAAGCCCTAACATTGTAGATTTGCATTAAAAAAAAAAAAAAAAAAAAAAAAAAAAACTTTCCATAATGTTAACTGAACAAAATATTTTTAAATCTGAGAAAACGTTTGGTTGCCAGAATGTCATTGTATATTCATTTCCTTTCTACTGATTTCCTCGTGTGTTAGTGTTAATTCTGATTTGTTTATAACAAAGTTATTAAAATTTGAAGTTTTGTTTAAGTACTTAAACTCCTTTCAGTTAATGTCATTTCAATACATCCTTTCTTTAGCCCTTATCAAATGTACATTTCATTAAAAACACTTATACACAACAATTGTGACAAAAAGATTCACATACTAAATTGATCATTCTATTTCAGCAACAGTAAATACACATAGTAAAGCCCTTTTGATGATTTTAGACCTAAACTCTTGGGACAGTTTTGGTCTACACTGACATTCCAAAAACAGTGCCTAGTATTGTGCAGGATCCCTTTTTAGTAAAATGCATCAACTTGGCACTGATTTCACAAGTGATTGGAAAACCTCTGGAGAAATGTTGAGCAATGCCGTCTTGATAGCTGTGCACAGCTCTTTCTCTTCAATACTTGTAAATACAGGATTTTGCATACAAACTGACCTTTTCACCACATTCCATGAATGCTTGATTGGGTGAATGCTAAGCAAATATGGTGGCCACACTATTTGTTAGAAGTCTCCAGGATACTCCTTGCTGTCCAATTTTTTGTCCTTGATGACAATAGTGCATATATCCTACTGATATTGTTACAATACGTGGCATTCATGAATAAGTATAAATGGTCATGAAGCAACATAGTGGTCACCAGTGAATGATGTTTAGGCAGGCCAGTGGACCCAACCCATACCACATGAATACAATCCAAGACCATTATGAAATACCACCAGCCTTCATAGTGTTTTATTGACAATGGGTCCATGGCCTCATAAGATCTGCATCACACCTAAATCCTACTCTCAGCCTGAAAACAACTGGGGGAGCGGGGTGACTCATTGGACCAAACCATATATTGCCAATTGGACCCCTGGAGGACTGGTAATGTCATAAACCCAAATGAGGTACTGTATCCAGTGTTGTGGTGTTAACAGAGGTACCCTGATGGGTATTCTTCCATATCCTATGGAAGTTAAAGAATGTTGAACTGACTTGCTGTCACTTGTCTATTACTGTAGACAATTCTAGCCAGACAACACTGGTCAAAATCATTAAGGACCCATGGTTGACCACTGCATTGTCCACAGTAAGTAGTAATGCCTTTCATCAAGTATTCCCAGTATATATAACACTGTATATCCAGAAATGTAATGTCCTATTCATTTAGCATTGCGCTATTCTGCCCCATTCAAACTAATAATTCATATCACCTTACCATGGAGTAGCCCAGACAGTGTTTACACTGACTCACTAGAAGTCAGGGCACAATTGATATAAATCTTGGCATTTCCATAACATCAAGGTACAGTGATACTACCTACCATTATATATTGCTATCCTATGACTTTTGGCATGTCAGTGTATAATATCTACACAAGGCTATCTTTCATATAGGAAAGATGACCATGGCTTTCATCTAGGAAAGGTGAATTAAAAACAAATTCAGCTTGGAGCCTGTGTGCTATGAAATATCATACAATATTTGTATCAGTTACAGGTAAATATTTGATTGAAGAATACAAACTTAATTCTTAAAGAAGAGTTACATTGCAAAGTATTTTTTAAAATTTAAAAAGTGTTTTGCTGAATGCTTTTGTTGCTAGTTTTGTACATGTAGAGGTTTAATAATATATTAATCTTGTCTGCATACAAAGAAATGGTTTTATTCTATAATGTATCAATGACAATGTAATATATTCTGCTGTTTTTTTTTATCAGACAAGAGTAAAATAAAATTACATTGTTCAAAAAGTATTTTATAAAAAAGTTTAAAAAAAAAAAAAAAAAAAATTAATTTTAGCAAGTCATTAAAAATCCAGGGTTTTAAAACTATAAAATCTATTGCTGTACAAACATTTTCAAAGAGTATACTTTCTTCATCATTGCAAAGAAACTCTATAATGACAAGTATAAATATTAAGTTACAGCAAATTCAAACAAGTGGCATTGATTTTGCCATCAATTGAGAAGTTTTTTTTTTTTGTTGATCTTCAGCTCTTAAATCTAAATTCAAAATGTAGCAGAAGCCCCTCAAAATAAAGTTACATTGTAAATATTTTAAACAGTTTGTGGCCCACTTTAAATTCAGATTATGCTCTGTCTGAGAATAACAAGAAAACAGAAAAATAAATTCAATATATGCTCTGACACTGACATATTATATACAATAAGATTTTATTAAAAGGGTCAATGGGGAGAAATCCGTGTAGAGATATAAGTTACTAAATTAACAACCTTGGCTGTCAGTAGTTTTTTGTCTTCACACTTGTTACATCTATGAGAAAAAAAAAAGAAATAAAAGAATTATCAAACATTGAAAGATAAGGGATAAAAACTTACCTTTTTTTTGCTAAAAATGGATTTTGTCTTGAAAGAGAACAATACAATATCATTGTGGTCAGCAGGATGACTGAGGTTGTCTTCAGAATCAGATGACTAGCAAAAAAGAAAAAATTAAATGTCACAACAAATATTGTTTTTCTTTTCAACTGATTAAAAGGAAAATCATAAATTATAATATTAAGAATCTTGTAATCTTACTGGAAGTTTTGTATTTATGAAACAAGATGTCATTGCATTTCATTCATTTATTTAGCAGTTAATCTGTTTATAAGATCAAGAGTTTTTGAAATTTACTTTCAATAATCTCCAAAAAGATCAGAATTTTATTATCTCTAAAAAATAAAAAAGCAGTCTTGAAACATTTGTAGAGTTGTATTCATTTTCATTTACCTATGTCATTAATAGCTAGACAAAAATTTCAACCACTTTGAAAACAATTTACTAGTTTAGTTATTGCCAGATGATAGTGGTCATAAAATCTACCTTTACATTCAGTTGTTTTAAATGAAACATCAAGAGTTGAAAAAGAGTGCATCTATGAATAAAAAGAGAAACTTATAATCAATCTATCATTTGAAAATACAATTTCAAAAAGGTACAAACCTTGTAGACAAGATTTTGTCCAGTTTTGTTGATCATCCAGTAAGGACTATAAAATGTCATATCAAGGCTGCCACCTCCTGCTTTATAGTGAAGACCCATGTCCTGAAAATATCACTTATATTTAATACACACAATAGCAAAACCATGGAGCCTACTTGTTGTTTTTTTTTTTTTTTTTATTGTCCAAATATAAAGACATTCTAAAATACTTTCAAAAGTAGCATAAAAACAGGTAATTATTTTCTGAAGAAATTAGAATATTTTAGTTTTGTTTAGTATAATGAGAAGACTAATATTAAGCAACTATTTTAGTTTTTAATAATTGCTATTTAAGTCCCCTGCCCTCCAAATTTGAAACAGGCAATACATTTTCATACAAAGATATGAATTTTTGCAGCTTATATATCCATCCAAATGAGAGAAAGAACAGATGAGTAAAATTCTACTGTTTGTAGCATTTACTTTTTAAAAAAGTGCTAAATACAAAGTAGAGCAGTATATTATTTTTATTACAAGAGATTATAATAAAAACATATTGAAATTGCTACACAAAAGCTTTCATGTTTCAATACTTTGATTGTAATTCTTCAGGCGATGATAAGTTACTGGTAATTAAATGATTTTTAGGAAAATTTAAAAACAAGTGTCACTTCTTTTCCAAAAGTTTGTGTGCAGGAGGTGGGGGGGACATGAGGTCAGAATTAAAAGTTGACTTGTGGGTCTGTCTCGATTAGCCAATTAAATATCAGATCTGCACTAATTAGAAAAGTAAGCTCAGAGGGTAGAGGTGGGCAAGTTATTTTTTCATGCCATGATAAACTGGAACATAAACAGGCCATCATTGACAATTGTGGAAAATATGTCAGCGACAAATGTATCATGATTGTAGACAAATATGACATGTTCAATTTTTTTGAAAGGACATTCAAGGGAGGGGTAGGTTAATCAGATGTAAAATTAACAGAAAAAAATTTTTTTTAAATTTTAGATTCAGGAAGCTTCTTAAAGGGGCCTGTAAATAGATCATTTAATCACCAGTTACTTACCAATGCCTGAAGAAGTACAATCAAAGTATTGAAACCTGAAAGCTTTTGTGTAGTAATTTCAACATATTTTTATTATAATCTTTTATAATATATATTTATTAAGTTTGCTATTATTTGTGCTCTTGCATGAAAAAAGATTGAACTTATAAATTTATTCTTAATTTTCTTTTCTACATTTTGCTTGGACTAAAAATTTTCATCATTTAACTTTTGTAGTTCTATAAAATTATAATTTAAGCAGGCATTACAATTATTTTAAATTGTTTATAACACAGGAATTTGTTATTAACTTACCATTGTCAGGTCACTGTTGCTACATTTGAAAGTCCATAGGGACAAATCAGGCATGTTCATTACCAGAGTTCGGGTTCCAATCCACTCATTTCCTTGGTAGTTAGAAATCTGAAATGCATTTTATTATAAAGGATTAGTTCCACAGACTGAAAACAGGCATTAAAATCAAAATCGGTAGACTTGATGAATCACAATTATTTTCAAACATAATTAAGTCATTTTGAAGGTTTAAGTTTCAGCAAATAAAGTTTTCAGTTCAAATTTTAAAAATTACTTGAAAAACGAATTTACAGAAAAAAAAAAAAAAATCTAAAAATTCAATTTCATTGTCAGGAAATAATGTTTCATTTTAAATCTAAATTTTTTTTTTATTGAAAAATTTTCACTGATGAAGTAAAACACTTACTTTTACTTCTAAACTCGATGTTCCAATGCAAGCATTGAACAAAGGAGTATTTTCTCCTGGTTTCAGTTCTACATCTTCGCTTGTACCCTAAATTAAAAAGAATGTAAGGTGAAGCAATACAGAATAGAAAGACATGCAAGTGATTTTGCATTTAAAATATCTTCAATTTCTAAATCTTAGAATAATCATAAAAAAATGGTCAATTTTAAGAAATCAACATATGACTTATTTGTATAGTAAATGAAATCGCTTATAATTCATTAAGAGATTTGCAAATATTAGAACATAATTTTCATAAAATATAGTGTAATTTAGGTAGCATAAGAATGGTTAGGCAGTTACTAATAAAGTTTGACATAATTTGATTTACATATAGATTAACTGCTAATTAAAAATATATTCATTTAAATGTCACCAAACAGTTTACAAATACTAAACAAAATTTCTATAGAATATTCAGAATCAATGTTTGTTCTACCTTAAAAATTGAGACAAATGCAAGACATTATTAAGCAAAACCTTTCTTGTTCACTCCTGCCTTGTTCTGCCACTATAGCCCACAGGATTTACTTCTGGCTCTACCAACATGACAGTTCAGATTATAACAGTAACCTCTTTGTATCTGCACGTAATGAGTGTAAACATCAAGGACTCAAAGTCACTACTCGCTGATAGAAAGACACTGTATAACCTCTCACAAGTTTGTTTCTAGAGATTACCGATAGCTCTGTGTGTTGAACAAGAGTAAATCCTCAATTCTTTCACACTTCAGTCAGTATGAAATACTGTCATCTGCTGCTGATAAAGCAGAATGCTTTGCTTAGAAATTCTCTTCCAACTCCACTTTTCAAGGAGTATCTGTCTGATTTTCCCCCTAGAAGGGAATCGAACATAATGACCATTACTCTGTCCATGGTTTCAGCTATAATCTTCCAACTAGATCCTCAACAGGCTTGAGGAATTGATAGTATCCCTGCAATTGTCTTAATGAAATGTGATTCCAAACTGGTTAGTGAACCTTCTGATCACTCATTATTGTCTTATTAGTCTCTTACTACTTTTTGGCAAAATACTAGAGGCTCTGAATTGGTTAAGCATCTCACTTCACATGGCCTTCTTTCATATAAGAAATATGGCTTTCATTTCTCCAGGTCAACTGCTGATATATCAACAGTTATAACTGAATTTGTCTATCAGGATTTATATAAGAATGGTGAGGCATAGGCTGTGAGTTTAGATATCTCAAAGGCATTTGACAGGGTTTGGCATGTTGGCCTTCTATACAAGCTCAAGAGCTATGGTATCCTGGATGAATATTTGGCTTAACCCAATCATTCCTAACAAATCATGTAATGATTGTCGTGTTGAATGGACATGCTCCTAGATCATTTCACATTAATACAGTTGGATCTACATTGTTTTGATCTTCAACAATCTTTCAGATATCATCACTTCCCAACTAGGTATTTATGTTGATAACTATTGACTCCTGTCTGACAAAGTAAAACAGGCAGCTGTTCTCAAAAATGACTTCCAATCAGTTAACTGGGGTAAGAAATGGTTTGAAAATTTAAAAACTTATCCTTTATTCATCATGGAGAACCATTTTTTCCCTCCATCAGCCCTGGCTGATGCTAACCTCCAGGAGAGTAGCTCATTACATCTTCTAACACAGTGGAGAGATTATATTGAATCAATTGCTAGGTCTGCTGCTAGGAAAGTTGGTGTGCTGTATTGTGACAGACAATTTTTCTTGTCATAATTCATCTTGCACATTTCTGTGCATTGAATATTGCTGCCATATCTGGACTGGTGCTCCAGTTATATATCTTAAGATTCTTGAAAAAAATCCAAAGAAAAATCTGTAATGTTATCTGTTCTGACATCTTAACTGCAGTCACTTTTTTCACTGCCATTTCTATAAATTATCTTCATAGCAATTGTTTTAATGAGCTCTGCTCGTTGGTGTCTTGACAACATGAATTTAAGTGTACTACTAGATTTAGAAATAGGTCTCATAATTACAGTGTTGAAATAGCTAAATGTAACCAAGTTCTATTCTAATAATTTTTTTTTCTTGCACTTCTCACCTGTGGAACTGATTTCTTGCTTCCCTGCTGGATACAATCTTCAAAAATTTTAATGAAATGTCAATCACAATATTCTGTCTTCCTGAATCTTGTTCTTTTATTGTTCTTTCTCCTCACTAAAGTTTTTTTCATTCTCTTCCACTCAAAATAACCTCTTGTATCTTAGTGGCATTATTAACTTGCTTGGAGTGAAATAATTAAAAAAAATTCATGGATTTCAATGCTTAGATGTGTCATTCATTGAAACAAACCTACTTTCCATTCACAAAGGAATGAAAGTAAAATAAAAAATATTTCAATATTTGATACTGAGTATTTAATTCTATTATATTAAAAGACATTGTATATTCCAAAATATGGTACAATTTACCTGCAAGAAACATCGGATGGTCATGGGCAGTAAGTTATGTACAATGACAGTCGGACGAAGGTGCAAGATGTACATTTTGGCACCCCCTATCTTTTCTTGTTGTTCCAAGAAAATTTCTTCAATTTCTGGACATACCTGTAAAATTTAAATGATAGAAGTATTAAAATAAGAAAATCTATGAACAGAGTTCTGATAAACATTAGTTTTATAGCAGAATCTGGCTCTTGTCAAACAGAATAATTTACAAAAAGCAAAAGTACATATAGACAGAAGAAAAATTAAAAATAAAACTTATAAAGGTGCATCAATAAGTTATTATTGAAGTTTTTATCTTATCTTCACCATTTGATTTCTAATGTTTGTTACTGAACAGAATTAACAAAAATTGATGAAAATTACATCCTTCTGTCACATTTTCCTCCATAGCCTACCAACATACAATTTAAAAATGATTTTGAACTAAATTGTACCTACAACTACCATAAGTCATTTTGTAAAATTTCCTTGGATCAGTGTTTAGATGAAAAAAAAATTAAATGAAAAATACTTTAAAATGCATAGTTATTTAAATTTTAGTTACAATTATATAAAATACTTTTAAAATAACTAGCACAAGTAATATATAAATGTCAATTCAATTAGAATGATTAAGCTTTCAAATGTTATGTATGCATGATGACAATTGTATGCAATTGCCATCTTTTTTATCAGTTTAACTGAAATTTGGAAAAAAATAAAATAAGAAAACCATGTCTGCTCACATTAAGATAGTAAGATTCCTGAGAGTCTGTTGAAGCACAATGAATTTGGTACATCCCTTTATCTTCCACTTCCCTCCAATTAATGGGCTCTTCTGAAGGAGAATATCTGAAATGGAAAAAATGTTTCATAGAACTTACTGCCAATTTCACCTTTATGAATAAGATCTTAGTAGTAAGAAATATTTGATTAATTTAGAATTGAATACAAAGTTCTTTGCAGTAAGTATACAAGAACTTTCTGATTATAAAAGTTTGTTACAATAAAATGTATAACCTGAATAATGTATTGTAAAAGGGAAAATTAGAAATTACATATTTTTACAAATTGCTTGGAAATTAATGAAAAAGTTATAGACAATACTTACTGTCCATTGTAAGGGCTAAAGTGGAACTCTGATGAAGTGCTGTAGACTGCATTTAGTGGGATATTGAAGATTTTATTACACTGGGCAACACCACATTTATCCAGTTGTTTAGGACCAGAGAAAAAGACTTCAACAGGAACAGGTAAATGATTAAAGACCTTAAAAAGAGAATTAAAAAAAAAAAAAAAAAAAAAAAAAAGATGAAAGTTGATTTATTCCGAGTTTAAATGTATTTAAAGAAAAAAAAAAAAAAATTTAAGAATCTGATTTTACTTACTTGAATTACTGACTGCAATGTAATCAATTTCTGTCCATAACAGACTTGTGTATTACAAATAATAGACCAGAAATCACCTGCACATGACTGTTGATTTATCAAGTAACACCGTTTCTCAGCACGTTTTATAGTTACTTCTCTTATGGCTCCAAATTTTTCAACCTGACAACAAACAAAAGATATATAATATAGCAAAATGTTGAATGTTGTCTGTAGTCAGATTAGTTAAATGAAACTAAATGTATTTACTAAGCTTAATATAAAGTCAAAAGTGTGAAGCATTCAGCAAGTCATAATAGGTAACAAGATTAGCTTACTTCATATCAAACAAACATAAAACTCAAATTAAAATGATTATACAGGGTGCGATGGATAAATTGTCTAAATTACACTAAAATGAAAATACTGACATCTCAATTTAACATATTTACCAAAATTACATGAAAATCTCTTGAAATACTAAAGAGTAAATTTATTCAATAAAATTGCCATTCACTTCAACCATGGCCTCCACATGACTTCAGAAACACCTACAATGCTTCTGGATGGTCTCCTTGTATAAGTTAATGAATGCTGCCATAATCCTTGCCTTCAGTTCATCTTTGGCATTACAAGGGGTTTTGTTGGTCTCTTGCTCAACTGGGGCCCCATACAAAGAAGTAAATGGTGGTGGAGGGAGAAGAGCAGACACCAAAAAAAATGGAAGGTTCGAATTCGGCAATTCTAAACACCATTTTGCCTCAGTTAATATACCCTCCCCTTGTTTAATATTCAAGGTATTTGATATTTGCTAGTTCAAGGTATCTTTGAAATGAACATTTATTTTTTCGTAATTTCCTTGTATTTAACTTGTTCTTTGTTGTCTTTTTTATTTTCTATCACTTTTCTATGCCCTCCTATTTCTGAATTTTATCTTATTTTTTTTTTTTTATCTGTTTTCATTGTTTTAATTTTATCTTAATACTTGCCTCAGCTGGAGTGTGTGTGTGTATATATATATATATATATATATATATATATATATATATAAAAATATATAAATACAAAGGTTAATGATTTAATTGTCAAGAAATCCATAAGAGAATTCTTTTTTACTGGTAATTTATAAAACAAGGATCTTTTCACTCATAAACAGGTTCGGGGTTTTTGTATATTATTTGAATTGTTCGTGAAGATGGATTTCTCGCCAATTAAATCATTAACCTTTGTATTTGTTTTTTGTATGAATAATTCATGAATTTGTAAATTAATTGCACCTTTATTGAAATTAAAATAACTGATCCAAGTGCAACTTTCGGATAATAAGTGCGACATTACTGTAATTATTGAACAATATAGTTCATGCCACTTTGACGGAAAATTTACTAGTAAAAAAAGAATTCTCTTATCACTATATTTGTACAAAAAACGCACAACCTTAAAATTTAAATTCAAACTCAGCGTTATGACTGCACGCCCAAAAACAATAACACATTTCTCATAGCATTTTTTTAGGATTACAATACATCTATTTTCGTTGTCCTCTTATTACCGAGAGTAAAAACAAGAACAAAATCTATTCCATACCTGAGGATGTCTGTAGGAACAGACGAAAGATTGTAAAAATAATAAGAACTTATGCAACTGAAATTTATAAAACAAGGATCTTTTCATTCATAAACAGGTTCGGGGTTTTTGTATATTATTTGAATTGTTCGCGAAGATGGATTTCTCGACAATTAAATCATTAACCTTTGTATTTGTTTTTTGTATGAATAATTCATGAATTTATAAATTAATTGCACCTTTATTGAAATATATATATATATATATGCCTGAGAGTATGTGGACATGCTTGCATAAGGTGCTAGTACATGATTTAGTGTTAATTCTTGATACTACATTTTAATGGGAGTCCATCCTGAGTGTGTAACTAAATGGGGAAATTTGTCTTGACAGTTTCCCAACAAAGATGATATTTGGACATACACTAAGTTAAAACTTAAAAACTCAAATTTGCACTTTAATTTGCTTCATTTAATTGTGTGTATGTGTGTGTGTGTGTGTGTGTGTGTGTGCATATATCATCACAAGTGCTGTTTGTTTGTAGGTGACTGGTTGTTCTTGTTATCTGGGAAGAACTGTAATTTCCTTTGATAGAAGCCAAAAGAAACAGGGACGGGTTTGATCAGATCGGTAGCCATGAAAATATTTGTAGAAAAGACAGAGGGAAGCGATGTCATATCAGTGAGAAAGTGGCTGAAGTTGAGATGCCAGGTCTGGATACATTGCATCCTTCTTTAGATTTTGTCAAGAACCTCAAGATGAGTAGCAGGAGCATCTGATTAGATATGGCAAGAGTATTCAATGCACAGACAAATGGTAGATTTGTAAATGTGCAAGATGGACTGACAAGAAAAACCTGGTATGACAGCTTTCCTTGCAGTAGATGCAGATATTGATTCAATGTAGTTGTTCCACTTCAAGTTAGTTGAAAACATGAGGACAAGAAGAAACTGTGTTGCTTTTCATGAATCAGCCATGTTGATGGTAGGCAGGAAAATTTTTCTATGGTGGTTAAATGAGAGCAGTTTAATTTCAGAGACATTAAAATTTCCGAGCCATTTCTACCCCAGTTAACTACTGATTGGAGGTCCTTTCATGACATCTACCCTGGCCACTCTGTATTCAAGTTTAATCCCTTTAGCTGATTGGCCCAAGTCTTGTCTCCCTCCCACCCATGTTGTGTTAATTGATCACAAGACTGGCTTGGTCCAAATGGTTAACTGGAATAGATGACTTGGTTTGGTCTGGTTAGAGCAAAGTTGCACGAGAAAAATAAATTGGGTAAAAGAAAAAGTATTTATATACAATTCCTTGATAACAAAGTTGATAGTACCATTATTGATGGCTTAAGCAGGCCTATATTCTCCATGCTGTCGACCCTTCCCAATTATCCTGACACATTGTTATGGGTTTGTACGAGATTTCTGGAACAAGGCTTTAATCAGAGGTTTTTCTTCCGGGCAGCAAATCAGGCAAATCAGTGGTTCTTGTCTCTCTGTTCAGTCTCATCTCTGCAATGTCTACTTTCTGCATCTACTCAGCATTCTGTTTTTATGGACCCCTGCACAAGGGCTGGGATGAGGCATGATGTGCTCTGGGAATGCCAATGTTCCCCAAACAACTAATCAGGGCTCTCTGCAAATGTTCAAATACCAAATATGGGGTAGCCTCTCCTGCCTCCTTGCAATTCTACCTGGGTCTTCTTTTGGTCACCTGATCAAACCAGTCTCCTTCCTGCTTTGTGTGAGTGCCTCTCATCATCACTGCCCAAGGGGTGTGGAAAGTCCTCCGCCTTCCCTGAAGCAGACAGGTTTCCAAAAGAAAATAGGAAAAGAATGGCAATTAAATTTTTTGTCTGTCAAAATGCAATAAAACATCCCAAATCAAGGGATTGCTCGTTTTTTTTCACTGGTAACTGGACTACGTGAGTTTAAGCGTGTTACTAAATTGGTATTTAGGTCCCACTCTTTTACTGTTGAATTAGGAAAATATAACTGCCAATTCTACTCCAACAGTTTCTTTTCTCCTAGCTGTCGTACCTTCATAATCACAATTAGACTCATCCAATTCTTTCTGAATCTTTTGCATGGTCCTCAGATTGACGGCCAATCAATCAAAAATATTTGTATTGGAGCTTCCAGCACAAATGCCAAACAGTACAGCATGCAGCTTCCAAATTTCTGGTGATGTGAATTGTGTCACGGTGCTCTTTTTCTCACAGATGGTGTCCAACTGACCCTACTATACTGTGCAGTCAACAAAATCAAAAAACAAACAATATGCATGTGGAAAATTAAAAATATAAAGTTGTGACAATTTACTCATCGCACCCCCCAGGTGTGTGTGTGTATGTATAATAAAAATATAAAACTAAGTAGACCAAGAATGCATACCTGGAAGAGTATTTTGCGTTCCACTCCTTCTTGGGTAGCTTTTATTAGAGATGCTCTTTTGCAGACAACAGAACTCATTCGCTCACTCAATTCCAATTTACCTTCATGTGCCAATTTGACACGGCCACTGTCTGCATCTGGTGGCATCTGTAGAAGAATTAAACCAAAATAAAAACAATGTCAGTTAAGGTAATCAAGAAGTATTTGATGACATCAATATACTCACTCTTGATCTTTCACATCTTTACTTTTTTGATCCAGTGCATCATAAAGAACACAATTGACAAAAAGAGAGTAAAAATAAGCTTGAATCAAACAGTTTGAGATTTTGCCTGTCAACCAAATTACAATTCAGATCATTACAATATTTGACACTTGCTGTGACCTCCAGTTCAGTATTTATCAAAGCAAGAGCTATGAAATAAAAACTATTTTCAAAATTATCTTTCTAAAATTTATTCTTGAGATTATCATAGAGAAAGATAAATGGACATCATGTTACTGAAGGTAATGTGTCATGACATGCTTTGAGAGTACTTATTAAATACTGTATATACCCAAGTATAGTCAGAGTTTTTATAAATTTACTATGCAAAATATAGTGATTCACACTATACATAGGTAATTTTTTTTTTTTTTTTTTTTGAAGAGATTAAAAATGACAAAGTTTTGGTGACTGGTTGCACTATACACAGGTAAATGTTTTGAGAAAGAAAAAAAAATCAGGTTTTGTCACAAAAAATTTAGAGGTTGAACTATACATGAAATTGACTTATACACAAGTATATACAGTAATTTGTGAATATTTTTGATATGACAGTCATGAATAATTTGATACTAAAACTTATTTTAATGTATGACAGACAATTTGTTTTTAAGTGATAAAGAATTATTTTTACTATGCAAACAAAATTTGTTAAATATACTTAGATGATTTAACTGCAACACAAGTCAATTTTGGACTTTTTATAACAGGAATAATTTTTATAGAAATAAGCACATTTTAAAGACCAATTAAATAGTATTACATTCCAATGTGTTGATTTCAATTCACTGATTTTTGTGAAAAACAAATTTCGTAGTATCAAAGTAAAAAGTTTTAAACATAAGCAGAATGAATAAAATCTTCCTCTTTATGAGGTTTTAATGTAGAAGATAAATAGTTAAGACTCAACTTTTCTATGACAAACTGAATTTAGGACTAATACAGTTATACAGACTAAATGATATTTTTAATATATTTGATAGATCAAAAGTTAAACTATTGAAATCTAAATTTGAATTATTTTCTTTTGAAACAAAGTGTTGTTTTTTTTTTCCTGGAGACATGATTATTCTTTTTCTATTTCTCTAAATTGTGAAACTTTATGAATATTCATTTTAGTATTTATTCTTATACTGAATTTCACAATTCAAGATGTAATCTCTCAATTCAACAACTATTCTAATATGTCTTCTCTATGTTCAACTAACGGTTTTATACTAAAACTATTATCTAATATGGCTGCCACTTGATAGCTAACTTTTTACATTTCCCTCCTACTTAAGATCAATCCCAGCTAATTGCAAATCAGAGCCATTCTGTGAATACAACTTTACTGGCAAAGCAGTCTCCAGTTACTATAAAATGTTCACTGAAAAATTTTAGTTATCTTTTTCATATTTAGTATGTCTTGCAGAACAGCAGAATTAATCTTTATTTTGCTATCTTTGATACATTTAAATTCTTTTATTTACTATACAATCAATTCTGACAGAAGAAAAATAATATCTCTTAGATATCAGAAATGTAATTCGCTGTCTTTGCACATTGCCACTGTCTTAGCAGAAAAATAAGGTTAATTGTTGTTATGCAGCTGATAAAAAAAAAAAAAAATGTATTTTAATATAGTACCTTCTTTATGACCACTTGGTGGCTTTACATTGGAAAAAATGTTTCAATGTAGTTGCCAAAGTGGTAGAAAGTGTTTTCAAAATTTTTTCCTGACTTACCTGGAAAACATTGTCCAGTTTAAGTAAAAGTTCCAAACCTGTTTGGTTTTCTATGATGTAAGGGGCCAATACTTCATTAATTTTAGCAGTTGGTTCAACTAATCTGTAAGCATCACCAAATGCCTAAAGAGGGGAAAAAAAAGGTAGTAGTATCAAATCCAACATCCTAAATACATCAAGAAAGAAAAACTAAATTGTAAATGTTTCAAATTATTTTTATTGATAGAGTAAAAAAATGTTTTTATCAATTCATTACATCTTTTAGATACAGAAACTTGATATTTTTGACAGTTTTAATATAAAAAAATTGCTTGCTGTGAAGATAAACTGATGTTTTTTTGTTTTTTTTTTTAAATTCATAACTTAAAACTTAGTTTTTACTTAATTACCAAATATGTATACAATAAATTAAAACTAATAAACTAAAGACAAAAATGAAAGAAAGTGGTAAAGTGTATTTGACATTTTAATATTGACAAGTGTAACCATTGTGTTAAATGTTTATGTTACCTTTCCAAGATTTGATAAAACCTCCAAGCATGTTTTAGTCAGGAGCAATTCAAGCTTCTCAGTTGAACGGACATTAATAGTCATTTTAGCTGGAGGAATGATTGGCTCTGCATCTTCATCTAGTACTTGAACATCCTCATTAGTTAATACCTAAAAATACACAAGTATTAAGTTAAGACTAATGACACAATCAATCTATAAAGTCAAGCAAAGTTATTTAATAATTATAAATAGCTGTAATTCTCAATTAAGATTTTATTTTTAATGCTCAGACTATATTAAAAGAAATATTAAAACTAAGTTAAAAAAAAAAAAATCATGCATATACACATTTTATGATTTACAATTGCATGATGAGTATTCATTTTGTCAGGATTCATTTTTCCAGTTAGAAGTAATCAATCATGAATAAATATTGCTCAACATTAAGTTTAACTGTCATAAAATTCTGGTGAATAATATTTTGCAGTGCCAGTTCAGATATTTTCATATTTTTAATGAAATATAAATTTGAATTTACAAAGGTATCAGAAAAAGCTTTTAGAAAAGATTTTTCAAGTCTTTAATTCTAGAATAAAGAATTGTGCTCAAGTATAGTTTATAGTAATCATTACAGTTACTAGTAAGTTAAATATTTACAGTTAAATTTTAAAACAAGTGATGTAAGTTTAAAATTATTTTGTGTGATCACAGAATATATAGTTACTAACCTCTGCAGTCAACTCCCAACGTCTTTTTTTGTTGTTCTGAATTACAGGCTCAATCAGAGGTTCCCAAACAGCTAAATTTTCATTGTAATAAGCTACCTCCAGGCTCAGAGAACACAGCACATTTAGCTGAGAATATTAAAGAGAAAGAAATTAAGTTATTTCATGCATTTTATCTGTAAGACAATTTGGAAAAAAAAAAAAAAATTGAAATTGTCTTACAAATAAAATGCGTGAGATTATGAATTATTTGACTTATCCCTTTAAGCAAATCTATTCAAAAAAATCTAGCCTTCTTTTTATTTATAAAAATATACTTCCTATAATCATTCCTAAAATACACAATGTGAAACAAAAAAAAAAAAAAAGGCTGAAAGAAATAAAAATCAAAAGTTAAAATATAAGAGAAATGGTTGTTTTTATCATACAAATTATTTTTAATATTTTTAATTATGAGATATTTATTAGCAATTATTAGCTTCCATTTCTTAATTTCAATTGCTTTTTATCACAATTTCTTAGACTATCACTATAGACATTAGCAAACAGCATAGATTGGAAAGAAGGTCCTAGTAAAAATTGAACTTTTACTATTTCCTCAGGAAGCCTTTTTAAGCTTAGAAGTTACCATACTGATGAAACAATGAAGGCCAATTCAAATACTGAAATTTCAATTCCTGTCAAGATCATTGGTTAATAGATTTACAATTCCTCTTCTCACACAGAGAATTCATTTTGTTTTAATACTAAAAGCTTAAAATATTCTTTTACATGAGACAAATTCCCTTATCCAATAGCAGACATGATTTTTTTTTTTTACCTATTTGCCAACATAAGTAGCAAAAGGATAGGAAATAACTTTCCCATGTAAAGAAAACTAAAATTAAATATTTAAGATTTCAATGAACTAAAACAAATTCCTTTATAATAGAATCAAGTTTAAAAGATGACCAACTACTGTTAAAAATCAAAGCCCTAAAGCAAAATATGAAGAAAAATCTTTGCTTACCTTGCTACTCCAGTCCTTCACTTCTCCATCGAAGGCTGACTCTACAATCAACAGAGGCACGGTTCTTTGACCAACACCACCTTCAAGTTTGATCACTAAAGTGGGAATATTCATTAGCAGCTGTTAAAAAGGAAAAGGAAAATATGAAAAAAATGCTATAATTTTTTCCTAATTAGGTATTGATGAATTCTCTGATGCATCATTTATAGAAGTACAATCACTGCAGTTTTATATAGATGGGTACACCATAATCAAAACTGCTCTTTTGCCGTCTTTCATCACAGAAAAAAATGTTTTTTGTCCTTATGTCTAAAGGACAGTGTTTTAGCAATAATCAAGACGAGCATTTCAACATAACCCGATTCATTTAATATGATCAGTAATGAATTAAGGCATAAAATTTAAGTATTTTTAAAAGAATCCTTAAGAGGGGGGGAAAAAAAAATTCATAGTTCAGTTTTTGATTATCATTACCTCTGGTTTTAATTAAAGAAATTCATTCAATTACCTGCTCCCCTCTTGCAACAGTTTCTGCATCAGTTTCTTCAGTGGCTTCAGTAGAGAGAGAATCATTTACACCTGAAACTAAAAATTAGAAAGTCTTACAAGCTGTTTCTATAAGAGAGAAATTCAGCTTAATACACAGATTATATATTAAAATTAAGTAGAAAGTTTGTCCCTAAATGATTATTTGAAGAGATGTTGAAATAAAGTCTTAGCTATTGTGAATTAAGTTGGAAAAAAAAAAAAAAAAAAAAAAAAAAAGTGCATAAAATAATTGATAGCATTTATAAAAACAGTAAAAAGAAAAACCTGACAGAATCATGTGAATGATTCCACACTTGCAGCAAAAGAGAGTGACTTAAAAATAAACTTTAGTGGCTTAAGAAAATTAATATGTATATCAGTGTCATGATTTGCTGTCAGTAATAATAATAAAAAATTAAAAAAAAAAATGAAAACTTAGCAATAGACTTTGAATTGTTAAAGAAAAAAATGCTTAATCAAGATAATTACCACTTTTCAGATACCAGAAATCACATTCTTGTAGAGGTTTAATGTTCCAAAGGTTTTCTGGGATTTTAGAATCTTCATCTTTACTTTCTTCACTCTTGAAATAAAATAAAGAAAAGTCAGATGATTTCTTTAAATTAAAAATGTTAAAAACATGTTGTAATGGACATGACCCATCTCCCCGACGGAAGAGGCATAAAATCGCCTGTGCCGTACATGGTTGTGTAAGTTACCTAGTGCTTTAGGACTAATTAAATACCTGTAGGTAGGTGTGAAAAACATCTGCATAACTGACTTAGGCACACATGAAAGCCAGCAGATTTTTTTTTCTTTTTCAGAAGGCAGGGAATACATTTCCCTGTGCCAGCTGTGAGGTTCAAAGATAAAGACACAGCAGTGAGGAATGTGAAATAGATTAATAGATATTTTTCTACACATGCATACAAAATATCTTGTATGCAGTGTAGAAATTAACAGCCTATTTTAATATTTTAAAATTAGCTTTCAGTTATGCTTAAAACATTATAGAGTCATTATCATAGCACAACAAATGTCTGGTCTTAGTAGATTCATTTCAAATTCTGTCTTTGTATTCCCTGAAATCTTAATTATATTTAATTTTAGGTAGAATTAAGAGTGCTTAGTTTTAATTAAATTTATTCAAAACAATCACTTTTTCTAATGGGAATAAATCAAGAGTGGTAAAAAGTGATTTGTGAAATTTATTTTGCACAGACCAGTTAAGGCTGATCAAATGAAGACATTGAGAATTACTTTTTGCCAACATGGCAGATAGGCCAGTATGCTGATATATATATATATGTATATATATAAAAATCAAGAATTGAAAATCACTTGCATCAGATTGGTTATGCTATGCCCTGACATGTGGCTTCCATATAAATTAAGTGGTGGTATGGAGGTACCCACCACAAAAACTTAGGATTTCTGTGTGGAAACCAAAAACAAAACAGCTACTTAAATGTAACAAAAACATTTTTGAAAGCAATTGTTATGGGCAATGAAAATTAGTTTACAAAATAGAATGCAAAAGATTGCAGAGAAAGTGAAATTAATGCCCATTAACTGTATCAAAGTTTACTCTTAAACAGTGATGCTATGTATATTGGATTAATAAGGAATCCTCTATGAACTCCTCTTGGAGAAACAAATAACACATTCAACAGTTAGACCCAATGATAAAAAAAGCATCCAAAATTAGCACAAGACTACATGTTTAATTGGTGACCAGGCAAAACTAGTTATTGTTTAGCAGAGAATTTTACACATTTGATATCAGGAAATATTCCACCTTTAGATGAACCTTTGTTTTGATCTTTCTAAAGAAATAAAAAAACGTTCTGAGAGAATGAAGTTGCCTGAAAAACGGTAGAAGATAGAAAATATTCAATATATTGCTGAATAAAGTCAATGTCAAAAATAAGCAAAACTATTTAATAAACCAAATTATCATTTTTGTCATATAATTTCTCAATTACATTAAGTAACACTGTTCAGTGCAGGGTTAATATTTCATACATTGACTTATATAATCAATCAGATCAGTTGCAAATTGCAAGAGAATTTGAGACGACACTTTCGCAGAAATAATCTTGAAGAGGAAAAAGCAAATAAAAGATACAAAAAATGCAAAAGTATTTGTGACATATGAAATGCATGCAAAGTCAATGACACATAAAATAATTTAACAATTTCTAGACAACTGATGGCATTTTGTCTACTTATTGCTAATTAGCTAGTGTGAAATTAATATTGTAATAAATATTAAAACTATACAAGATTTTGTTTTAGCTATTTTTCTTATTAATTTTCTTATTTTTTAACATTTTCCTTGTTTTTCAGCAGTTTTTTCATATGTAAGAAATGAAAGTAATTTTTTTTTTTTGCACAAGAACCAGTTTAAGCATTTTTGCTGCCAACTTTTTTCTTGGCATTCACTTTTGACAAAATGAACACGTTCTTACAGCAAATTTAGAATGACTGATCATCTTAATATTTAGCTATATTTTTCAATAATTACTAAAAATGTTTAAAAAAAAATTAAATTTTAATAATTAATGGTAAAAATTTACCGGTTGAACTGAGAGACCAGATGCAATTGCTGTCATAGTTCGGATAGTAGCCGGTGAAATATTAAAAACAAGATCACTAGTTTGGATTTGCATATGCTGGCTTTCATTAAATGGAGCACTGCTATGGAAAGCTATTTCACATGAGTTGAGTATCTGGAGAGAGAAAAACAAAATTTTTAAAAACGTTTATAGAAACATTTTATATTAATTGATGAATTAATTTATTTTGATTTTTTGGAACTTAGAAGCTTTAATTTCCAAATAAAGCCTTGAAAGCATTTGAATTAAAAAATTAAGAAACATAATTGAAGAATTTACTTTGCAAAATTAGACAAAGTTTTTTTTATATTAAAACCTTATAAATGGCTTAATTCATGAATTCTAAGAAACTTATAAGGTTAAAAGTTTTGAAAATTTTAAAGATAGGTAATATAAATATAAAATGTATATGACTCACTTGTGTCCCACCAATTTCTTTCTTATTGAAAGTAGTAGATACAATCTGAAGGTCACGGACATCAGCTGACATGGTGGTTGTATCAGGAGTTGATTGCATTTTAAACTTTATATCAGACTGAAATAGATACAAAAATATAAATCAAAACTAGCTTTATTAAAAAAAAAAAAAAGGAAAAAAAAGGGGTCATTGTCATCCTACTAAATACAGAATTTTTATTTTATTGAATTATTAATCAAATTTGTTAAAATCTTCTTTGGTAGATAAATAAGTGTAATTAATCATCAAGCATGTAAACTTATTGATAAGTTTGTAATTTTCATGCACTATCCGACAACATAATGCTATGAATTTTTTTTTTTCACCAACAATTCAATTCTGGGGAGCAATGGTAGAATGTATCCCAATTGTATTTCATCAATAACTTCAAGCCCTAAGATTTAAAGTTTGTATAGTGTTATGTCATGTATATTGCTAAGTAAGCATTCGACCTCCGTTCTAGTTGGTGTCCATTTATCATATGAGCTACCTGCTCATATGCAAATTATACTAATTTGCATCTCATTACATCTCCCTATAACGGAGGGGCCTTATGCTGCGAGTACTTCTTGTACTTCTTCTTGTGCCCTCCTGAACATCTTCCTTTATCTCTCTCCTTTCCCTTGGAGATCTAGATCTATCACGTCTTTCCCTATAATCGAACTGTTCCTCTTGCATACTCTGGTCTTCCTCTTCTAACTCATCTCTCTCTACTTCTTCCTCCGCAGTTTCATTCTGCATTAACTCTTCTGTTACGTCAATAATGGGCATCTCTGAAGGCATTTCCTCATCCGATTCTTCTCCTTGAGATCTTATTTGGTCAGCATGAGCTAGAATACTGTTCCCATTTTTTTTATTTAATATTGCAGTTGTCACGTTTATAACGTCAACCTTCTGTCCTTAGGGACAATTTCACTGTACACCATTTTTGTTTGTTTACCTTTTTACCTCTCGTCTCGCTGCGACTTCCTTTTTTGTTACTGTCTTTATTTTTTTTTTTTTTTTAATTTTTTTTTATCTGTTCCTCTCTCTTTCCGCGTGTTTCTAGCATAAACTAGTCTTCCTTAGCATTAATTCCTTCTTTTTTGATTACGCTTTACCGTTATCATCTACTCTCGGCAACGTGATAGCCACGAGATGTGCGTTTTCTTTTGGCGGGATCTTCAGAGTTCTTTTTGGTTCGGTACCTGCATGCATGCACCCTTGCTCGCCGCTCCGCCTTTCTATGTAACTTTGGTATGTTTCATTTCATTCTTCTTTTTTCTTTTATTCACCTTTGTATTGAAAATGCATTGTGGTAACACTACAAGTAGTTTTTTGCCTCTGTATTTCTGGATGCTCATTCAACAAGTTTGTACTTTCGAGCCCTGAATTTTGATATTTAGAAAGAATATAGGACCTTTCTATGTTTGACTTTGCTCTGTCGTTTAGGTATGCTCCTTTACCATGTCTACCATCGTGAATTGCCTCTTTCTGGCTTTCAACGCTTAGCTGCCTTTCCAATTTGTTGCTGTCATATTTAACAAATACGACACGTGCTTCACTGTTCTTAGCCACCTTCTCCACTACCGTCTGCCTTGTGGCTTCTGGTAGTAGCGTTAGCTTACTTTTTTCTTTCTTTGTTCTCTCTTGCTTCCTTCTCTGTCTCTCTTCTTCCCTTTCATCTTTGTCCCTTTCGTCGCAGTGGACTCATGTTTTTTGTTCATTTTTCTTTCAGATTTTTTACCTGATTCACAGAATAAAATCTTTCGTTTTCCAATGAAATTCGTCAGTGTTTTGTGAATTCGAGTTTACACTGGCTGTCTAAAGCAGCGTGTTTTTTTAGCATGTTGTCCAAGGCAGCACAGCAGTATTATGTCCTTTCTGCATAATAAATTCAGCTGACTCGGGTTGCATATTCCTGTTTCTTTTGTACCACATCTTTTGATTTGTGGCATATGACATAGTCAAAGGGGACCTTAATTGTCTGCCCATTAAGGCAGATGGACTTTCCGGCCTGCCTGCATGTGGAATTGTTCTATAACTTAATAGTAGTCATGGTAGAAAAGCATCGACTTCCTCCTTCTGTTGCAAGCATGCTTTTATGCCCGTCTTTACCGTCTGGACCATCCTTTCTGCTATCCCATTACTTTGAGGGTGGTAGGGAGGGGTCTTGTAAGGTCTGCATCCTATTTTTCTTAACCATTCATGCAAATCAGCATCCACAAATTCTGGTGCGTTATCAGTCACCAATGTTCTCGGTGTCCCATTCCTCTTAATATTTGTTTTACGGTGGTACTTTTTTTATCAGGTACTCTCACCACTTCAGGCCAACCTGAATATCGTCTACTAATATTAATAATAGTCCTATCCCATTGACATAGGCATGGTCCATGTGTACTCTGCTCCATGGTTCTACTTCTTGGGGCCATACATGTATTTTTTTTTGCTTAAAATTCCTGAGTTCTGTGCATTTTTTTGCATCTTCTTACGTAGTCTTCTCGTCTCTTGAGTACCCCGCCACCAAGCTTCCAATTTTAATCTTCTTTATAGTTGCCACTCCACAATGTACGCCATCGTGTACACTTTTTATAACCTGTCTCCTGTGTTTCTGGAGGAACTACCAAGTCTCCCCTACATATTATCCCATTTTCTATAGTCATTCTATGTCTAATTTCTTTGAATGGTCTTTCAGCCATTGAACAATTTCCCCAGTGATTCCGTTTATCCTCGACATTATTCTATTTAACACTGGGTCATTTGAAGTTTCAGTAGCCATTTTATCTACAGATATTACATTGGTTTCTACAAGGTGCAAGAATGTGTCTTCAAATTCCTCGTCGTTTTTGTCCTTCTCCTCTCTATAAAACCTCAATCTAGATAAGGCATCAACGTGCGGTATCGTATTCCCTTTAACATATTCAATGTCAAAGTCGAACGCCATCAGTCTAATCGCCCAACGTAATATTCTGGACGTTATAACTTTTGGTAGCTCTTTTCTTGGGTTGAAAATAAATTCCAGTGGTCTATGATCACTTTTCAACAAAATTTTTTCCCATCAAAAACTGTCTTGTTCTATCCGTTGTCCACACTATGGCTAGTGCCTCCCTTTCTATATTCGAATAATAATTGTGTTCAGTTGTTGTTAATCTCCTTGATAAATACATTATGGGATGCCCATCTTGTGACAAAATACCAGATATGGACTGCTCACTAGCGTCAGTAGTTAGAGTTATGTCCTTCTTAGGGTCAAAAATTTGTACTATTGGTTTTTTGCCAGAATCTGTTTTAAGTTTTCAAAGGCTTTCTGTTGGTGTTCTAACCAAATGAATTCCACATTTTTTTTTTTTCTTAACTTAGCAAATGGTTCTGTCAACTCATTATATTTTGGTACATATTTTCTATAAAAATTTACCAAACCTAAGAAGGACTCAACTCTTTTTTTATTTTTTGGTGTAGCAACTTTTAGAATTTTCTCTATTAGTACTTTATCTGGAGAAATCCTTCCTTTGATATTGAGTAACCCAAAAATGATATTTCATTACTGTTGGTTACAAATTTTTTGTATTTATTGTCATACCAGCGTCTCTTAGCCGTTCAGTATATTTTCAGTTTTTTTTTTTTAATCATCTTCATTTACATCTCCAATACATATATCGTCTTGATAACAGATGGTATTTTCAACATTTCCTATTACTTTTTCAATAGCTTTTTGAAAATTGCACTTGCCGTTTTTTATGCCACACGGCATTCTTTTCCACCTTAACAGATCTATAGGTGTTTTTATGGTCGTCACTTCTTTAAAATTTTCATTTATCGGTATTTGGTGGTAAGCTGATTTTAGGTCTATCTTGAAAATACTTTCATTCCAGCAAGTTTATGTAAAGCTACTTCCACATTCAGAACAGGGTACGAGTCAGCACAAACTTTATGGTTCACCCTATTTTATAATCTCCACAAATTCTCAGGTCACCATCTTTTTTTTTTTTTCAATACCGCAATGGGTGATGCCCATTTACTTCCTCCTGGAGGGGCAGGTTCTAATAAGTCTTCCTTTATTAGCTTTCGAATTTAGCTATTACCAACGGTAATAAATGCACTGGTATTTTTCTCGCTTACGTAGTAGAAGGGGAAACATTTTCTTTAATTTCAGGCTAGCTTCATAATTTTTTAATTTTCCTGTTTTTTTTATTTCTATCTCATTAATCAACTTTGTTAAATTTATTTTTAACACGTCATTCCCCAATAGTCCATGCATTTTTCGGTAATTTGTAACTATAACGGGTACTATTTCATATTTTCTTTTTAGTTCTATTGAACCTTCAAAGTAACCCATAATTGCTATAATCGAGCCATCAAACTGACGTAATTGTACGTTGGTTTTTTTAAAAACGGTTTTCCCATTTTTCCCCACAAATTTCTGGGTAATATCATGACCTCACTACCTGTGTCGATTTGCATTTCGACAATACAATCATCGATTTTCACTTTTATCTTTGTATCTCCATTCTTAGATACAGTATTTTGTATATTATCCTTTTTTACATTAAAAATCTGTATTTTCATCCTCTACTCTTTCCACATTTTTCATTTTACATACTTCTTTGAAGTGATTTTTTTTTAAACACTGAACACGTCTTTCCAAAGGCTGGGCATTTTTCTTTTTTCATTTCACGAATTTTTCCACAGTACGCATTTTTTTTTTTTTTTTTTTGTACCGTATATGTTTCAGCCATTATTTCTTCGTAGGATTTATTTTTATTTTGGTTGTAGGTATGTATTAATTCCTGCTGTTGTATAAATTCTATACACATATTCAAAGGCATGTTTGTAAGTTGTAACTGTTCCATTAACTTGTATCTATGTGCTGAATTATGCATACCTTCAATTAATCTTGGATTAATTCTTCTTCCGTTGTCTGCTCTCCTGTTCCTAGTTTTTTGAATTCACAGTATTTACTCGCACTTCTTAACCAGTGTAAATATTTTACTATCGCTTCATTGCCATAAACTTGGTCCTTTCTGCCATCACCAGTCTTTTCTTTAGCCTCATGTTTCCCTCAATAACCTGACTTATTTCTTCGAAAGTCATTTCTTCTAGTTCGAGGGTAAACCATTATAGCAACCTTCATAATCGCTTCACAACCAGCTGTAGCCATGAACAAGTTGGTGATTTCATTTTCCCCTCTGTTTTTGTTGTCTTTCAACTTTTTACATCTTGCATTAGCAGAAAAGCAACGAATCCACGTATCTACGTACTCTGGGTCTTCAAGGACCAAAGAGTATCCTATCGGCGACGCCATTGTTATGTCGTGTATATTGCTAAGTAAGCATTCGACCTCTGTTCTAGTTGTTGTCCATTTATCATATGAGCTACCTGCTCATATGCAAATTATACTAATTTGCATATCACTACAGTATAGTATATAATAAAACAGATAGATATTGTTACAAAAGAAATTAATTGCACTTTCAAATCTGAATTCAGATATCAAGATTGAGGCAACACTTTACTGATTAGATGAAATAAATGAATCTGATGCTTTGAATATACAAGAATTGATTAACCATTTTAAAAATCAACATTCTCAAAATAAAAAGATTTAAAATCCATTAACATATAGTAAGCTTTAGAAATATCAAATGATACAAACTCATTTAAAAGTAAATGACTTGTAGTTGACAACTATTGATAGGACTTAGTAAAACAAGACAGTTCAGCAATCTTATTGTCTAAAACTGAATCACTTCATGTTTTAAGACTTACAAGTATCAAGTTTTCACATTTTACTTGTACATAATTTTGCTA